>CM034300.1:75672501-76017138 GCA_019925795.1 Dendrobium chrysotoxum
CCAACTAAATAACCAATTTCTAGCGTACTTAGATTGATAAAGGGCTTCATGCTCAAACAAGTAAATTAAGAAGAACCACAAGCTCAAGGGGCTCATTTCACATCCTTACTAATATAAAAGTTTTTTTTTGTTTATAAAACTTAGATTTTTTTTAAGCTTGATTGTAACCACAATGAATTAAATTGTTGTGATCAAATCCCATGAGATTTAGGCTTCGTTTGGGATGACTTTTTTATTGCTTCTTAAAATAGCTTTCTAGTTTAAAAATTAAAATTTTATAGAAAGTTGCTTTAAGAAGCAGTAAGAAAACCGTCCCAAACGAAGCCTTATACTTTGTTTGAGACAACTTTCTTACTGTTTTCTAAAGCAGTTTTCTTATATAAAAATTTTTAGTTCAAAAAATATTTGTACTAAAAAACTACTTTAAAAACCAGTAAGAAAGCTATCCCAAATGAAGCCTTTGAATTGAAAATTTATGATGGATAAAATGACTATGTGGAACTTTCCAAATGAAAGCTTAGAATTTTGTAATTTCTTAAAATTTTTGCAAGTTAAGAGTCATTTTGACGATTTTAGAATTTTTAAGGGAGAACTAATATTTATAAATGTTGAATTTCAATCTTAAACTTTCTTGAGAGGCCTGACTTCATGAGAGTAAGCTATTCGTTAAATTTAATAATTTCTTTGAAGTTTTCAATAAGCTATGATGTATTTTGAAATTGGGAACTCATAACACAATATTTACTTTATTTATAATTGAATATTTCTTAACCTTTAAGTGACGTGGATGTATTTGAATGTAAGACTTGGAATCCCATGTTTTTTAAGGAAAAGTAGAAAGCATAAATGAGATTTAATTATATAACTTTAAATTGATATTTGACTAGAAAGCTCATTGATACTATTAAAGAATACATAAAAATCAACATATAATTATTGTCTATCTCTTCACTCTCCTTAGCCTCTTGAGCCCACAGCTCAACTTGTATTTGAGTTTATTGTGATTGCATATCAACTATATTTACCACATTCATTCTAATTCTTCTATTAGAAATATTTATTCTAACTTCTCAATTATGCTATCCACGAAGGCTGCTGAGATAGAGTACCAAGCTTTATACGCATATGCTTATGAGCATAACCCATATACCTCCCATTTTGCATTCCTCCCACTACTTGGGATTATAAAGTGTGTCAAAATAGTATATTGATCTCACAAATGATCCTTTATTAGCAAAAGTTTATGTTTGCATATCGCAAAGTTGCACAGTCCTTCTAATATATATACTGATGTATGCCCTTCTTAATTTTTTGATCAACCCATTGTTGATCTTTTAGCACCAATGCATGCGTGTATGAAACTCCAATGTAGTGGGTTCTCTTCGAAGTGCCTATTTTTGTAAAAGAAAATATAAAGTGAAAACACTAAATGAGAAACATATGAAAATATCAACATCAAACATATTATACTAAACATCATTTATGCTTATTGTGAGGAACTGAGCCGCCCATATGGACAGAGCTGTCCATGCTCCCATACCATTAGTGATGATAACACCAATACAACCAAGAGTATATAATTTGATTCAGTAAGAAGTGAAAGAAGTATAAACGCCCCTGGGTCTAATTTTAGAAGAAATATCTATTTTTCTATTAATTAATCTACCAAAGTCACTATTTTTTTTCTTAATACAATCATCAGTGAAAATAACTATAAACCATGTTCATCAAAATAAACAACTACATTCATTTCTCAAAATTCATTTATAATATGGCTAGGAGATCAATCAGTATATTATATTATCTTTCTACTCCTAATTACAAAAATAAAATAAATATGAGAAAACAAATAAAACCTGAAAATTCGATCTGCCCTACTCCACTTGATCCTGACTCCTTCCTGAAATCATGAAAAAAATTACATGGTGAGCTAACAACTCGATAGGTTACCACAACCTACAACTGCAATCAATGCAAGACAATAAAAATAATATATATGTAATCATTTAGTCAACATCAGTATGTGCATATAACTATCTAAAGCAAGTAGCAGTCAATGTGAACAATGTCATGTCATATTAGCAATAAATTTAGTACAGCTGTAGTGATTAGTGATCAGGTTAAGGAATGGTAGGTTCTAATATTTTTATACATATCAGTTATTAATTTATATAACACTTTATGAAATCATACACTTGCCATTATCACATACATCTATAATATATTAATGCATGATATCATGTATGTCATATTATTTATGTGAATCATATGCCCTTATATTAATCTCATCAGTCATATCAGTTACCTTTATCAATTATGTTCTATATCACAAACATGTCATATCATATCATGTCACTTATTAGGGGTGTCAAAATGGGTATCAGGGTTCGGGTTTGGGTCAAATTTAGAATTGACCTGGGTCTAATTCAACTGACCCAAACCCGACCCAATTTTGCAAATGAGTCAAAAATTTAATATCAGGTCTGACTCGACCTGCTAACCCGTGGGTGCGAGAGCTTGTGTTGTGAACGTCGAGCGGGAGCGTGAGTTGCACGAGTGCGTCTTGCGGGCGAGGGTGGCATGGCGAGACCGTGAGGGTGTGAGTGGGCGAGCACGTGGGTGCATGTGGGGCTAGTACGAGAGTGTGGGCCTGTGCAAGAGGGTGCTATGCGTGCGGCTGAGTTGTGGCGAGGGTAGATTGGATGGACCGCAGGGAGCATAGAGTGCGACTGCGTAGGTGCACTGTGCGTGAGTTGCGCGGTGACTAGAGAGGTCAAATATGGCTCAGATCAATTCTGGGTCAAATTCTGGTTAGCGAGTTGACCTAGACCTGACCCAAAAATTGAAACCTAAACCTGAATACAATTTTTTTTGGGTCGGGTCAATAATTGACACCCCTATCACTTATGTAATATATCAAGTATGCTAATTTTATATGCATGTATAAATAATATAAGCAAGATTGGACATCCAGCCATATGTGTTTTCTTATTTCCAGTTATATAGGCTAACCCTGCAGGAGTCAGTCTCAATAATATCAGCCCTGTTTCCAGCAATCAGTATCATATCACATATCATAGGTCATCGGTCAAGTGGATTTCATGTTAGAAGTCATTACTTCCTGCCCGTCTGTATATGATATCATATCAATCAATTCCCTTATGCCTCACTTTTTTATATCACCTAGGATTACAACATAAACTTTATTTAAAAAAAAGTCTGTTAGCCCACCCTCCCATACAGGATAATTTGTCTCTAACTGATCTGAATTAATCAATCATTTCCAGTTAGCATTTCTTGCTTTTACGCATATTTCATATCATATAAAGCATAATAGTAATATCATATACACCCAATACAATTATCAGTATATTCATCAATATGTCTATAATATGCCTACAATAAAGCATTTTATATCATATCATATAAAGTATAATAACAATATCATATACACCCAATTTAACTATCAATATACTCATCATTATACTTGTAATATACCTACAGTATACAAAAAAGGCATAACCTACCAAATGAACAGTAAACATGAGCATGCTATGTATTCCATATCTAAATGTAGTATATTGTTGCCTAATCATTTTATCGTTAATATTATACAATCCATTTCAATTAAAATGATATACAGGTAAAACTTCCTGTTGAATTTTTTATATTAACCAGCCAAAATGCTTAAAATAATTAAATCTATCACATATCAAAAGTGACACAATGGACAATTTCTAGAATGAGAGATATTACAGCTAAATCAATTTTAGGAGAGACAAAATCCAAGAAATCAATACCATTGAAAATAAAAATTGGTTTTATTTTACCTTCCATGATGAGGAGACTTTTCTCAACTAAAATGATAAAAGAAAATAGCTTATAATGAACTTTCTCTATCATCTCTCTCCTCCTCCATCCCCTTTCTCTCCTCTTTCTCTCTCGGCCAAGCTAAAGTGAAGGTGGAAGTGGTTGGCGTGACGACATAAGTGAAATGGATTTAGATATTTTTATATTTAAAAACCACGAACTTGACCTAGCGATATCATGACGCTCGCTTTCCCAGTACCATTGTGCTTCTAGAGAATCTTCTATATTCCCCAAGAATCTTTTCACCTGAGCTCTGGTGTCGCGATAGAGCCACCTCGATGCTGCAGTACTCACTACAAACCTATTTTTTGTCAAAAAAACCTGAGAGCTCAATGTCGGGGCACCTTAATGCTCATAGAGAAAACTTTTGGAAATAGGAATTTGGCAATTACAAGAAGTACCTGAGAGATCCACTCTTATAGTTCTTTTGTTTTGATTGAATTCTATAGAATTTTTAATTATTAGTTTGATTGATCATTGCATATCATAATTGAGTGTCATATGATTGTTTGAAATGAATCAATGTGTGAATGATTTGATTGAATACATGATAAGGTTGATTGACATTATTGATGTAATCACTAACTAGTAGCCTGTTCTATTTATTTGTGGTCTCTAGAAAAATGTCAAGGATGATATTTTCTCTATGGTGGGTATATTGTAATAATCCTAGATTTTAAATGATTAATGATTAAATCAAAATTCCTATAATCTTAAAATTTTGATTGAGAGTGTTGCGATGTCGTACTTGCGAGTACAACACTACTGCTCTCTATTTGTGAGTTCTGGAATGAGCGACACAGCAGCATTGGATTTGGGCACTATGACACTAGTCCCTTGGGTTTATAGAAAGTTAAAGGAGCACTGTGGCATTGGGTCACATATTTTATTTTTTAAATAGAATATCTAATGCCATTTATCTAAACCCTTACTAACCCCAACCCACTCCCTATTCCTTTACATGGCCAAGTGAGAGAGGAGAGGAAAAGAGGAGAGAAGGGGAGAGAGAAGGAGACAAGAGGAAAAAGAAAGCAGGGATTTAGCTAATATTTTTTATTTCTCCGGTTATGAAATTTATTTTAATCGTGGTATGTAATATTAACCATACATCTATTTTTGATGATTTTGAGCTTTGTTATTTTCTATCTCCTATATTTAATAAAAATGTATTATCTCCTAATATAGATTATTTCTACCATATAACTTTTGATGTGTAGTAAACATCATCATCTTGAATATTTTGACAGGCTTATATTGAGATTTCATTGGTTGGTTTTACATATGTCATTTTATTCAAAATGAGCGGAGTTATAATAAGTATAAAATGATTATTAATCAACGTATTAAATATGGACATAAAATATATGATATGCATAAATTTATTGTTCATTTGGTATAACAAATATTTTAGCATTATATATGCATACTGATGAGCACACTGGATATATTTATATGTTATGATAATTGCATTGGGTACATACATGATATTTATTATTATGATATACATGATATGACATGTACAATAACAACAACAACAAGCCTTTATCCCACTACATGGGGTTGGCTATATAAATCCTTTTCCCCATTGTGTCATGTTAAAAGTCAAATTCTCGTTTAAATTTAATAAAAAAAGATCATTTCTAACATTTTCTAACCAAGTCTTTTTTAGGTCTACCTCTACCTTTCTTAACATAAGTCAAATCTAATATCTCTACTCTCCTAACCGGGTCATTGGGAGGCCGCCATTTTATGTGACAAAACCATTTAAGGCGACTCTCTCCAATCTTATCTTCCACTAGAGCTACTCCAACCATTTCACGTATATGCTCATTTCATATCCTATCTCTAAGGGTATGTTTGATTGAAAAAATATAGTTTTGAAAATATTTAATTTTCTTTGGAAAAGTTAAATTTCTGGAATTTTAATTTTATAATCGAACACTTATTATGAATAATATATCACCTCGAAAAGTGAACATATCGTTCTCTAACAGGTTCAGATTACAAATTTTGGTTTATCCTGATTATCGTAGTTGAATTTGAGAAAGAACTATATATGACCCCAAAGGGTCAAAATGAGTATTCAATCAGATATTTAACTACAATAATTTGGATAAGAAGATCATTGATCTCACAATCAAGTCTACGATAGTAATTGATATATCCTTCCATAGAAAGAAGTTATCAATCACTATTGATGGTTTGAAAATGACAATAATGATCGTCGAGTTTGATTTTCCCAAAGAAAGTTAATTGAGGGTTTTGAAAACTTGATTTTGAAAATCTGGTCTGGGTTTCTAAATCTCCTACGAGCGCAAGCCCTCGTAGTTAATTACATCGTAGGAAACCAGAAAATTTCCTACGAATACTCTCGATTAAAATAGCGATACGAATTTTATTTAAGATTTCAAAGATTGATATCAAAGAAGGTTAACGACTTGAATTTTCAAATGGGATTGGTTCAAAATTGAACACTTATTTCTGGAGTCAAAGGAAGAAGAGTAGGAGGTGTCTTGAGATTCTGAATTACTTCAGAAACACCTCAAACTATCCTAAGTGTTGGGCTTGAATTAGATAGAAAGAGATTTTAATGTTTAAGTGGTCAATTTTATTAGAAAGTGGGAATTAGATTCCCGGAAGATTGGGGTCTTAGGATTAAAGGCATGCCTCAGAACTTAAGTCTAAAATGGGTACTAAAAACCAGTGACCCAGAACCTAGCTAATGCAATGCAATCTGGACTTACCCTGGCCTGGATTGGGGAGCCAGCTAAACCACCTAAACACTTTTAAAACCATGAGTCAAAGTCTTTTAAATGTAGAGTGGTTAGGGACATTGATTAAGATTGGTTTAAAGAATTGGGGTCGACATCTAGAGCAGATCCTAATTGACCCCTTAACATATGTTGGGTTAAATGTCTAAATAAAATGTAATTAAGATTTAGACTCGATTTTTAATTTGTATCTAATGCAATGCATGCTAGTTGACTCGATGAAATGTTTAAATCAAAATGAAGCAGTTTTAAAACAGGCTTAAAAAAATAGGTTTTATCCTAAAGATTGCACAACATCCCCTTGGACAGAACTGCACCCTAATAGGTCAGGTGGTCTGCCAGAACCCGCAGGCGGGGAGGTGCCTAACACGGATGAGAAAAGTCAATATGTATGCATGAAAAACTCCCGGCGAGTCCGGGCTTACTTCTTAAGAGCGTTAGAGTTTCTATCTGAGCTTAAAATTTTAAATTTTGTTTAAGTAGAAAATGTTGATGACCGTACCCTCACAAGCCTCCGATCGGGTTCCATGCTAAATCAAAATCGACATGCAATAGCGCCAAATAAACTACTAAAAGCATGCGGGTCCTTAATCGCAATCAACACATCAATTAAATCATTTAAATAATTAAATCAATTAAATAAATACTCAAACTGAAAGTCCATAGGCAAGTGCCCTTAATTATACAACCCAGGGTCTGCAGGAAAGTAAAGTGGCCGGGTACCACTGACTACAACCCGGATTCTACTCCTAAGGCTCAAGTGACTTTGAGATTTGAGATTCTTCTCGTTCTTCACTTCTTCGTCTCCTTAGAATTCATTGGATCGTCAGGTCTGGATATCCAAATGAAAAGAAACTCCCCCTGGATAGGGGTGTTATCTTTTCTCTTTGGATACTCGAACTTCATCCTAATTTGGATCTCCAAATGGATAGGAACTCTCCCCTAAGGGATGTTCCTTCCTCTTTAGATTCCAAATTGGATGTTTAAACATCTCAATCTCAAATCACTTTAAATTTACAACTCAATTTACATTCAAATTACATCAATTAAAAATTAAAAATCTAGACTCAACAACCTGCAGGGTTATCCTAATAATCAGCAGTTTATATTTGACATCTCAAGCAGTTATATATTTGAAATTAAAATACTCAATCACAGCCACGCTTGGCCATGCTCTTTTAATTTTAAAGGGGGTCTTAGCAGTTTTCTGGAGCACCTGTGCAATTTAATATTTATGATTTTTGCCCCCTTTAATTTATGCCCTATATGAGCATGGCCACCTGCATAAGATTGAATTAGTACAAATCATCCCTAGCCTAGGGGTAGATCTAACGTACAATCAAATCAACACAGAATGCATTAGATAAGTAAACAAACACATCAATTCTACTACTAGCAAACAGCATGCAGTAAAAGCTCGAAAACCCGGCACACAGCAGAAAAGTAAACACCGGCCTAGCCCAAGACTAGAGTTGGTTGTCCTAGCAAACCATCTAAAGTGTGTGTAGGAGGCTGTGTGGTTTTGATATGTCCTAGATAGGCAATTGATTGAAGTTGTTTAAAGTTCTGGTTAGTTAAAAGGCTTAAGGGAAGATTTAATTTGAATTTAAATATTAATGACTTGAAATTGATTTTAAACTTGATTTTAATTTTTTGTTGGATACCACCTTTATTTCACACCGAGGCCGTGAAGTTTATTTCACCTTCCTTGGGGCTAATTTAATAGCCTCGTGGCCCTGGGTTACCCAGTAGTACCTGATATAATTAAGTGATTTGAGTTTGATTAAAGTTTAAAAGTTGATTAAATTTTAATTAGAATTGATTGATTGCTGGTTTTAATGTTGAATTATTATTTTCTGGAATTTTTAATGATTTATTGAATTTTGGAATTTTCCGGATTATTTTAATCATTTAATTAAGGGGTTAAAAGTTGACTTTTTAATTTAAAGGGTTTTTTAGAAATTTATTATTTTATTAAAATACTAGACCTTAATACGATCAGTTAGACAGTAAGTACACTGAAATTGGATTTTTCTAAATTTTATTATGAAGGTTTGAAGTTTTAACTTGAATTTGAACTAAATTTGACCAAAAGTTGACTTTTTCAAATTTGTTTGATTTCTGGAAACTTAACATTTTTGATAAATATCAGACCTTATTATGAGTTGTATGCCTTTGAGTTTGCTCAATTTGGAGTTCATATGAATTACTTATGAATTTTTAAAGTTTTGACTATTTATTGAATTATTTAAATTGTTTAATTAAAGCCATTTTTATGATTTGAATCCAAATGACCTCCAAACTCCTTGAAATCAACTCCAGAGGTCAGGAATGACCTAAGGAGTGATTTCCAAGTGTTTGGAAATTTTTTGGAATTTTTAATTATTTTTAATTAATTAAATTAATTAAATTTTAAATTTCAATTAAAATTAAATTAAACTTAATTTTGAAGTCCAGTTAAGGGGCTTTTATTTTTCATTGATTAAGGGTTTAATTCTGGTCAGTTTGAGGTATTAAATGTAATTTTTAGATTTAAACTTGATTTATTGTAATTTTTGGAAGGTTAAATGGCTTAATTAAGGTTCAAATTTGATTAAGGTAATTAAATGGCTTAATGATCTCAAAAGTCAGTGGGAAATTTTCCTAGGGCTGAGGGTGTCACTATGTTCAAAAGGTTTGAGTTTCAAGTCAATTGGAATTGAATCCTAATTTTTGAAATTTTTCTAAGTTCTCTAATTAAGATCCTTAATTATTGTTCCTAAGTGTCTCTAGGTTGATTAGGTTTGAATCAAGGTTTATCTAACCCTTGGACACTAATTACAATCATATCATTCAATCATGAACAAAATGGAATACCCTAATATTCCATAGAATAATTAGGATGAATTATTAAACTTATAAGTCATACAGTCACTTATAAATTTAATAATTCAATGATAAAGTAATAAGTGTACCAAATTGAATAGAGGCTATTAGATGATGTGAGATACATCCTCAAATAAAACTTTATTCAATTGAAAGGAATAATCATATATGATTAAAGGGTTATTTATAAAGACCATAGAACTTATTGAAGTCAATATTCCCTTAAACCATAGATGATTATGACTTGACCTTATTTTTCAATGAAATATAAACTTTCACTGATTCTATGGAATACTAACCCACTATGATTGGAAATGACTTGAACTAAAAATGAATTTGCAAGAATTTAAGTCACATCATGACCAAGATTCTTATAAATTCATAATCTAACTTAAATTGCATCAAATAACTTTGGAAAAATCAAGACATATCAGGGATAGATCCAAAAATATCTCTGCCAAATTCCAGCTCAAAATAATGTATATATATTTATTTAAAATTAAAAAGAGGTTTTTTGAATAATTGAAATAACTATTAAAATATCAGTCAAAATAATTTAAATTTATTTTTAAAATAAAGTAGAGAATAATACGAACAAAACGAGCCCAAGAACTTAAAAAATGGTTGAAGAATGAATTTTCTACAATTTTTTAAAGTTCTGGCAATTTCCTGGATTTATTTCGAGGGTTTTAAATATCCAGTCAAACGGCGGCGCTGACCGGACACGCGGCGGGAGACGGTGTGACCACGCAGGCGGCGGCGGTCAGGTGGGTCCCGCCACTTATCCAGCGCGGCATGAAACAGAGCCGTCGGATCTAACTATGCGCTGATCCGACGGCAGGGATCAACCCCGCGGCTGATCTCGATCCAGATAGATCCAACGGTGGATCTATCTCCCGCGGTTTCAAATAAAAGGCTAAGATCTAGTCAGATAAAAAAAAATCGGACCTCCGGTTGTTTGGAATAGCCATATTAGATCAGGAGATTAAATCACAGCCATTGATACAAAATGAAATGATTCAACGGCTATAAGATCATCTCCTACCTTCGCTCATCCGCAAGCCCTAGACCCATTTTTAATCTCTTATTCATGGGATACTTAATAAAAACATTTTAAAATTTGAGCAGAGGTAAATCAGGACGTAAGAAAGAGTATGAAAGTATTTTCAAAGTTATTGATGCAATCCTTAGAGTGTTATTTGAAAATCTAAGTAAATGCCTAGGGTTAGAGATATACCTTGTTATACTCGACGGTTTTAGATGATTCAAGTACGGCTGAGCTTGTGGATTGTCCACGCTCACTTTGTTAGAAGACTTCAAGCTCGGAGCAGGTCTCTATGGGGAGTTTGATCAGCTAGGACGAACCTAGCTTCGGTTTGCCGTCGAGCTCGCCGGCGGCGGCCACCAAACGTCTGAAAATGATTGAGGAAGAATGGAGAAAGCTCTAGAGAGTCAAAACAAAATATCAGAGCTCTTAGAATTCCCCTGGAATAGGAGATAGCTCGGGATGAGCTTTTTCTGTCTCCCCTCCCCTATTCAAGCTACGTGACTCAATTTGACGATCTGGATGCTTCTGTTGAGTGCCCTGGATGAAGGCCAGCTGTCCCAGACCGTTAGGGAGCAGAGAGGTGCATTGCCCAGGTGAAAACGGCCTTGGGTCACTCTCACATGGAGGGGACCACTAGGCACGGTTTAGCTGAGCCAGAAGGTGCATCAGGTGTTGGGGGACATCAAGTGGAGTTCAGAGAAGCTTCTGGATCTGGTTCCAAGGGCTGGACGGGCTTGATTTGAGCTGGATGAGTTCGGCTTGATCGGGTTGACCAAAAGTTCATTAAACCATTTTGTTGACTGGTTTTGACCAGTCCACATAGCCAAAGCTTGATAAGATAGACTTTGAAGTTATTTGAATAGGATTCAATTGGTTTAGAGCCACAAGTCTTGAATGTGGGAAAAAGGAATATATGGAATAAGGTTTGACTAATGCTTATGAGTTGACCAAGTCAAATTGACCATGATTTGGATCATGATATGCTTAAGCGTGCTTGAATCATATATTGGAATCAAATTGAGGGTTCAAAGATAATGATTTGATCACAAGGATTGACTTGACCCAAATGGGTCAGATTTGACTAAACTCGAGTCTTAGTTGACTTAGTCAAATGTTGACTGGGTCAAGGGTCCAATCAAGTCTGAATCACTAAAATGAGTGGTCAGAGAAGTTTGAATGGGTTTGAAATTGGTCTGGAGCTTGATTGGGTTTAAATGGCTTAAAGGTCTAAATTGGTCAACCTGGGTTGACCTGGTCAACCAGGTTGATCCAGGGCCAGGGTCTGGACTGAATCAGTTTCAAATGGTAAATGGAGTCTGGTAGATGTGGTTTGAGGGTTTAAATGGGTCATCTAGATCAAATGACCTGTTTAGGCCCTTAATGGGCCTAATGGGTCAACTAGGTTGACTTGGTCAACCAGGTTGACCCAGGGTCAGGGATTGGGTCCAACCAGTTCAGAATGATATTCTGAGTCTACTGGTGGTGGTCTCGAAGTATGGAGAGGTCATTTGGTCAAAATGACCTATTTGGGCCCTTAATGGGCATTTTAGGTCAACCCTAGTTGACTTAGTCAACTAGGTGGGTCCAGGGTCTGGAAATGGGTTCAACAGATTTGAAATGATATTTGGAGACCAATGGAGGTGGTCCCAAGGTCAGAGGAGGTCATTTGGTCAAAATGACCTATTTTGACCCTAAAGGGGCCTTCTAGGTCAACTAGGTTGACTTGGTCAACCAGGTTGACCCAGGGGCTGATTCTGGGTTCAATAGGTTTGGTTTAACATTTTAAATTTGCTGGAGGTGGTTGCATTTGATTTGGAGCTCATTTGACCAAAGTGACTATTCACACCCCATAGGGGTATTTTGGTCATTTTGACCCCTGGTCAACTGGGGGTCAAATTGAGTCCAACAAAATGCAGTTTAATGCTCAATGGGTCATAATCAAGGGTCTGGAGGTAATTGGAGGCTTTGGAGAAAGCTCCAGGGTCAAAACCCACTGGGTGGTAGGTCCAGTGGCATAGACTGTAAATATTTGAAGGTTTTACAGCCTTTGGATTTCAATTCAGTTTCTGGGGTTAGAGATCTTAGAATGAGCTCAAATTTGGAGGGTTATCTCTAGAGACATGTCACATCAGTGTGGAACTGACAGATCTTGAATCAGAGGTCATTTGATAGGGTTTTGAAATGTTCAAAGATTAACTGGAAAAGGCTTTCAGGACTTAGAACTTTAGCCTTGGATTTGAATCTGAAAATCTGGTTTTGAATTAGATTTTGAGCTTGAATGATAGGGTTTGAACTATCTAAATCATTTATAATCATTTGTGTGATTTTAGATGATTAGATAGGATTAAAGTCAGGTCAGAGGCTGGAGCAACTAAATCTGGGTTGTTTGAAGGTCAGGATTGGTCATGGATTTGAATTGACTTGAATTCTAGATTGATTTGAGTTTTGGATAGATTGATTTAAAGCTTGGACTGGTCTGGAGTTTGAATGGATTTGAGATCTGGATAGATCTAAGATCTAGGAGAATCTTAAGATCTAAATTGATCTAGGGAAATCCTAGGGTCCAGAGTGGATCCTAGGGACTAAAATCTAGGAAGATCCTAGAGTCTAGGAAATCTTAAGGTCTGAGATCTAGCAGGTTCTTAGGATCTAGAATAGAACCTAAAGTCTGGATTCTAGGAAGATCCTAGGGTCTGGAAGTCTTAGGGCCTGGGATCTAGAATAGTCTTAGGATCTAGAAGAATCCTAAGCTCTAGATAGATCTAGGAGAATCCTAGGATCTAAGAGGATCATATGATCTAGAGTCAGGTAGAATCTTAGGGTCTAGAATAGATCCTAGGGTCTGAAGTCTAGGAGAATCCTATAATCTAGATTTGTCTTAAATTGTATTGATCTGGGGTCAGGATTGATTTGAATTTGGATTGATCTTAACGTTTGGATTGATCTAAGATCAGATTGATCCTAGGGTTAAGATTGATCCTAAGGATTGGAAAGATCCTAAGGTCTGGATTGGTCCTACTGAGCTCATACAAAAATGAGCGTCAACAGGGTCAAAACCACTCATCACCTCGAACATCCTCATCTCTACAACACTTAATCTTAGTATTATGCTTCTCTTTTAATTGGGGCCAACATTCGACCCATAAAGCATTACAGGTCATCACACACCGTCTTATATAATTTTCCTTTAAGTTTGCAGGGGTACATTTCTATCACACAATAAGCCGATAAATTCCTCCACTTCAACCATCCAACTTGAATTCTCCTGATAATATCCCTATCTATTTCACCATCACTCTAAACAATAGATCCAAGATATCTAAAACATGTACTCTTATTAATGACTTGATTGCACCAAAGTCACAATCCCCGCCACTAGGTCTCAATTATTATTAAAATTACACTCCATATATTCTGTTTTAGATCTACTCAAGTGAAAACCTTTAGACTCTAAGGTTGACCTCCACAATTATGTTTACCTTCAACTCCCTCTCTAGTCTTATCAACAAGAAGAATATCATCAGCAAAAAGCATACACCAAGGTACATCCTCTTGCAAATGTTTAGTGAGAACATCCATGACTAAAAGGATTCATGTCATTATTATGCGACAAGTTTGTGCTGGCTGTCGACTACCTAATACAACCCTCCTGTTTTACACATGATATGATATGTGTAAAAGTAAAATTGGTTGGCTGAAAATAATTGACTTATTCAGGTTAGCTGAAGATATGATATCCTATACAGAAGGGTGGGTTGATAAGATTTCCTTAAATATAATTTATGATGTGATCCTAAAAGATATAAAAAAAGAGGCAAAAGAAGATTGACATATACGATATGATACACTGATGGACAAGAAGTAATTACTTCTTACATGAAAGCCACCTAACTTGTGACATGTGATATGAGATTGATTCCTAGCTATTTAGAGAACTAATATGATTGGGATTTATTCTTATTTAATGGGAAGGGCCTATATGACTTGATATAGTTAAAACACAAAAAGTGTTAGATGTCCTATCTTGCTTATTATTATTGTTACATGACATGTATATGACATATTTACATGTAATATTTGCATAAGCGATATGATATAACATGACATGAATATGATATGATCGATACAAGTATATAATAAAATTAATAAGACTGATATATAACACATATACATGTTATACATGCATTGATATAGATTGATATGCATATAAATAGACATCTGACAAATAATGTTACATGATAAGCATGCTGATGCATATGACTTGGCATAGAGATATAATTTCTTTCTATAATTGATAGATAGATATTCATATTTTTCTTAATATTATACTGCAAATGATATGGGTATAGAAATGATTGAAAATACTGATTATACCGATTTGCACTATTTACTAATTAAGATGATCATATTGATTCATACTATTTATAGTGATTGTTATTTGTTCATACTGATCGAGATTAAATGATTATATGTATATTATTTCTACTGCCATGCATTGATAGCAGTTACAGGTTCTGGTAACTTATTGAGTTGTTAGCTCATTATGTGGTTTTCATGTTTTAGGTCTAGATATGAATCCAATAGAGTGTGGCTAATTTGATTTCAGGATTTTTGTTTGAATTTTGTGTAATTTTTTGCTTAGTTTTTTGTAATTAGGTGTGTTAAAAGTTAGAATAATGTATTGATTGAATTTTAGACTAGCATAAATGAATTTTGATGAATAATAAGTATAGCAAAATATTTTGGTGTATATTATTTCTTTGGTTAGATTTTATCTAAACAAATGATTAGTAGCTTTGATAGATTAATTAAGAGATAGAATATACAAATCTTTCTAATTTTGATATTGGGGCATGACACTCCAAGAAAGATTTATTTTTATGGGGATCGAGGTTTCCAAAAGAGCAAGTCCCTAAGATTAATGATATCACTGGTGTAACAAAGAACACTCTTGATTAAGAAATCAATGTTTATGTTTAAATTGGATATAAATGATTGATGTTTAAAGAGGTGAAAGCTCAAATGAGTGAATGGTCAGGAAGTGAGGAGGACTAAACTACCAAGTTGGTATGATGCCTCCAATCAACATTACATGGTTCCATTATCACAGGTTCATCAGTGCCCTTAGTTTACTTAGTCAAGTGGTGACCAAAGGATCATGGTTAGCAACCATGAGTTACCTCATCCAAGGGGACCTCAAAGGTCAAGGGTTTGGAGCTAGTCCTAGGCTGACAAACGAGAATTACACTCCATTTTCATATGAGGTAGCAACCTAGATTGAACTTATAGTACTGCTTGGTGGTAAGTGTCAAGGTTGATAAGGCTACCTAGGCTCTAGTGATGATGGGTAGGAAATAAGGTATTATCTTTATGTGGCAGAGAAAACACCCTAGATGGAACTTATAACTCAACTGTGTGTGATTGAGAATGCCAAAAAATTTGAACAACTCTCCAATATAATGGAAGAGATGAGACAGATACAAACATTCTATCAATGTGATAGAGAAGACATCTACAGAGTGGAATCCAGAATACTTCAATATGGTAGAGGAGACATCCAAAGTGTGGGTACAACTCAATCTATGTAATTGAACAAGCCTAGAGACCTCCTCAATGTGGTAGAGGAGATGTCAAAAATGGGACTTACAACATGGTTGGGTGGCAACCAAGAAAGCCCAATCGTCTTATCAGTGTGATAGAGATGACACAATAGGAGTGACTAAAATTGTAAGAATCATCTCTATGTGGTAGAGGAGGCAAAAAAGGAAGGAAGTGATATGGGATGATGAAAAAGATGAGACTTACAGTTTGATAGGTGTGGTATTATGCAAGCCTGAACATCTTCTTAATGTGGTAGAGAAGATGTCAAAAGTGGGACTTGCATTTTGGTCTCGTGTAACCAAGAAGGCTCAAATTATCTTCTCATTGTGGTAGAGAAGATAGTATCCTTTACTTAGATCCTGTCTATCAGGAATGCCAGTGAATTCACCTAGTCGAGCATGTGCAACATGCGTCGTTCCTAATGAAGAGGAGATAATCACATCTAGACTAACTAGATGAAGAAAGTGCCTAAGTGCATGTATAGTGAACCTATGCCTAGGTTGTCTATCCTAGGATGTCAGTCCTAAATTATATACAGAATCACAAAAGGGCATGACATGTTGAGCATCAGCAAAGGGCTAGAGACTAACTAGGATAGGGTGCCTAAACCACCTGTATATGTTTAATATTTCCCATTGGAATCATAAATGAGTTGAATCCTATGGTTGAGTTAATCTAGCTTATGAGTGGGTGTGTGCTCGCTTCTACAAATACTAACCCATGTAGTAGTATGGGGGTGTCACAAAATTGCCAATATAAGTGATGATCCTAATATTTCACAACAAGAAATATAAATATATAGAAGAGGGCATCTATGACATTACAACGAAATTATAGCGATGTTCACAACATGTTTCATTTATAAAATTTAAACTTGCAATATCATAATCAATACGCTCATATAAATGTGAACAAGTATTCTAAAGCATGTTAGTCTCACCAAACATCCATTAAGGTATACAATATACCTAAATGTATTTGATTTTAGAAAGCTAACATTTAACAAAATCAAATTCATGATAATTATGTATATTGTAATTAGGGAGACACATTTTCTAATTTATTAAATTGAAACGACAATATTAGAGATATTTTGGAATGCATTAACTTAGCACAAACAAGAATTTTAACAGAAAAAAAAATAACAATATTGTTTTGTTAAAATTTAATTTTCTACTGCTTCATTTGAACGGCTTTCATGCTACTTCTTAAAGCAACTTTTTAGTACAAAAATATTAATTTTTGTACTAGAAAGCTATTTTAAGGAGTAAGAAAGGCATCTCAAACAAAACCTAAGACATGATCATAAGAAATATATAAACAACCGTTTCTAAGAACTTCTACTAAACCCCGAATATATGCAAGAAAACAATATAAAATTGAAAATTCTCTCTTCTTGATAATTAATATAACAAATTCAAGCAAATATCCATAAAAAACAAACAAATGAACAATCAAATAATTAAATCAAGCAGTAAGGTTTCGTTTGGGATAAATTTTTAATTGCACTTTAAAACTGTTTTTTGGTACAAAACTTTCTTTTTTAAAAAAAAATATGTACTAAAAAGATGTTTTATAAAGCTGTGCAAAAGCTATTCCAAACAAAATTTAAATATTTGGATAAAACAGATTCAAACAACTGCTGTCGCTAAGAACTAAGAAGTGAAATCGTGACCGCCATAAAGAAGAGAGACATTAAATTTTGCTGTTAGGGATGAACGACCTGCTGTAAGGTGGAGAGCATTGGACTGAAGCACCTGCCGGCTACTGTGAAAAATGAAGATGGAGTTGTAAACATGCATATAGTAGGATCGCAATTCAACAGCCTTCTACTGATTTTGTATTTGCGTTTCGACAATAGTTGAAAGGTAGAGAATCGGCTTCGATCGGGGGTTAGGTATGAAGGGATAATTGTGAGGAAATAGGACAAGTTATTATCGTGATTGCAGTGCGACACACACAATCAAGTGATGATCATGATCAAGGTGAGATGCACACGATCAAACGACGATTGCGATCGAGGCGAGACACATATGATCAAGTGATGATCGCAACGGTTCGAATTGTCGGGTGATATGCATAACTAGGAAGTGTACCTAATCGGGAAAGCCGAGTCCGAATTGTTGGGTGTGCAGGCACCACGACAGTTAAACCAAAAGACTCGAAGCCAACGAAGGTGCGTGTAATGTTAGGGCTCCAGCACGATGAAAGCGAGGTCAACATTAATGGAAGGATCTTGCACTTAAAAATTATCATTTTAGAGCTGTTTTTTCTTATGATTTTATAAATACATACCACCGTTGACTCCAATACAAGCAATTATATTGTTCTTCAGTTGACAATATATAATTAAACAATTATTTATTTATTTATAGATGCACGAGAATACAAGTGTTCCTGTTCATATCTTCTTCTATATCTCTTTATCTTAGCATTCGTACTCAAATTGGAAGGTGGCAACGCTATATGAGGAAAAATGGGGATGTGGGCTGATTTATGAGAACCAACCTACGGTTTGTGGAAGGAAAAAACAAGGTACAATGAGATATTGGAATAATTGTCATATATATAGCTGGTTGGGAATATATGAATAAAGTGTTGTTTGTGTCACTATATAAAGGGGGTGATTGTTTGGCTTTGCAATGCATCAGCTTAGTTAGATTAACTAATCACTTCATAGCTAGAAGGCATTGAGGTGGTTGGTATTCAAACTATTGGTGAAGCAATCATCGATGGACAAGATGGTCGGTCTTCGTGAGGTGTGGGTAATGCTGCAGGTAGTTCTTTCTTTAGTAGTTTGCTTGATGACATTGATGGTCGAGGCTGAAAAGAAACCATACATCTATGGATCTCCTCCGCCTCCTTACCACAACTACAAATGGCCGTATCCACAGTCACCATGGACTCCTAAGCCACAACACAAACCTCTGCATCGACCTTCAGTATGGCCTCCTAAACTACGTCACAAAAGCCCACCTTACTATTATAAGTCACCTCCACCATCATCGCCACCATCACCTTCAAAACACCACAAGTCACCCCCTCCACCATCACCACCGCCGCCTTCAAAACACCACAAGTCACCCCCTCCTCCATTTCCCTCACCATCACCTCCTCATGTTCACAAGTATCCCCTCCCTCATCTCCCCCTCCTTATGTTTACAAATCTCCCCTACCTCCATCTCCATCACCACCACCTCCTCCATATGTTTATAAGCCCCCACCTCCTCCCTCATCATCACTTCCTCCTCCATATATTTACAAGTCTCCACCCCCTCTATCTCCATCACCTTCACCTCCTTTTTATTATTTTTTTATGTCTACAAGTCTCCACCTCCTCCATCTCCATTTCCATCACCCCATACAACCATAATTCTCCACCTCCTCTATCTCCATCAACTTCCCCTCTATATATTTACAAGCCTCCACTCCCTGATCCCTTTTCATCTCCTCCACCTCCATATGTTTACAATTTTCCTCCCTATACTTCACCATCATCTCCACCACCTTACATTTATAAGCCACCCTTTCCAATTTTATCCTAGCTCTCACACTCACCCTCTTCTTCACCACCCCCATCTCTTACACCTTCACCGCCTCATATTTAAAAATCCCCTCCCCTGGCCTCACCCTCACCTTCACCATCTCCTTCTTATATATACAAATCACTGTCACCTTCAGATTCATTATTAACTCCTCCAAATGCATACAATTCCCCACCTACTCCTCCATCATCTCTACCTCCATATATTTATAACTCCTCCCCTCCTTCCCCCTCCCCTCCCAACATTTAAAACTCACCTCCCCCTCCTTCCCCATCACCTCCTCCATATATTGATAAAACTCCACCATCTCCATCTCCTTCACCACCACCTACATAAATCTACAAATCATCTCCTCCACTTTCACCTTCAGCCACTCCTCATGTATACAAGTCCCCACCATCTCCGTCGGCATTACTCCATATGCATATTTTTCCTCACCTTATTCTTATCCATCACCTTTTCCTCCTTATAATTACAAGTCCCCTCCTCCTCCCTACATTTACAACTCACATCCCACTCTTGTCCCCATCACCTTCTCCTCATGTTTATAAATCCCCTCCACCTCCAAATATCTATAATTCAACCCTTCCACGATTACATTCACCTTCACCATCCCCTTCTTATAGGCACAAGTTCTTGCCACCTCCAAACCCATTATTGGCTCCTCCAAATGTATACAACTTTCCACATACTTCTTCTCTATCACCTCCAACTCCATATGTTTATAATTCCCATCCTCCTTCCCCCATGCCTTCTACTCCAATAGATACAACTCACCTACCCCTCCTTCCCCATCACCACCTCCATATATTGATGAAACTCCACCATCATCATCTCCCTCACCACCACCTTCATATATATATATATATATATATCACCCACTACACTTTCACCTTCACCCACTCCTCATGCATACAAGTCCCCACCATCTCCCTTGCTATCACCATCACCTCCATATGCATATTTATCCTCACCCTCTCCTTCTCCATCAAATCTTCCTCCTTATAATCTTAAGTTCCCTCCTCCTCCTCCCTCCATTTATAATTCACCACCCACCCATTCTCCATCACCTTCTTATCATGTTTATAAATATCCACCACCTCAACATATCTACAATTCAAGCCCCCCCCCCCCCCCCCCCCCCCCCCCCCCCCACCATCACTTTCACCTTCACCATCTCCTTCTTATATATACAAGTCCTCACCACCCCCAAACCCATTATTGGCTCCTCCAGATGTATATAATTCCCCACCTATTCCATCACTTCCACCTTTATATGTTTATAAACCCCATCCTCCTTCCCCCTTGCCTTTTCCTCCTAATACTTACAACTCACCCCACCCTCCTTCCCCATCACCTTCATATATATATAAAACTCCACCACCTCCATCTCCCTCTCCACCACCTACATATATCTATAAAGCACCCCCTCCAGCTTCACCTTCACTTTCACCTTCACACACTCATGTATACAATTCCTCACCATCTCCCTCTCCATCTCTATCACCTCCATATGCATATTTTTCCTCACCTTCTCCTTCTCATTTACCTCTTCCTCCTCATAATTACAAGTCCCCTCCTCCTTCCAACATTTACAACTCACCAGCCACTCCTTCCCCATCACCTTCTCCTCTTTATGTTTATAAATCTCCACCATCTCCATATATTTACAATTCAAACCCTCCACCAAAATCTTCAACTTCATCATCTCCTTATATGTATAAGTCCTCACCACCTCCAAACTAATTATTGGCTCCTTTAAATGTATATAATTCCATACATACTTCTTCTCAATCACCTCCACCTCTATATTTCCACAACTCCTCTCCTTCTCCATCCCCATTGCCTTCTCCTCCCAACATTTACAACTAACCACCCTCTTCTTCACCATTACCTCCTCCTCTTTATGTTGAAAAATCTCCACCATCATAATCTCCCTCACTACCACCTCTTTATATTTATAAATCTCCCCCTCTATATTCACCTTCACTTTCACCTTTACCCACTCCTCCTGCATACAAGTTCCCACCACTTCCCTCACCTTCACTATTACCTCCATATGCATATATGTCCCCACCCTCTTCTTCTCCATCATCTCTTCCTTCATGATTACAAATATCCTCCTCCTTCCTCATTTTCTCCTCCTCTCTACATTTACAACTCACCACCCACTCCTTCCCATCACCATCACCTTCTACATTACCACTACCTCCATATATCTATAATTCACCATCTTCACTATCACTGTCACCTTCACCATCTCCTCTTACATTCAAGGCCCTACCACCTCCCTTATCATCACCACCTCTCCCATCTGAATATACATCACCACCTCCTCTTTCTCCTTCTCATCCTTTCCCTCCATATGATTATAATTCACCTTCTCTTTCCAGATCACCATCTATTCCATACATTAACAACACATCATCCATTCCTTCCCCTTCACCTCTTCCACCAATTATTTATAAATCTCCAACACCTCCAAATGTCTCTAAATCACCCCCTCCACACTCAAGTTCACCTTCACCTTCACCATTAACTTTACCTTCACCACCTTCTCCTTATATATATAAATTCTTGTTGACCTTGAATTCCCCCAAGACCACTTCCCTTGGGTTCCATGGGTCAAACCACATCTGTTGAGCTCAGACCCAAGCCCTGGGTCAACTTAGTTGACCAGGTCAACCTAGGTTGACCCATTCAACCAAAATGGCCTCCTTTTGATTTCAAATCAATCCCACTTCATCTTTGGCTCAACCCATCACCTATTTGAGTCTAATTGATCAAAGTAACCAAGTTAATCCTTGACTTGGTCAACCTAAGTCTTCCTTGATCAAAATAGGCTTAATTAGGTCAAATCCTCCCCTTTATTGCACTGAAATATTTCTTAGTGAGTCCTTGACCCAAGCCACGGCCAAATTACCTCCCTTCCCTCCTAATCAAGCCCTATATTAGATCTAAGCCATCCATCATAAACCTTAGTCTATAAATATAGATGTTAGGGCATCTTAGAAGGGATCTTGCTCTCACTTTCATCCTAAGATCTCCAAACCTGAGAGAGTCCTTGTGTGAGTTCCCCTAGCCTCCTTCTACCTTTCCCAACCGAGATCCACTGTTCAAAGCTCGCCGGCGATGATCCTCCGGCGAACCAAAGGCCAAACCCTTCCTAGGAGAATTCCAGGCAATCTACTGCTTTCTAGGATGCGACTTTAACTAGGAAAAGTTTCGTGGATAAACTACAAGTTTAGAGAGACATTAAACACCAGAATCCATTGGTTAGTTCTCTCGAAAACTCAAATCCTAGGTAAGAACACTTAGGATTAAATAGCTTTTTCATAAGCGCATTTCAAGTCTTGAAATTAGTCCCACATGATTTCTCTTCATGTACTTGACTTAGGTTTAAAATTTTGTTCGGTTTCATTCATCTGATCAAGAGAAAACTCCAAAAAAACATTTTAGGGCGTCGGTTTACGCCCTATTATAAGTGTACGGGATCTGGACCGTTGATCTTACGATCAACGGTCCAGATCGTGTCATTCCGCGGTTCTTTCTAACTACGGATCTCAATCCCACGATTAATTTCATCGTCCGACGAGATCGGAGCCATTGATCTAAATCACGACATATCCAACGGCCGGGAGCGACCGCTAACGTAGATAAGTGCCCCACAGTTTTTCACGTAATCATGGCCAATGATTGTGTAGCGGCGCAATCATTGGTAATGATTGCCTGAAATTCCAGATCAAATTGGAGCCCGCAGCGTGGCCACTACCGCTGTTTATTTTATTAAAAATAAGTTTTAAATTCATTTTAAATGTATTTTTAATTAGAAAACTTCAAAAATTAATTTTAAATTATATTAAAATCCAAGAAATATATATAATATATCAAAATTTTTAGAATTTTATTCTCTTTAATTTAAAATAAAAATTACTTTTAAAAATATTATATATTTTAAAATTATTTAAATAAACCTACTTTAAATATTTAATTAATATTTAATTTAATATAACATTAAATATTTTTATAAAAAATAAATATTTTATATAAATCTATTTTAAATAATTAACTAATTATTTTAAAATATATTAATTCAAAATTAAGTTTATTTAGGGTATATTTATTATTATTTAAATATTTTTAAATATTTAACTAATATTAATAATTATTAATTACTTTTAAACAATGATAAATATCTATTTTATTTTATTTTATTTTCAAAAATCAGAAAATTATTTATAATTATCTAATTTTAAATTATGTATAATATAATGTTATTTATCTATTTCTATGTAGTCTTAATTAATTAAATACTTAAATTATTAGTTAATAATTAAAATTCAATAATTTTTCAAAAATTCACAAAGTTATTTTTTTTTAAATTAAATTATTTAAAAATCAGAGAATTATTATTATTATTTTTAATTATTTAATTTTAAATTAATAAATATTTTTATATTTTAAGTATTTTTCTTAATAAATTAATTACTTTAATACTTAATTAAACATTAATTAATTTAAACACAAATACTTTCTAAATTTTATAAAAAAAATATTATTTTTATTTAAATTATTGTAATTTTAAAAAACTTTAATATTTAATTTAATATAATTTAAATAATTATTTTTTAAAACAAATTATTATTTTAAATTATTTTAAAATACCTTATATTTACTTTAAACTTTAAAAAAATATATAACTAGTTCATTTTAAATCCAATATTTTTTGGCAATACCTCTAATTTTTTAGAAAAATATGTACTTTCATTTAAAATTATTTTTAGATATTAAAAATTAATTTTTATTAATCATTTTATGTTATTTAAATGCTTAAATATTTAAATATTATTTGGATAATTAACATATTAATTATTTTCAAATTAAAAAAATTATTTTTAAATTATTTTGAATCCTATCTTGGTTGACCTGTGAATCTCCCCTATATTTATGTACTATCATAAACTAAACTTTTTTTTAAATTATATTATTTTCTAAAACCTATATATATTTATTATATGTATTTTTAAATTTATGTTAAAATTACATATATTTAAATCCCTTAACTTCGGAAGATCCACTTTATGAAATTTCAAACATTGATCAAGCATGTGGAAAGCATTCATGGGGGAAGGATTAGTGAATGATTGGACTCCAATCATTCACTAATCGTATCGATAATCATGATCAATCATTTATTTAGTTTTTTTTTGCATGTGTAGGATGCACAAGCACTTAGCCTAGGCTCTCCTAGGTCTAAGGACATGATATGCTATGTTTTATTGCATTTCCCTTTATGTTGTCCCAAGGGTTAGTCCAAAACTCAATTTAATCCTACTTAATGTAGCGACACCCTAAGGACAATAATTAAGGACCTGTCTAGCGAACTTAGAAAAATTCTAGGAGCTAGGGTAGATCCTCGATTGATATAAAACCTTCCACACTTAAACTTAGTGGCATCCTAAATCTCTTGAAATTTTCTAGAAATTTTTAGGAGCCTTCAAACCCCTTAATTAACAAACCCTAATCCAACCCTTAATTAAGACCGATAAATTCAAAAAAATTTAATAAATCCAAATTAAATCTAAAATTTACCCATAATATATCAAATTATTTAGAATTTAGTCCTTAACTTAAGAAAATTAAAAGCCCCTTAATTGGACTTCAATTTGAACATCAATTTAATTTTGATTAAAAATCACCCTTTTAATTAAATTAAATAATAAAAATTATTAAAAATTCTAAATTTTCTCCAAACACTTGGTAACTCTTCCTTAGGTCATTCTTAACCTTTGGAGGTGATTCCAAGAGGTTTGAAGTTGATTTGGATCAAAACCCCCAAAACAACCCTTAATTAAATGATTTTAATAATTCATTAATTGCTTAAAACTTCTAAAAATCATAACTTTGTGTAGAAAACTCCAAATCCAACAAATTCAAAGTCTAATAACTCCTTGTAACTTCTAATATTTTAATAAAATGCTAGAACCCCTAAACTTAGCTTGTTTCTAGAAATGGCCTTTTGGACCCCCTTTACTTAGTAGATAAGATGACCTCGGACCTTCTAAAATCCATTAAATCAACCTAAATTTCATAAAACATTACCCTAAGCCTTAAGTTAACCTCTCAATCTGATAATAAATCATTTAATACACCTTCACTTTTAATCTCTAACCAACTAAATCAACTTAATCAACCCCGATTATTACTAGATAACCCAGGCCTACGAGGCTATTAATTTAATCCCAAGGAAAGTGAAATAAGCTTCATGGCCTCGGTGAGAAACAAAGGTAGTAATCACTTAACCATTAAAATATGTCTAATCCAAGCTTCGACAAATTAATATTTAAACTCAAACCAAAATCTCTCCCTTTGACCTTCAATTAACTGGATCACAAACAACTTTAACTAAAACCCCTTACATAGGATACATCCAAACCACATAGTCTTGCTACACACACATAGAATTATTTGCTAGGGCATCACTTCTAGCTCTAGGTTAGGCCGGTGTTTACTTTACTGCTGTATGCCAGATTTTTTGAGATTTTATTGTATGCTGTAATTGAAAAATGGATTGGTATGTTTGTTTATTTTTACTACACTCTATGAATTGATGTGATGGGTGGTAGATTACCCATAGGCTAGGAATGATCTTTGAAACTAACAATGTCTTCTGCAGGTGGTCATGCTCATGCAGCGCTAATAAAGGGGGCTAAAATTTGTAAATAAATTTTACATAAATATTTGCTACATGTGCTTCAGCTACTTAGCCCCCAAAAAATATATGAGGGCTAAAATAAATCATAAATATAATTACTACATGTGCTTCAACTGCTTAGCCCTCAAATAAATAAAGAGCATGACCAAGTGTGGCTGGCATAAGCATTTTATTTTCATATATAACTGCTTGGGTTGCTTTATATTGACTACTTAAGATAACCATGCATGAGAGTCTAGATTTTCTTTTTAATGATGTAATTTGATGTAATTTGTAAAATTATTGAGTTGTGAAAGTCTTGAAAAGTGAGACATTTCAAATACTAGGTACCCAAAGAGAAAAAGAAAGGCCCTTTATAGGGAATTTCTTATTCATTTGGGTACCCTTCTAGAGGGCGAACTTTATAAAGATCAAAGGGAGATGATCCGAAGGAAGACGATCCATATAAAGATATTGAATACGAAGACTTGAAGATGAAATGCCTTGCTTTTAAAACTTGCATCATTCAGTAGGATTAGAATCCAGGTTGTTGTCCGTGGAGCTTGGCCACCATTACTTTTTTGCAGACTTTGGGTTGTAATAAAAGGCAGTTAGCCTATGGACATTTATTTGATTAATTTGATTATTTATTGTGCTTAATTTGTATTGATTATGATTAGATTTTGCATGCTTTTTCTAAGTTTATTGGCGTTTATGTGCCGCTTTTATTTTAGCCTGAATTCGATCAGAGGCTCGTGAGGGTACGCCCAAAATTTTTCTATTTAAACTTAATTAAAATTTTTAAGATAACATAGAAACTCTAACGCTCTTAAGAAGTAAGCCTGGGACCACCGGAAGTTTGCATAGCATATTTGTTGCATTATTCTTTTTGTTTGTTAGGCCACTCCCCGCCTACCTGTTCTGGCAGACCACCTAGCCTATGAGGTGCAGATCTATCAAGGGGAGCCTGTGCACTCTAGGATAAAATCTATTTTTAAGCTTTTTAAAAACTGCTTAATATACATTTCAAGTATTTAATCGAGTCGATCAACATGCATAACATTAGAAATCAATCTAAAAGAGAGTCTAAAACTATATTTACATTCATTTTAGCATCTTTCACCCAAATAAGTCAAGGGACCACTTAGAAACCTCTCTAGATGTTGGTCTCACTTCTCAAAAACTCTAAGCCTCCCTACCACTCTTTCATAAAAAAATGACTGGACTCATGGTTTTAAATCGACTAGGTGGTTAGCTGGCTCCCCAATCCAGGCCGGGGTAAGTCCAGGTCTTTGCACTGCATTAGCTAAAACATGGGTGTTAGAGTTGTAGAACACTAAATTTAATTTAGATTTAGGGTTCAAGGCTGCTACTTTTGATGTCCTGTAGTATGCCTCATTGGTAGGTAAGTTCTCTCCTTTAGAGACTATCAATCCTGCCTATCCGCGTCATAAGGATGATGCCACCTCCATCTTTCTCTCTTGCATGTTCTGAATGTTAGTTTATTTCTTTTCTCCAGTTTCTTCTCATTACCCTGGTCCCTTCGGGTGTTGATATGAGTCATGTATGTTGACTAAGCCAAGTCGAGCCCTTTCCTTCCCCTTTGAGTAGGAACTTCTTAGTCTCGTCTCTATGTGCCAATCCCATCTGATAGAATAATATAGAGTCCTTAATCAAGAGTCTTCTCAGACCCCGGCTTGATCTGTAATTTACCACGGGGGCTTGCGCCCGTGGGAAACTAAATTCCACATCAAATAAACCTCACTCATACTGATGTATCGGGTGGGGGAAACTCCGTGACTCTAATCAGGTCATGCATATTATTACCCATCGAGGTGCGTAGGCGAGAGACACTATCCTCGATGGTTAATCATATGCATGATCTAATCTGCCCTCTCATTGACCCGCTTGTGAAGAGCGCAAAGGCCTGCGATCGTTTTGTCCTCTAGGATGGCCCGGTCATACTCTTTGCAACTCTGTTCCCCCACGAAGCTGTGTCCATTTGGAGGTCCACAATTCCCTCTTCCTATATATATATATATATATATATATAAGTCCCCACCCCTTCCTTCCTTGCCTCATCCTCCTCCTTCAACATCACTTCCACCTCTTCATATTAGTAAGTCACCCCACCACCCTCCCCATCTCCTTTAGATCCATATATCACACCTCCACCTCCTTATGTCTATAAATCACCCCATACACCTTTTCCTTCATCACCTACTCCTTATGTATACAAGTTCCCATAACCACCATCTCCATCCTCTCCTCCTACATATGAACGTAAGTCCCCACCCCCTTTTTCTTCATCACCTCCTCTTTCTATCTACAAGTACCCTCCTCCTCCTTTTTTATCCACTCCAACACCATACATTTACAAGTCAGCCCTTCCACCTTCTCCATTTATTCCACCTCCAAATGGTTATAAGTAACCTGTCACCTTTATATCCACCCCCTTGTGTATATATATTTCCCCCACCACATTCTCCTTATATTTACAAGTCCCCACCACCTCCACTACCATCACCACCTCCCCCATATGTATGCAAATCACCACCCCCTCCATCCTTGTCACCTCCTCCTCCTTTTGTTTATAAATCTCCACCACCTTCATTTAGCTTACCTCCACTTTCATATATTTATAAATCACCCCCTCCACATTCACCTTCACCACTACATCCTTAATTGTATAATTCACCCCCTCAACCATTACCATCTCTCCCTCCATATATTCATAAATCATCACCACCCCCAGCACCATCTTCTCCTCCTTATATGTATAACTCCCCACCTCTACCTTCCCCCTCATTTCCAAACCCTTTTATATATAAGTCACCCCCTCTTCCATATCTTTCTCCTCCTTCATTCGATCATAATGAATCACCACCACCACATTTGCCAGATTTTTCACCTCTATATTTTTATAAGTCCCCACCTCCTCCTTCAAAATCACAACCCCCTCCTTACATTTATAATCCTCCTACACCACCTTCACCTTCACCTCCGCCACCTTGTATATACAAGCCTCCACCATCAATATTACCACATTTTCCACATTACCCTTAATCACCAACCACCATAAGCCCACAAATATCCCACACTACCATCAGATGCATCCCCAATGTACTACTATAAGTCTCTGCTGCCTCCTACTCATTATTGATGTTGCATGTAATAAGTTGCAGGCTTTATTACAACCCTTTTTCACCATAATATTTATGTGATTTTATGAAAAATGGCACATTTATATAATCATTAATAATAGTCAAATCGTTTACATTATGTATGAAGTTCTTACCCTTTGCTTTCTCTTTTCAAAGCTATACAAGTATTTAGTAAGCCAATAAAGTGGCTTAGAAGTTCCTCCTTTCAGCATGCAACATTGATGTTACATTTACATGGAAAACAAATTAAGCAGATAGTAAAGATCATATAAATAATGGAAGTTAGAGAGGCCCATATAGTTTCTCAAATCATCTTTCATTTAATAAATCCTTTTTTTTATCATGAGTATCAACAAGTAAGTAGTATCATTTAACTGAAATATATATTAATTGAGAAGTAATAAAATTATTCATGTAATACTCTGCTTTTGTTTCTGAGATATATTAGACAAATATTAAAGCTCTTCATAAAATGCATAAGCACAAGACATATACTCAAATAAGAAAAAAAAAATTTCTAAGAAACTGCTAGTCTTTTATATAAAAGTCCAAGGCAATTTTTCCTTACTACATGAACAAAATAAAAAAAAAAATTCTTTTTTTCATAAGACAAATTTTGATTATCATGTAGATTTTACAAAATATTTTAAATGCATATCTAGTAGTTTTGAACTTGAATATGTTGTTAGGTGATCAATGGGTGATGTGTACCAAAGAGCAGGGGTGTCAAAATGGGTTGACTGGTCGGGTTCAGGTCCGACTCTAAATTAACTTTACCCGAATCCAGTCAACCCGAACCCGAACCTTAAACCCATTTTGGTTAAAAAATTATAACTTATTAACTATAAATTTTAGAATATTTGATAAAAAATAAGAAGATTATACCAAAAAAAAATTAAGAAAATAAATATTAAACAGGTCATTTTTGGGTCAATAATGGGTTTGTGGGTCAACACAAACCCATCCTGTTCAATAAACTGGTCATAAAACTCAAATTAAATTTGATCTGTTTATTAAATGGGTCAAGCCAAATCTGTATTTTCTGGGTCGGATAATTTATTGACACCCCTACCAAGAGGTCGGGAGCACTTGACATGGAAGATAGGGTTATTACATCGAGATACTTCATATTTGGAGTGGAAAGAGAGAAGTGAGGGAGCTAAATAAAGTTTTATAATTTCAACAGCTCCTAAAGGAAGAAGTGAAAGTAGTGATTTTAAGTAGTTTGATCTTGTAGTCTTTATCTATTAAACATAAGAAGTGGTTTCTACAATAAAAAAATAATAAGACTATTAATATCTCCCAAATTTTGAAGGGTGGTAAATTCAATAAATTTAAATTAAGGCTTATAAAATTTTAATGTTTCAACAACTTTTTCCTACTATGAAGCCCTGAGAATGAAACATTTATAATCATAGGCCATACAATTAGGGTCCATAAGTGAAACGCCTTGATTATAAATTTTTCTCTGAAATGCCGCGATTTTAGATTTCTCATCGGGTCGGATCGTTGGGTCATCGGGCCACCATGTGTCGGCCTTGTATTGGAGTCCGGACGTAGAGCTACGTCCAGAGTCTGCACAGAATAATTTTCCTCTTTCTCCCACTTTCACGCACAATTTGCCAAAGTGGCAAAGTAGCCTTGCCAAAGTGACTTATATTCAAATATGGACGCAAACAAGGGAAAATGCAAATCCAAAGCAGGCATCAATGGTCATAGCAAATAATTATTCTGATGCAAGAAAATAAGGAAAGCTACTGCTTAACTAATCTATGCTGTCCTTATCAATTGAGAATTCCACATAACAGCTATTAATTGTGCATGATGTCTACAGATGCCTGCCTAATTGGGTGAAAAAAGAAACCGTGATGACTAATCTTGTATTGTCTAATTAAAACAATCACTAGAAAGAACTTAAGCTTAATTTGGGATGGCTTTCTTAATGCTTCTTAAAGTAGCTTTTTAGTAAAAAAATTAAAATTTTTATACTAAAAAACTACTTTAAGAAGCAATAAGAAAGCCATCTCAAACGAAGTCTGAGCCTTTCATTTCATCGAATTCTATGAGAAGAAAGAAATCATTTACAGCCTTAATGAGATCCTTAAGCAGTTCTTATTTGACTAATGATGATTAAGAAAGAAGAAATGTTAATCATTTTTTTATCATTGATGTTTAAGCTATTTTTCTTCATTGAGTACATAAACAGATCAGAAACTTAGAAGATTATTATTTAAAAATAAGTTTTTGTTCGTACGTGAAACAAGTGGCTAGCGGAAATTAAGATGGACGATGTGGATAGATAAGGCTTTGATTTGTTGACTTGCATGTTCGGATAAAGAATAGGATGCCTTCGCCAAACTTCCACTGCATATCGTTGTCAGGATTTTGCTATCACTATTTCAATTACATGCATATATCACTTCTATCTCTTCATTCTCACTGTGTGTTCACGTGTTTGAATATGCTAACAACTAATAAAATGGTATTTGCGTGTTCATCACTCTTGAAAAGATTTCTGAGAGGTGGAGAGAGAAGAAGAGAGAAGGTGAGAAAGGGGTTAAGATGGAGGAAGAGAGAATAAGTTGAAAGATAAAGAAGATCGAATGTGAAAATGAGTAAGAAAATATTATTTGGTTCATTCGTTTGTTATTGTGGTGAACTATTTTGATGCGATGCAGCCCACCCTGATCTATTGGTTGGGACGAGGGGTGTCAAAATCGGGTCACATGTCGGGTTTGGGTCGAACCTGGAACTGACCCGGCACTATTCGGGTTTACCCAAACCCGACCCGTTTGACTTGTTTGGGTCAAACCCGGAATTGACCTAGCATTATTCGGGTTAACCCGAACCCGACCCGTTTTTGCAAACGAGTCAATTTTTCGGACCCGAACCCGACCCGCTTTGGGTTCGGGTCAACTCGACCTGACCCATAAGACTGCTGCTTGCATTCCGTTCCCGCGCTTATCGCTTGTGGCGCAGCAGCAGCGCAGCAATGGCCAGGAAGTGACAACGGGCAAGGGGCGATGCGTGACAGGCGACTCGGGAATACGCGGCAAGCGACGCGGGCAGGCAACTCGATGTAATGCGCGACGGGCGACTCGGGCATGCAGGCAGGCGACGCGGGCACGCAGGCAAGCGACACGGGCACTTGGGCAAAAACGGCAGGCAACGCGAGCACGCAAGCAAGCGACTCGGGCAGGTAACCTATTCCTGGACATTCCCGAGTTTTTGGGGCAACTTGAACCCGACCTAATTTTTGAAACGGGTCAGTTTGTTGAACCCGAGCCTAACTCGTTTCAAAAACGGATTGACCCTAACACGAAATTTTCAGGTCAGATTTTCAAAAGTTTACGTTTAATTCACTCAAAAATCTGAGAAAAAATATTTTGATGGGCTCAAGCACATAAATGACGATATAATAATCTTGTTGTTGTCATATTAATAACTTCGGTGGTGTTGTTTTGAGAATCTTTTTGGTATGATTTGGATCATTATGTTCATCTTTTATTTGTTGTTGTTTTAGGCACACTTAGGGGGAAAATTATTAGGTCCGGACACCGGACGTAGAGATACGTCCGGACGTCCAATAAAAAGTTGACACGTGGACTGCGCTTTTGTTGTGCATTTTGACTGGGCTTTGACCGTGCTTTAACTGCGCTTTACCTGCGTTTTTTGACTGTGCTTTTTGACTGCGCTTTGACTGTGCTTTGACTGCGCTTTGATTACGCTTTTGTTGCGCTTTGACTATGCTTTTGCTGCGCTTTTGCTTAAAGTTCTGCGGACACATTAAATATATAAAGTAAAAAATAAATCCACGTGTCCACTCCACGTGTCAATATTTGATTGGAGTCCGGACGTATCTCTACGTCCAGTGTCCGGACCAAATAATTTCTCCACTTATGGTGTTTGAATTTGCCTATCTACATGGTGATTGCATGCGTTCAGATTTAGGCAATAGTATATTCTCATGTTATATTTGTTTGCACTTCACGCTTGTGTGATAGTATCGTTAAAAAGAGAAATCATATTTTCTTGTGGTAATAGTTTGGTTTCTCTTTCTCATCTCGACAGTGTAGATCGAGAGCACGTGGTTGGTTGTAAAGCCTTGTGTCGTGTCTGTCCTTTTTAATATCGACGCGCACGATTGTTATATGGCTTGACGAGCATTGGATTTTGAAGAACCAAGATATGGGCTATGTTAATAGACCAGGGACTTATGAAAGCACTTATAGGGTATTTGAATTTAGCAAAGGCTATGAGTAAGACAAGGAGGAGATGGATGATAAACCCTCTCAACAATTCAATTATATTTGAGAGATGAGCGATTGGCAATGCCATTGAGGAAACAATCACAAATGAGTTGTGACTAGAGTTAATCATATCTAGGTGCTAATTTTCCTAATTAAACCTTGCTTAAATCCTAATTCATCTAAGTTTCCACCATAAACTAAATAGTAATATCTTAGATTAATTATAAAATATATTATTAGTAAAATAAAGTTTAATTAATAAATCGGTCAAAAAGGTGTACCTAAATCCGACCTGCCAGCAATCCGACTCAACCCGATAACCTTTTTTTATTAAAAAATATAGTTTTTATTAACTTTTCAATTATAGAATTTAGGTTAATTGATAAAAAATAGAAGATTATACCAACAAATAAAAAAAATTAAAAAAAAAACATATTAAACAATTATTTTTGAGTCAAAATCAAGTTGACATGTTAACATAAATCCGACCCGTTTAATAAATAGTCAAAATACATGTTCCAAACCCGATCCATTTATTAACCAGATAAATTAAAATCCAAATTTTTTGAATCTAATCCGAATCAAATCATCTATTGAAACCCCTCTAAAATCTTATCACTTTTCTATTATATTCCAAATTCTTTGAAAGTCAGTACCTCCAGCTGTTTACTGTTGACCATTAAATCAGCCTGCAAAGAAGATTCAAATGTGATGCATGCATGATAACAGCCATATAGACAGCAACAGCAGCTTCTATAAATAATTAATCAGTATGGAAATAAAGTGTGCTTTGTTTATTCATGCTAAGACCTGCTTGACAGCCACCACAATACCCAAGCCAACCAACTAATAATCAACCCATTTGAACTTGGTAGGCAGATTTGAATGGTATTCATCATTAATTAAGTGGATACTCTCTCTCTCTCTCTCTCTCTCTCTCTCTCTCTCTCTCTCTCTCTCTCTGTGTTGAGAAAGTTGAGTGCTAAAGAAGAACTCAATGTTAACGGAATACAATTTTAATATCTTAATAATTTTAAAATTTTTTATCAATTAAGAGTATGTTTGGCTCAGCTTTCTAATTACTTTTTTATACTTATGTTAGACTATTATTTTCTTACTACTCTTGATGTTTTTCAACAAAATTTATGATAGAAAGCTGCTTTTGGAACAAGATCTGCTAATACGTAGGAGTTATAAGAAAGATATTTACAAAAGAATATATTTATATTACATATAATAGTTCTTAAAAAAAAAATCCCTACAATAACTTCATAATCACCTTTATAAAGAGTTACAGTTGGGCTTATTTGGGATGTTTGCACCATTTTGTAGAGATAATTGTGGGCTTATATGAAAAAAAAGTAACTTTTTAAAGCTATTATATATATTGTTACTATTTTCTTTTTAAAAAATCAAATAGTTGTTTACTTAAATTAATGACACAGTAGCCATTTTGATTGTAAAATGTAGCTTTGCACTACAAAAACTTCAACAAAAAAAAAAGAGAAATAGCAAGAAAACTGTAGCCAATTGAAACTGTGGCTACAATCTGCAAATAAATCAGAGAGAAAGCTATCACAAATAGACCTTAAATTAGCTGATATCCATCATAGATATTTTTAATATAGTCAAACTCGGCTAATCACACACTCACCGACAAAATCAAAGAAATATAGAAAAGAATTTTTGAATGAGTTCATGAAAAATAACTAGAAAAATGTTTATATGCATTGATACATTTGTATTGGGGGGGATAAAATTATGGAAACATGAATTATGAGAGAGTAGCAGCAGGAGAGCACCGGGGCAGAGAAGGCAGAGAGGAAAATAGGAAAGGAAAAGTAATTCATATATATTGTCTATTACATAATACAAAGGAGTATTTATAAGAGTACAAGGGTAAAGCTGTAAATACACGGAAGCATGAGGGTGAGAAGCTAACAGCCTCCCTGAAATTAATCATTCGGGGGACGAATGGTTAATTTGTTGCGAAGATCGTTGAACCTGGTTGTGGAGAAGGGCTTAGTTAGAATGTCGGCAATTTGATCCTTGGAGGGAATATGAGCAAGAGCAATGTCGCCATTCTCGAGATGCTGCCAGATGAAGTGATAGTCGATTTCTATGTGCTTGGTGCGGGCATGAAAAATGGGATTCTTTGCTAGTGCGATGGCTGAAACGTTGTCACAGTGAATCGTGGTGGGGGAGGTCTGCGGAAGACATAGCTCTGTGACCAGGCGACGGAGCCAAAGAACCTCTGAGATAGCAGCGGATAAAGCACGGTATTCAGCTTCAGTTGAGGATATGGCAACCGTGATTTGCTTTTTGACAGTCCATGAGATGAGAGAGGGTCCCAAGAAAGTGCAGAACCCAGAAATAGACTTCCGATAGGCCCAGTCGGCGTCCGTGAACGAGCGAAGAGTGAGGTCCCCGGCGGTGATGGGCAGGCCGAAGGAGATGGTCCCTTTAACATATCGAAGTAGACGTTTGATGGCTTGAAAATCTTGAACTGATGGTTGTTACATGTGTTGACAGACGAGATTAGTGGCAAAAGCAATGTCTGGACGGGTGATGGAGAGATATTGTAGGGAACCGGCGAGTTTACGGTAGAGGGTCGAATCGTGGAACGGCTGCGGATTGCTGGGTTGGTGTTTGGAGCTTGGTGTGACGGGAGTGGGAGCCGCTTTGCAATCATGGAAGCCAGCATCATGCAGAAGTTTTGTGGCGTAATGCTGTTGGGTGAGGAAGTAGCTGGTTTTGGTGTGAATGATTTGAATGCCAAGTTAGAGGGAGATTTGGCCAAGTTGCTTGAGGGCAAATTGTGAGTGTAGCTGTTTTAGTAGAACTTGAATGGCATCCTGATCGTTACCTGTGACAAGTATATCATCCACATAGATTAGAATATATATGAGAATGTTATTGTGTTGAAATATCAAGAGGGAGGGATCGGAGCGACTAAACCCGAATCCTTTGGATTGAAGGTAGCTAGTAAGTTTCTGGAACCATTGACGAGGCGCTTGTTTCAGGCCGTAGAGAGATTTGCGAAGCTTGCAGACAGAGGTGGGTTGGTGCGGATCCTCAAAACCACGTGGTTGGCGCATGTAGATGTCGTCGGGTAGGTCACCGTGCAGGAAAGCGTTGGAGACGTCGAGTTGGAAGATGGACCAACGTCGATTAAGAGCAAGAGTGAGCAGGAGACGGATGGTAAGCATCTTGGCGATGGGACTGAAAGTCTCGGTATAGTTGATGCCAAGTTTTTGATCGTAGCCGAGTGCTACCAGACGAGCTTTGTAGCGATCGACTTGGCCGTTTGGAAGTAGCTTGGTTTTGAAGGTCCATTTACAGCCAAGGATAGGTTTGTTATGAGGAATGGGAACAAGGGACCATGTGCCCTTGTTCTGGAGAGCGATATATTCGTCGAGCATGGCTTTCCGCCATTGATCGAATTTAACCGCTTGAGTATAGGAGGTTGGAGTGGAGTGGGAGTGGTGTGACTAAGAAGATTAATCAGCTGCCGAGGTTTAGAGATGCCAGATTTAAGGCGAGTCTGCATGGGATGGATATTAGGTGGTGTGGGTCGAGAAGAGGATGTGATTGTAAGAGTCGGTTGAGTTTGATTTGTTGGAGGTATGGGTGGGACGCTGGAATAGCTAGTGTTCGTGGCAGAGTGTTGAGTAGGAGTGTGAGGGGAGGGAGATGGTGTGACGGTTGAGAGGGGTATAGAGGTGCTGGGAACGAGTAGGAGCAGAGAGATGTTGTTGCATGTGGAGGCAGGTGTGAGAGTGGCAGTGGAATTAATAGATTTATAGGGAAATTGAGTTTCGCAGAAAACGACATGGCGAGATATATAAGTCTTGCAGGAGAGAAAGTCGAAACATTTATAACCTTTGTGAAGGGAGGAGTAGCCGAGAAAAACGCATTCGTGAGAACGGGGGGAGAGTTTATCAGTTGTGTAGGGTTTTGACCAGGGAAAACAGAGACAACCGAAGATACGAAGATGAGAATAGGTAGGAGTGTTACCATAGAGGCGTTGGTGAGGGGTTTGAAGAGAGATAGATTTTGAAGGGAGACGATTGATGAGGTAGTGAGCTGTGGTCAAAGCTTCGGCCCAAAATATGTTCGGTAGGTTGGAGGCGTGAAGGAGAGTTCGAGTGAGATCAAGAATGTGCCGGTGTTTCCGTTCAGCTAAGCCATCTTGCTCAGATGTGTGAGGGCAGCTTAATTGCTGAATGATACCCGAGTCCTGCAGGTAAGTTTTGAAAGCATGGCTAGTAAACTCGCCGCCGCCATCAGAGCGTAAACATTTGGGGGTGCAGTGGTGTTGAGTTTTAATGAGGTTACAAAGGGATTTAAACTTAGCAAGAGCCTCTTGTTTGGAATGCATCAGATATAACCACGAAAAATGAGTAAAGTCATCAATGAACACTATGTAATAGTGATATCCATCTAAAGAATTTATTGGAGCAGGACCCCAGACATCAGTGTGAATGAGATCAAAGGGGGCGGAAGAAACAGATATACTTTTATTGAAATTTTTCTTGTGACTCTTGGCCACATCACAAGAAATACAAACAAATGAAGATGAAACATTTGAGAGCTCAAGGATGTTCTTGGCAAGAATCGGAAGGAGCCGAGCGTGCGGGTGTCCTAGACGGGCATGCCAAAGTTGGGAAGACTCAGTGGTGGCTGTGAGAGCTGAAGGAGAGATCGGAGGACACGTGCGAATCTGGTAAAGGCCGTTATGAAGATGCCCACGAAGAAGTGGTCATTGGTCCTGAAGATCCTTAATAACAAATCCGTTAGCGTCAAAGCAAATGGAGATAGAGTTATCCGAGGTTAGTTTAGATACAGATAAAAGATTGTGTGTTAGCGAGGGAACATGAAGAAGATTAGAGAGACGAAGCTTACGAGGTGTATCAGGAAGCGGAAGAATGCCTTGACCTGAATTTTGAATGGAGAGAGATGAGCTGTTGGCAATTGAGACAGTGTCAGGTCCATGATAGGGTGTAGAGGATTGAAGATACGTGCCGTCTGGTGTGAGATGGGTGGATGCGCCGGAGTCAAGAACTCAATCTATAGTGGTAGAGGTGGATGGGTTGGTCAGAAGAGCACGAGGGGATCTTGAGACAGTGGGAGCGAACTTGAAGTTGCACCGATGCCAACAGTTCAGGGCTATATGACCGGTCTTGCCACAGATTTGGCAAGTGGGCTTCGCAAGCGGCGTGGAGAAGGTCGGACCAGCTTGGTTTGGCGGGTTGCTGGGAAATGCCGTGGAATTCTTGCTTCTAAAGAACTGCTTCTTGGATTTTCCACGGGATTGATTTGAGGAAGAGGCATAGAGGGCTGTAGCCGGAGAGCTGGCAGTTTGATCTTTGATAAGTTCTTGATGAAGATTAATCTCCTCACTGCAGAGTAAAGAGTAGAAGGTGTCTAGATCGATGGGTTGGAGAGAGGTACGAATGGTGGTCTTGAAAGAGTTGTAGATGGACGGAAGACCATTAAGAATGTAGAGGATTATGTCTTCTGAATTGATGGTTGATCCAGAGGCAGCAATGTTGTCCACGATGGATTTTATGTGGGCAAGATACTGTTGCATGGTAAGATCTTTCAGCTGAACGTGGTCGAGTTCGTTCTTTAACTGAATGACACGGGATTTACAGGTAGGTTGGAGACGACGTTCATGAATCGACCAGGCTTCATGTGTGGTGGTACAGGTAAGAATGTAAGGAAGTATGGACTGAGAAATTGTAGAAAATAGGGCTGAGAGCAGATTGTTGTCCACAAGGCGCCAGCGAGCATGAGCGGCGGAGTTAGCGTCTGCTGGAGAAGTGGCGGTGCCAGTGAGATGGCCGACGTAACCATTCGTTGTGAATTGCTGAAGGATTTGCGTGCGCCATATGGTGTAGTTTTCCGCCGTTAGGTGATGTGGAGCAAGGTTCTTGATGTTAAAGACTAAGAACTTGAGGGCTGGAGGTATGAGAGGGGTGGTGGAGGAAGATTCAGAAACGGTGGAGGAGGGAGGAGGAAAGTTTGCTGATTCTTGATCTCCCATTTCTGGCTTCTTATACCATGAGAGAGTAGCAGCAGGAGAGCACCGGGACAGAGAAGGCGGAGAGGAAAACAGGAAAGGAAAAGTAATTCATATATATTGTCTATTACAGAATACAAAGGAGTATTTATAAGAGTACAAGGGTAAAGCTGTAAATACACGGAAGCATAAGGGTGAGAAGCTAACAAATTATAGATCAGATTTCTACATTTTAAACTTACTTTTTTTAAATTATTATTGAAAAATTAAGGGCTAGGCCAATTTCATTAAAAAGAAGATAAAATTATAATTAAAAATGAAGCTACATAAGCTACATAAAAAAAAGGAGCAAAGCTCACTCAAAATTTAACAAAAAAGAGCCACTATCCAAGTGATAGGGAAGGCTAATACAACAGAAATACAAGAGTGAATTTGAGGAACAAAAATAAGTCACCAAAGCCAAATCCAATATGCCTGGACTTAGAATTTCAAGAAACTACAACATATGTCAATAGAGGAGGGATGGCTCCTCGAGTTGCCACATGAGTCATCCAAGGGGAGAGGGTCTGGACTTACGAGATTATCATCATAGTCCGTGGTATGCCACATTCCCACCAAATCATAATAATATAAAGAGCCCAATTAGTGCATACGTTGAGGAAGAGTGTCTCGAGTAGCTCACCAACTGTTTCAAAAAGAAGCAAATTCAAATCTATAATTGAAGGAGCAGCAACAACAAAAGAATACCAATGCACATAATCACTAGCATCGATAACCTGCTTGTGCAACTACACACCCATTGCAAACACTACACCTATTGCAGTATAAAGACAGCACTAGCTAAGCAATAAGTATAGTATTTAAAAGCACGACACCCACAACAACCAATGCAACTGAAAATTCATATGCCAAAACCAGTAGGAACGCCAACATACGACTACAGAAGAAGACCCATATATATATGCTAAAAAACAAATGTCCCATATACATCAAGTCAAAGCACAACAGAAAATTTAAAATTTTACCAAGGACTTGAGATGATACTAATTTAAACTCACAATTTCAAAAATTAATCAACATTTTATAAATTTTTAAATGAACTAGTAGTCATAAAGATTTCATCGACACCAAAATACTCTCCAATAAGCTTTAACAAAAATAAGATTACAAAATATATGCTTTCAATCAAAACTAATCTAATCAAATCTAATAATTCAAATTCATACCTAATATCAACTAAAAAGATAATTTATTCTAATAAATTCAAATAAAGTTAGTTTCCTCACCTACATCAGAGAGTGGTAGGGTTGTAATTTTGAGGAACAAATGTTTTTATGATGCGAGGGGGCCTAAATGTATTCATATTGAGAGATTCAAGCTTTATTCAAAACAATTTAGGCTTCGTTTGGGATAGCTTTAGGCCACATCATTCTTGCTGCTTTCAATAATTTTTTGAACTAGAAAGTTGATTTAAGAAGCAGTAAAAAAGTCATCTCAAACGATAGCAAATGAAGCCTTAAGCTTTTCTGTTTTTACTTTTAAAAGCTCCCTCAGTCACAGTTTCAACAATGCTTTTCCAAAAACAACTTTTTAAAGGCAATGTTTGAAATTGCGGTGAAAAGTTGTCTTCCAAACATACATTATTTTCTTACTAACTATTTTCATTATCACAAAATCAATCTAAACAAAATCTCAGACAACGTAGCATTACTCAAAAAACAAGGTCATATTTGGATTTCATTTACACCTGAAACACAAATATATTTACATGGCCTCTTTCTTATATGTATAAACAAAAAACTAAGTTTGTTTGAAAATAAAAAAATAGAAAACAAATTAATCTATACTTAATTAGCATAATTAAAAATATTTAATCCAAAATTAATTCTATAAATGTACTCATTATCCTAACCCAACGTTTCTTGCTATCATATTATAGTTTGAGTGCTTTCAATTAAGGCTAGCTTCATTGGGACAGCATTCTTAATGCTTTATAGTACAAACATTTTTAGTTCAAGATATTTTTTATTAGAAATCTGCTTTAGAAAGCAGTAGAAAAGCCATCTAAAATGAAGCCTCAATCAGTACATCATGCAACTTATTGTCTTTATTAAGGCTTCATTTGGGATAGCTTTCTTACTGTTTTAAAAAACAATAAGAAAGCCGTCCCAACGAAGCCTAAGGTTTCGTTTGGGATGACTTTCTTACTGCTTCTTAAAGTAGCTTTCAAGTGTAGAAAATAAAAATTTTATACTAAAAAAATTGCTTTAAAAAGCAGTAAGAAAGTTATCCTAAACGAAGCATAAATCACCGGGACATACACAAAGAAGATTTAACTGGGTTGAATAAATAGTTAATCAATATGGAAATCAAGTGCATTTTGTTTGTCCATTCAAAGATACCGCAGGCATTCCTGTCCATTCATGCAACAGCGTCTAGGCCACCACAAAACCTAACATATTTAATTAATAATCAACCCGTTTAAACTGGGCTAGCATGCTTAGTCACCAAGGTTTACCAGCCTCTGCTAGACCGCCTGCCTTCAGCCAACAGTTTAGATCGGCCATGGGGAATTGGCAAGATTCTAGACCATTTGCTGCAAGAGAGGAACTGGAAGATTCATGTAAAAATGGCTAAAATATCCTCTTCAAATTGATAAATAATAGGTCCTGATCATGCATAGTTTAAAAGTTTGAAATAAAGACAAAATCTTTATATCATAGAAAATTTCAAAGCTCAGGACATCGTATGAATTGTAAGCCGGTCTTCCTTGGTGTTCTTGAATCCATCATAAGTTGTCTACTTGAGTAGCCTAATCCCCCTCCTTTTAGGGAAAAATTATTTTGTGCGGAGTCCGGACGGTAAGAACTGTCTGGATTGTTACGTATTTACTGAGTATTTGTTGAGTATTTATAAACACTCAGCAATATTCAATAAATACACAATAAATCAGTAAATACTTACAAAATATTCAGCGAATACTCACAAAATACTCAACAAATACTCACAACTGAGTATTTGCAAATACGCAGCAAATATTCAGTAAATATGCAGCAAATCCAGACGGTTCTCCTTATCCGAACTCCGCACGTAATAATTTCTCCCTTTTAGGAGTGAGATCATCTCAATTGCTCACTAACTCTAAGTTAGTCTTTCTGCTTCACTATTAAAGGCAAGGAAGCCTCCAAACAGCCACACAACTTTATCCACATCCAATTTTCTAGACTCCTTTCACCATTGCCATAAGAGATGTTCACCATAGTTTAAACATCTTACATTCAATTTTAGGGGAGCTAGGGTGACATTCTACAATTCAAGACTGTAGCTAGTGTAAATTATTTTGATGAGATAAGGCCTCATGAATTTTTTTTTCCAGATTTTCATGGAAAATACTTAACCTCTTATGAGTTGCATTTACTTTTGGATTGTTTACAAATTATCACTCAAAGCTAAGGCAGTAATTTTTTTCTCCACCATTATGATATTCCAATATGCAACAAAATATCTTCTTCTGTATGAAACACATCTCTTCCTTTGTTGATTGACTCGTATAGCGAACAAGAGCAACACTTGCAACACTGGAGCGTCTCATTCCAACTATTATGACTAAAGGATCATGTCCTTAAATCAAGTTTACTGTGGCTAGACTCTTGTTTTTCCTACTCCATCCGAACACCAATTTTAGTAAACTTATAGTCAAACTAAATATCTCGAAGAGACGAACCCAACGATATCAAAATCTATCCAATCCGAACCCAAATGGGTCCAAATTAAGGGCTCAAAGTCTATTTGGAAGCTTCAAAGTATTAATTTGATGAGCAAATTACATTAAAATATAGCATGTTTATAGTTTAATCGAGGGGCTCGAAGAGATGAATCCAACAAGCCCAATATTGCCGAATTCTGACATCATTAAGAGACTCAAATGCTCGATAAATGGTCCATGATCGAGGGAGTTGATATCGGTCGTCCATTAAAACATTCCTAGCGTGCCCTTGATCTTCTCCCTATTTACTAACCATGTCACTCCAAAAAAACTATAAATATTCCCCTTATTCTTCACAAAGGGAGAGGACGAAGAGATGAAAAATGAAAGATCTCGCTTGCCTTCTAAAGCTTGCACCACACGGCCACCTACCTCCGCCGGACTTCCACCTATCCACCTACCGTCGCCGGACTCCAACCACCAACCATTGTCGAACTTCCGGCTATTCATTGGTTGATGTTGGATCTTTTCCCAACAGCCAAACATTTTCACGTGCCCAACAACTGATTAATATTGAATCTCCAGCAATCGCCAGATATTGATGGAGCATTCTTTGTTATTCAATATACATCAATGGGACCAATCTTTTGAAGTTTGAAAATCTCTTTAGCTTATTGTCTTCTCCCTCACCTTGAGTTAAGGGATAAGTTAACGTCATTAGATTACGATCCTTCTGACCTCTGTCGCCCGCTGACTACGGTCCCTTCAATTGTCGCCCGACTACGATCCTTCCAACCACCATTACGGACTACGGTCACTTCGACTACCATCGCCCGCCAACTACGGTCCACTCCAACCACCGTTGCTAGCCGACTATGGTCCCTCTGACCACCGTCGCCTGCCTACTATAATCCACTTCGACCACTGTTGCCCGTCGACTATGGTCCACTTCAACCTCCGTCGCTTGTTGACTACAGTCCCTCCAACCATCATCGCCCACCAACTATGATCCACTCCGACCACCGTCACCCGTCGACTATAGTCCCTTCGACCATCGCGCCCGCCGACTAAGGTCCACTCCAATCGTCGTCGCCCATCAACTATGGTCCACTTCGACCACCGTCGCTTGCTGACTACAGTCCCTCTAACCACCATCACCAGCTAACGACGGTCCTTCTGACCACCGTCACCTGCTGACTAAATCCTTCTGACCAACGTCACTTGTTGACTATGGTCCCTCTGACTATTGTCACACACTAATTATGATCCCTCTGACCTTCGTCGCACGTCGACTAGGGTTCATCTGACCACCATCATCTGCTTTCTACGATCCCTTTGACCTCCGTCACCTGCCGACTACAACTATGATCCCTCCGACCACCATCGCTCGCTGACTACGGTCCCTCCGACCACCTTTGCTCGTCGACTATAGTCCTATTGATCAAATAGACATGTCAACACTTTTGTATGAACAACTGCCATGTAATGAGCTTTATACAATATATATTTGCTACATTGAGCCAGCACCCTCCTTCATGGAGGGGTATTATTTGTATTTAATCATCAATACTAGTGGATTCATTCAAACTGGGCCAGGCCTTCTGATTTTTTCCTTTTTCTGAGTTTTCCACATAAAAATTTTGGTGTCGCTTATGAATGCTACACCCCTATCTTTTATCTGTTTATGTACTGAATCTTCATACAAAACTAAGACGCTAAACTTTATCTCTCTCAATCGTCGAGAATATTCTAGGACGCAACACTCTGAATTTTCCCTTTCCTCTATTTTTCTTAAGCAAAATTCCTCTCGGCCACTCAACCTCTTATCCTCTGTTTTTCTTAAGCCAAATTCCCTTTCCTCTGTTTTTTTTTTTTTTTAAATTTTCCCATATTTAGGGGTTTACCTTCTTGGTACTTTATAACAAACAATAAGGGCTCGTAAACTAAGACTTCGTTTGGGACGGCTTTTTTAATGCTTTTTAAAGCAGTCTTTTAATACAAAATTTAAATTTTTTGTACTAGAAAGCTGCTTTAAGAAACAATAAAAAAGTTGTCCCAAACGAAGTATAAATTGTATATATAGCTCACATATGTAGAACTCTATAATTAGCAAAAGAAAATTCAGAAAAAAAAAAAAATTTGTTGGGGTGAAGGTTAAGCTACTGTTTAGCGAGTGTGGTCTTAAGCTGAGATTGATCTCAACAAGCTCAATTCAAAACCCATGAACGATCTCTTATGTGCACGAAAGCTGGACAACTACATGCAGGTGTTTATATTAGAAACCACATAGGAAATTTGATTGATATAAGTTAATAATAATAAATGAAGGTACTAATGAAATAAGAAATGTTAATATCAGAAAAACTTATCAAGGAACTTTAGTTATCTTGAATGAAATATAATAAAACTATTTCTGACATGAAGATTGTATACATCCACTTAGATTTTATTTGGAATAATTTTCTTATTGCTTTGCTTTTTCAGGCCGTAATCATAGTTTATGTTTGGTCCTCTATTGTTTTGTTGCTTTCAGAAAATTTTTGTGCTTAGAATCTACTTCCTGCAGCTAGGGCTGCAAACAAACCGAGCCGAGCCGAGTATGTGAGTGTTCATGTTTGAGTTCATTTATATCAGCTTGTTCAAGTTTGGTTCGTGTTTGTTCGAGCTTTATTATTTGTGTTCATGTTTAGTTCATTTAAATTAATGAGTGTTCATGTTCGGTTAATGTTCAGTTCAGGTTCGGTTCGTTTAGTGCTTATCGAGCTTTAAACAAACGAGCTCTACTTTTAGATGTTCATTAACTTAACAAACGAGCTTTATCGAGCTTCCTAACAAACGATTACATCGAGCATGTTCGTGAACATATTTAACGAATTTTTTTAAACAATCAAACAAACACGTTCATGAATATAACTATGAACAAACACATTTATAATAAAAGCAATTGTCTCTATTCAGTCATATGAGCAAACACGCTCAAGTTCTTTATTCACAAGCTTCTTATCGAGCTTCATATCGAGTATGTTCATGAGCTTTAAACGATCATGTTCACGAACCTAATCGAGCCAAACACATTATTGTTCAAGCTTGTTTATTAACACATCGAGTATTTACGAAAGTGTTCAAGTTTGTTCAACTAACTAATTGAACTATCACGAATAAGCTCTTATCGAGCCGAGCCTCGAGCAGCTTGTCGAACGCTCAGTTTGCTTGCAGCCCTATTTGCAACAGCTTTCAAAAAGATTACTTTCTCTATAGTAGCTTTATAGCCGCCTTTATAAAAAATTGTAACCGTCCCAAACAGACCCTTAATCATGTTCATAAAAATGTTGCCTTAGTGCAGAAATTTTGAGGTCTTGATGTGAGTACTCATACATTTGATCAGATATTACGCTCTTTGATAGCATATGAATATATTATAGCTAAAAGGAGAACCTAAAAAACCACTAAGAAGGAAGGAGAAAGAAAAAATGAAAAGTAATCACATTTCAAGAGAAGTCAAAGGAGACAAACACTTAAGGAAGTGATGAAGATATGAAGGAGCTATCTTTAATATCAATGCTTACATGCACAGAGATATAGGCTTGTTTAGCTTGATCCAACCAAAAAAATAAAATCAATCTTCGATATTCAAGCAAAACTAGCAATCCTATATACCTCAAATATTATTTTTAACTAAGCATGATATTACAACAATGATTAAAATGTTAATTAACTAAAAATTAAATGTTAACATATGATTATATAAATTAACCAAAAATATAAATGTTAATACAAAAATTGAAGACTAAAGTAATTTCCAAGAAAATTTAAGTTTAGGATAACATATGATTATATAAATGTTAATTAACTAAAAATTAAAAAAAATATTAAAAAATACAAAAATTGTGGTACTGTTTCGTGCATTAACCTACTCGAGCGGTTGTCAACTGAGAATACATTTGTAGTTAGAGGTGTAAACGAGTCGAGTATTTGCCTAGTCGAGCAAAGCCTGTTTAGCTATCATTGAGCTCAAGCTCGTTTACTAAGCTCAAGCTTGACTCGTTAAAAAATTCATAGGCTTGAGCTCTACTCGATTGTTGAGCTTGATTTCTTAGTTTTAAATTAAAAAATTATTTTTTAATAATTAATTTTTAATATATAGTTAATTTAAAATGATTAAAAATATTATATAATACTAATTTAAATTAATTATTAAATACATTTTAATTTAATTGAGTGGATCAATGAGCTTTTGAGCCGAGCCCGGCTTGATATCAAGCTCGACCTCATTTAATATCATGCTTGAGTATAGTCATAAGTTCGAACTTGAGGCTCAATAAACTCGACTCGTGAGCTCATTACTGAGTCAAATTTGTGCCAACTCAGCTTAGTTATACGCACACCCGTAGCCTGCAGCACTCTCTTTGCAAAAATAACAGCGAAAGTCTGAACGCAACCGTTGTTCTTTTTTTTTTTGGGAACGGGGAGTATCGGCCCGCTGCCACCTCAGCTTGTGAGGCACTTGGCGATGTCCACTAATCTCCTCGGTCGACCTAGTGGTGGCACCCACATCAGAAACCCCTGGACCAACACTTTATTGGTCCCCACTTAAGAGGTGCGGCCATAGTGGGATGGATTCGAACCGGGAATAGGGGGTTCCCAATCGTGCTCTCCCACCAACCACCCTAAGCCTATATTGGTAACCGTTGTTCTGTCTGAATCCATAAATTTTGTATTTTATGACAACTGATATTTTTCTTTACATTTTGAACCTTCCTAGCATTCGCTTCTGACAGACACTTTTACGTAAAAATTATTTCTTAATTCCTCCAATCAAAAGAAGGCGGCAACATATTTAACATTTTTCAAAATAATTATTTTCTTACACAAAAAAAATTGAATAAGCCCTACCACAAAGACAAATTCCTTTTATGCTTTTTCTCCCTTATCTTTATTTATAATATTACGTTTTCCCCTTATTTGAGGGCTCTTATCTTCAGCTTAGAGCTGGCAGTGTGAGTCCAATTGTTGTTAATTGTTATTATCCATTAAAAAAATTATTTTCGAAAAAAAATTTCTCTCACTATGTCCGGAGACTATTTTGGAATTGGTTTGTTATAAATTAATAAAATTTAAATTATTTTATTTATTTGGGGCAATTAAAAATCATGATGATTTTTAAACTGTAAAAAATTTTAAATGCAATTAATTTATTTTGAACTTAGGTGAAATGGGATCTTAATTATATGGCTAATTGATTTTATTGTGATATTACTTTAACCAAATAATAAATTTAAGATTCATAATATGATTTACCTTCAACTAAGCAAGTTGAAGTAGTTTTAGAACAAGGTCTCATTTGGATCCGTGTAATGTTGGGGTCGTCCGCTAGTGAGGCATGCAGACAGGTTCAGTGTGTGAAACCACTAGGAGGCATGGTGAAAGGTGTCATTCGGGATCGAACATAGACACGGGAGGTTTGATCGAGGCCAGGCACATGAGACAGAACAGTTGTTGAAAGTTCGTGAGGGATGTTAAGCATTTGTGAACTAGTCCAGAGGCTAACCAAAAGGGGGGGGTGAATTGATTATTTTAAAAATCCTTAAGCAAAAATGATTCAAAAAAATCTTTTTGAATGTTTTAACACAATTGTAGTTTCGCGATGATGTGCAGATGTTCACGATAATGAAATAATAGTGACAATCACATAATCATCAACAGAAAAATAAGTGCAGAAAATAATCAGAAAGAATACACCATATTTTATAGTGGTTCGATCAACTTGACCTACGTTCACTTCCCGGAGCCTCCCCTCTGGGTATTGCACTAAGACTAAGTGACTATCCTTCTGCTCCCACAGCAAGGCGGAGAAGCCTGTACAAAAACTCCTTTCCACCAACCCGGTGAGGCAGAAAACCTAGACTCCTTTCGCTTCCTCCTGAAGCAGGCAGAGAACCTGGATCTTCTTGCGGACGATCCTCACACAGAGACACCAACAAGATAAGAGATGATGACCGAAGAAGACGACTCAGATCCTTGCTTGGAGCAACCTTTATGAATATCTCACAAACTCCCCTCACAAGATCCTCTCTCTCTCTCTCTCTCAAAGTTTTTCTCTCGAAAGGAAAGTGGCAAAAAGATTTTTCTTATTGAAAGAAAAAGATCTTAAATAGGAGGGCTCAAAAATTACCCTAAATCTCAACTAGTCGTCAAAGATCGTCCAGGACGATCAGTCGATCATCATGTACGATCGATACAAAATCACATGAATCAGCCTGGACGATCTGGTTTCTCTGGACGATTAGTAGACAAAATTTGTTCTGATCATCCCGTATGATTCTGAGATCGTCCGGGACGAATAGTGTAAATCAAGAATTTCATCCAAAAGATAGCTCGGGTCATCCAGGGCAACCTATGCTGGACGATCTCAAAATGACTTGATTGTCCGGGATGATATGCATATCGTCCTGTACGATTAGTTCAAAAACGAGAATATCATACTGCACACAGCTCGGGTCGTACAACCAAAACATCCTGGACGATCTCAAAATGACTTGATTATCTGGGATGATATCGCGATCATCTCGTACGATGAGTTCAAAATCAGGAATATCATCTAGCACATTTCTTGGGTCATCTAGGTGAAGTGCTCTGGACGGTCAGGATTTGACATGTATCGTCCAGGACGATATGATCGTATCAATCAAAAATTAATTACTTTCCTTAATCACCAGACTAATTTAGGCATGATTGTAATGAATCATCCAGGATGATACACGTATCATCTGGGACGATCAGACCAAATCTCTCAAAATAAACACTTGCCTAACTTAATCTGACGGCTGAGAGTTTTTGATTTGAGTCTATCATCCTGTACGACTAGTATATCATCCAGGATGATCTGTTTAATCAGATCGACTTAATATGATCGCCCTAATTAGGGTTTCTGTCTTCACTGGATCGTCTAGGACGATATGAACAAAATTTGAAATAGAAATTCTAACTCATTAAAACTCTCCCCTTAGTGTGCGTGGAAGGTTACTTAGCTAGGGGATCAATTACATTACATTTGACTCAAGAAAGAAAAAAAATATAATTTAAACACACGCAGACCCGATCTTGAGTTAGCTTGAATTGCATTTGATCTTTTATTCCTGAAATGTTAGTCAATCAGAACAGAACACAGAAATATTTATTATCATCAAAATTGTAATCCTTAAATCCAGGTTTGCAATAATTTCCCTCTTTTTGATGATGACAAACATTTATTTGGTAGTTTCAAATCAACCAAATTGTAGTAATTAAAGCACAGGTGAGAGAAGATAAATTTTACTAATCATTTATAACCAGTGACATTCAATACAACAAATGAAACTACTATAACATAAAAAATAACAAGAGAAACTACTAGGAACATAAAAACAACTCCCCCTTTTGACATCACAAAAAGGAGGAACAGAAAAGACGAAATAATAGTGAACTAAAATATCACAACAAAACTAAAGCAAACAACCTAATAGAGAGACAGATCCTGATCAGATGGAGGAGGTGGTGGTGGAAAACTAAAATAAACTAAATGAAACTACTAATCATTTTTTTTTCGATCAGCTCCAGTAAAACAGAATTTTTCCTAATTTTTAATTCAAAAGCCAATAAGAAGAAAATCGACAACGCTGAAATCTAAAAAAAGTTAGAAAATTAACTTTCATAACTCCTATTTTGTACACCTTACAGGTTAAAATTCCTTTCAAATAAAAGTCTAATTCAGAAGAAAATAAGTTAGATTCGAAAAGAGATCCTTTCAAGCCTCGTTCTAGAAAAATATATGATATAATAGTATTACAAAGTAAGGAATCAGAAATTATGATTTTTCGTCTCAAGCTTTTGAAAATATTAAGTAGCGTATAAATTTTTCCAAGACATTTAAAGATCTGAAAGGGAAGAAAGCTTATTTCTTTGTGGGCTCAATTTGTTCCTCTTTTTTAATTTATTTGGCGCTCTTTGTGCATCTTTTAATTTTTGATACACTTTGTGTATCTTTTCAATTTGGCGACATTGCGCATCTTTTCAGCTTTGGGTTCATTTTGTGCCTCTTTTCATTTTGGCACTCTTTGCACATCTTTTACAAGCTTGCTTCCTTTTATAATCGTTAAAGAATCTCAGTTGTGAAAATACCTTCTAGACATAAGAGAGGATAAAACTCACTCTCTATAATAAGGAGGAGTAATTCATAGAACAAAAATCATACATCATATGATAAGTACAATCACCTGATTAAGAAAAATATAATAATGATCCAAAATTTTGAAAATACTATTCATATGAGGTAGATTACTGTAGAAAGATAAAATAAATCTCTATTTCAAAAAATCAATTTTTTAACTTTAAAGAAGATTTTTATCCAAAAGAAACAATACACCATTAAAGGAGTTAGAGGAAGAGAAATAATCATTAACGTTTCTTCTCTTTAATAGATTCAGTGGAGTCAATCACTGCTTACAAGCTTCCAAATAAAAACAAGACAAAACTCTCAGTCAGAAATCCAGTTTATCAGCAGTAGTGAGCAGTGATCCGATTTTAAAAAATAATAAATTAAGAATAAGTAGAAAATCACATTAAAATAAATACTTAAATCAAGAAAACAACAACACTAAAATAAAAATCAGCAGAAGATACAAACCAACAGGAAACAGATAATCAAATCAAACAAATAACTAACAGAAACAGAATAAAAAACAGAAAATTTAGAGATCAACAGTCATCAGATTCATGCATTTATGTCAATCACACCCAATCTGATCCTCAAAATGCTGAATGAGTCAAAGGCCAGCGATTTAGTAAAGATGTCAGCCAGTTGATTTTCAGTTGTTACATGATAAAGCTCAATGTCCCCTTTTGTAACATGGTCCCTAATGAAGTGATGTCTTATGTTAATGTATTTGGTTCTAGAGTATTAGATTAGATTCTTAGAAATACAGATGGCACTAGTATTATCACATAAAATTGAAATTGTGTCAACAGGTAATCCTAAATCTAAAACTTGTTGCTTCAACCAAAGAATTTGGGCCACACAACTTTCTAAGGTAATGTACTCAGCTTCAGCAGTGGAAAATACAATTGAGTTCTATTTTCTACTAAACTAGGAGACTAAAGACTGTCCTATAAATTGGCAAGTTCCAGAAGTGCTCTTTCTATCCACCATACATCCTGTAAAATCAGAATCAGAATATTCAATAATCTCAAAAGAAGTGTTGTGCCTAGGATACCAGATTCCTAAGTTTGGGGTCCCTAAGAGATATCTAAGGATTTTCTTAACTGTAGTCAGGTGGGATTCCTTAGGATCAGCTTGAAACCTAGCACAAAGATAAACACTAAATATAATATCAGGTCGGCTAGCAGTCAGGTAAAGTAATGATCCAATTATTCCTCTAAACTTCTTCTGATCAACAGATTTTTTATTTGAATCCTTATCTAACTGAACAGTGGAACTCATGGAAGTGTTGATTGGCTTAGCTTTGTCTATTTCATATTTCTTCAAGATATCCTTAGTATATTTTGATTGATTCAGAAGGTTCCATCATCCATTTACCTTATGCTAAACCCCAAAAAAGTAGGATAATTCTCCCATCATACTCATCTCAAACTTCTTATTCATTATTTTAGAAAAATTATCACATAAATTTTTATCAGAAGATCCAAAAAAAAAAATCATCAACATAGATCTGGAAAATGAGTAGATCATCTCCTACTTTCCTAAGGAAAAGGGTGATGTCTATGCTCTCCTTAACAAACTCTCTTTCTAGTAAGAATGTGCTAAGCCTCTCATACCAAGCTCTGGGTGCATGTTTCAATCCATATAATACTTTTTTTAATTTATAAACATGATTTGGATATTAAGAACTCTCAAAACCTGGGGGTTGCTCTACAAAGACATCCTCTTTTATTACCCCATTTAAAAAGTCACTCTTGACATTCATTTGAAACAACTTAAATCCCTTATAACAAGCAAAGGCTAGTAGCACCCTAATGGCTTTCAATCTAGCTATAGGGGTAAAGGTCTCCTCAAAATTAATTCCTTCAATTTGATTGTACCCCTTAGCCACCAATCTTGTGTTATTCCTAACCACCACACTAGAATTATTTATTTTATTCTTAAAGATGCACTTGGTTCCCACTGCACTTTAATTCCTAGGTCTTTCTACTAACTCCCAAATATTGTTCCTTATAAATTGATTCAATTCTGCTTGTATAGCTAAGATCCAAAATGTATCATAAAGGACTTGATTGATGTTAGTGGGTTCAGTCATTGAGATAAAGGTAGAATGGTTTACTTCCTTCCTAAGTCCATGCCTAGTTCTAACACCTTCAGAAGGGTCTCCTAAGATCAGTTCTTTAGGATGACTCGAAGCATATCTCTAATCTCTAGGCAAAATATTTTGAGGTTCTACCCTTTCCTCCAGATTTGTATTTTTAACTCATTGGGTAATCTCTTATATATCTTCTTCTTCTCCAACTCTAGTCTCCTTAGGATCAGATTCATCATACACCACATGAGTTGTCTCCTCCACCATCAAAGTCCTCTTATTAAACACCCTAAAGGATTTCCCCACACTAGAATAGCCTAAGAACACTCCTTCATCAGATTTGGGGTCAAATTTTTCTAAGGATTATTTTTCATTGTTCAGAATGAAAACCTTACAGCCAAAGACATAGAGGTGAGACAGGTTTGGAGTTCTACCATTAATGATCTCATAAGGTGTCTTATTCAGATTGGATCTAATATTCACCATATTCAACACATAAAAGACAATATTCACTGCTTCAGTCTAAAAGTATTTTGAAAGTGAATACTCAGCAAGCATGGCTCTAGCGGCTTCCACTAAGGTCATGTTCTTCCTTTTAGCTACCCTGTTCTACTGAGGGGTCCTAGGAGCTAAAAAGTTGTGGCTAATCCCTTACTCCTAACAGAATATTCCAAATCTCACAATTTCAAACTCTTCACCATGATCACTATGAATAGTCAAAATCTCACAACTTAACTTCCTCTGAATCCAAGTGAAAAAAGATTTAAATTCATCAAATGACTCATAATTATGTGATAGAAATCTAATCCAAGTGAACCTCGAGTAATCATCAACAATCACAAATCCATAGACTTTCCCCCCTAAGCTGGCAGTGCTAATGGGTCCAAAGAGATCGATGTGAAGGATTTCTAAAGATCTAGAGGTGATGATGTCCTTAATGGAGTGGAAAGAGGATTGGACTTGCTTCTCTAATTGACAGGCATCACACAGGTGGTCCTTAGTAAACTTAAGCTTAATGACATCTCTAATTAAGTCCTTTTGAGTGACCCTTCTAAGAGTTTTCATACTGATATGACATAATCTCCTGTGCCAATATCAAGACTCATCAGCAGCAAATTTTAAGCAAAATGAAGTAGCACATTCAATATTATTTAAATCAAGCATGTAGACATTGTTGATCATATTACCCTATAAAATAATGTTATTATTTAAGCTTATGATGTAAGTATTTGTCAGGAACTTGATGTTAAAACCCTTATCACAGAGCTGACTGATGATAAGCAAGTTGTACTTTAATCCATCTACAAGCAAAATATTTTCAATCAAAAGGTTCTTGGAGTTTTTGATTATACATGTACCTATCACTTTCCTGGTGGTATTGTCTCCAAGAGTAACCTTGCCTCCAGCGAAATGAATTGATTTGCATCTCCAGTCATATATCTTGAGCATCTGCTGTCCAGGTACCACATGCTCTCGTGAGGTCTTGTGTGAGAGTAACCCTACAAAATTATCAAATGTAAGATTTAGAAACCCAAACAAGTTTGAGTTCCTTCTTATGAAAAGAAGAATGCAATGCATGTGTGCTATGCTGTGAAGCATGTAATTTGGGCCTCCATACCTAATGTATATTATGGTGAATAGTGCAGGTGTGGGAGATGTGTCCTAACATGCCACAAGAAAAATATCTAACACCAAGAAAAGTGTTAATTAATCTACGTGGGTGATAGTACCTCTTCCTAGGATTGATTGAAACATGCTTTGATGATTTTAAATTAAATTCTTTAAATGGTGAAGGTGCATAAAATTGTGCAAAAGTAGGAAGTGTTTCATTTTTCTCAAAGCACTAATTTTTATACTTAGAAATTCATTTTCCTTTTTAAAACTTATAATTTCAAATTTTAATGCTCCCTTACTACTCTCTAAGTCAAATGCTATGGTGTCTAATTCTTTAAAAGCTCTTTCTAAATCAACATACGATATTTTCAATGAATCATGCTCAATAATTAGTTCCGAATGCTTTTTTTTAATTCATCAAATTCATCAAATAAGGACATGCAATTACTATCAAGTATAGAATGATCTTTAACCAAAATATCATGCTCTTTTTGCAAATTTAAGAAATCCAATTTAAGGCTGGTATGGGTTTTCTTAAGTTTCCTATATGATGAATGAATTTTCTTAGAAACTTCAAGTAATTGATCGTAGGTTAGCTCACATATCTCTTCTTGATCAGACTGACCAGGATGATCATCTACCATCAAACACAGGTTCGTAGTCTCCTCTTTAGCTTCAGTCTCAGAGGAGTCGGATGACGAATCTGCCCAGAAAGCCTTTTAAATCTTTTTCTTATCTTTTCTGAACTTGGGTTTCTCCTCACCCTTCTCCTTGCTTGGGTGAGCCTTAAGTGTAGGACAATCATCCTTTATATGTCTAGGCTTCTTACACTAAAAATAAATAGTGTCAGATGAACCTTTAAAATTTTTGCTACTTTTACCGTTGTTTCATTTCTAAATGTTCTTATATTTCTTCCTTAGAAAGCTTTTGAATTTCCTAGTGATTAAGGCAACATCATCGCTATAAGTCCCGAAAGAATCAGTGTTAGTATCGTTGGCCTTAAGCGCCATATTTTTCTTCTTCTTCTTCTCACCTGCATTAATTTATCGTTGGTTCACTCCTTGCTCATAAGCAATGAGTGACCCAAGTAAGTTATCAATAGAATAAGTATTCAAATCTTTGGATTCAGTAATTATAATTATCTTGGCATCATAAGAAGAAGGTAAATATCTCAAAATTTTGTTAACTTTCTCATAATTAGTAAGCTCTCTTCCTAAGACATATAGTGAGGTGACAATTTGAGTGAACTTAATATACATTTCAGAAATAGATTCAGTAGGTTTCATGTAAAAAAGTTCATAGTTATGAAGTAAGATGTTCAATCTAGATTGCTTAACCTCAGATGTACCTTCATAAGTAATACATAGTTTATCCTAGATTTCTTTACCAGTAGTGCAAGTAGAAACACACATGTAATCTTCAAATTTTAGTGCACAGAAAAAATAGTTCAAATATTTTGCATTCAGTTGTGCTAGATCACGATCATCAAATGTCCATTCAGTAAACAAAAGTTCAATTTTAACGCCATTAATAAGTCTAAATGGTGCTTCATAATCATCTTTAACAAGCATCCACATACTATAATCAATTAATTGTAAAAAGGTGGATATGCGAGTTTTTCAAAAATCAAAAGGTATGTTATCAAACAAAGGTGGTCGTGTAATTGAATAACCTTCAGCAGTATTACGATTACCAAAGTTAGCCATGGATCAAAATTCAAAAGTTTTTAAACTTAATTTTTGAATCCCGCTCTGATACCACTTGAAAGTTCGTGAAGGATGTTAAGCCCTTGTAAAATAGTCCTGAGGCTAACCAAGAGGGGGTGAATTGGTTATTTTAAGAATCTGTGAGCAAAAATGATTTAGAAAAAATTTTTCGAATGTTTTAACACAATTGCAACTTCGTGATGATGTGCAGATGTTCATGATAACGAAATAATAATCACAATCATACAATCATCAATAGAAAAATAAGTGCGAAAAATAATCAGAAAGAATATACCAGATTTTATAGTGGTTCGGTCAACTTGACCTACGTCCACTCCCCGGAGCCTCCCCTCTGGGTATTGCACTAAGACTAAGTGACTCTCCTTCTGCTCCCACAGCAAGATGGAGAAGCCTGTATAAAAACTCCTTTCCACCAACCCGGTGAGGCAGAGAACCTAGACTCCTTTCGCTTCCTCCTGAAGCAGGCAGAGAACCTGGACTCCTTTCACTTCCTCCTGAAGCAGGCATAGAACCTAAATCTTCTTGCGGACGATCCTCCCACAAAGACACCAATAAGACAAGAGACGATGACCGGAAAAGACGACTCAGATCCTTTCTTGGAGTAACCTTTATGAACACCTCATAAACTTTCCCTCACAGGATCCCCCCTCTCTCTCTCTCTCTAAGTTTTTCTCTGGAAAGAAAAGTGGTAAAAAAAATTTCTTGTTGAAAGAAAAAGATCTTAAATAGGAGGGCTCAAAAATTGCCCTAAATCTCAACTGGTCATCAAAGATCGTCTAGGATAATCGGTCGATCGTCCTGTACGATCGATACAAAATCATATGAATCAGCCTGGACGATCTGATTTCTATGGATGATTAGTAGACAAAGTTTGTTCTGATCGTCCCATATGATTCTGAGATCATCCGAGACGATTAGTGTAAATCAGGAATTTCGTCAAGAAGACAGCTCGGGTCGTCCAGGGCAACCTATGCTGGATGATCTCAAAATGACTTGATCGTCCAGGATGATATGTATATCGTCATGTATGATTAGTTCAAAAATGAGAATATCGTCCTGCACACAGCTCGGGTCATACAGCCAAAACATCATGGATGATCTTAAAATGACTTAATCGTCCGGGATGATATCGTGATTGTCCCGTACGATGAGTTCAAAATTGGGAATATCATCCAGCACATTTCTCGGGTCATCCAGGTGAAGTGCTCTGGATGGTCAGGATTTGGTATGTATCGTCCGGGACGATCTTGTGATCATCCAAGACGATATGATCGTATCAATCAAAAATTAATTACTTTTCTTAATCACTAGACTAATTTAGGCATGATTGTAATGGATCGTCTAGGATGATACATGTATCATTCGGCACGATCATACCAAATCTCTAAAAATAAACACTTGCCTAACTTAATCTGGCTGCTGAGAATTTCTAATTTGAGCCTATCATCCAGGACGATCTGTTTAATCAGACCGACTTAATATGGTCATCCTAATTAGGGTTTCTCTCTTCACTGGATCGTCCAGGATGATATGAATATTATCCAGGATGATATGAATAAAATTTGAAACAGAAACTCTAACTCACTAAAACTCTTTCCCTTAGTGTGTGTGTGCAAGGTTACTTAGCTAGGAGATCAGTTACATTACATTTGACTCAAGAAAGAGAAAAATTATAATTTAAACACACACAGACCCGATCTTGAGTTGGCTTGAATTGCATTTGATCTTTTGTACTTGAAATGTTAGTTAATCAAAATAGAACACAGAAATATTTATTATCATCAAAATTATAATCCTTAAATCCAGGTTTGCAACAGTAGTCATGTTCCTGGCTTGCTGTTCGTATGGGTGTCGCGATCAGAAGTGAATCAGACCAACGAATAATAGAGCTTCCATGTGTTTGATTGGATCTTCTTGTTGGAGTGGAAGACAGGCTTCGAAGTTGCTCGAGAATGTTCTGACGAACAAGAAACTTGCTCAACATAAAGAACCATCCAAGAACAATTCTTGGAGATTTAATTGCGGTTCTAGTAAGGGTCAAAAAGCAGGCAAAATCAGCAAGCAAAGTCATTTGGATTTGGTGTGTCAGAGCAACGGAGACAAAAGCACTGGATCAAGAACCTCGAGCGACATGATTAAGAACCTCGGAGTATATCACACAGAAGGCAGCCACATGTATGAGTGCGCAATAATTGGGCACGGACTTTGGATTGGACATGTGGCTCACGTGAAGTCGCAGGACAAAACACATATGGGTTCTTGGGGAAGATAGGCGAGCCGGAGGGTACTCAGTGCTGGAGAGTGGGCATGACGAGCGGGAGCGTGGGTGTGATGTGCGAGAGCAGGAGATGCACAAGGCACAGGCATACGAATCATGGGAGGAACAATGACAAGTGTAGGCGTACGTGGTTTAGAACATGTGGGAGCGTGAGCTGGAGCTGTGGTAACGCATAATAAAGGTCAGGTGCGAGCGGGATTGGGCTCGGCTCAACAGGTTTTCTTATGGAGTTAGTGTAGAGAGTTAGTCAGATCGTAGTAGGTGTGATGGATCTTCGATATTTATTATAAAATTTAGACCAATATGGAGATTTTTATGAATCAGCTAGTTTTATTTGTGTTGATCTGCAAGACATCACACTAATATAAATATCTATATATAGATGTTATAGGTTGATGTGGTTAGTAATGTGCTATTCTTTTGTAGCCCATTGAAGAGGAATAAAGAAAATTCCCTGTTAGCTCTCTCTCCCTCTCTTCCCTCCCTCTCTCTCTCTTCCAAGAAGCTTAAGGAGCTTCTTCTTCCTCCCAAGATTTTATAAAAAGTATTTTTTGGGTATTAGAGTCCGGTGGAGGCAATCTCAAGGAAGGAGGAAGGTGTTCTTATAAGCAAGAAGAGGAGGCGATTAGGCTATCGGTGTCATACGCAAGAGCCAAGGTGTAGTCACACTGGTCGCGAGGCCTGGGCTGATTAATCACGATCAAGAGAGTTGCGGGGTGTGGTCGGAGTTAAAGTGCGTGAGCACAAGCAGATCGCCTACTGATGCCCCGCAAGCAGGCATACCTTATAGGAACTAGTACGCTATAGCCTAGTGCCGTGATCAGCACAAGCGAGCGAACGCGCTCTTGGGCTTGAGTAGAGCTTAAGTCATGCTTAAGTGATGGCGTGCCATGCAAACATGTGGGCTGACCGATTACGGGAGTAGGGCTTGAGATCAGGCGGACTAGATCAGAAGCATGAGGAATTGGGAGTCCAATCTTGAACTATTCAAGAACAATTCTTGGTGACTTAATTGTGACTACATTAAAAGTTGGACGAGTAGCTCATGTGAAGTCGTAGGTCAGAGCATGCATGGGTGCCAAGAAAGAGGGGCAAGTCGGGAGTGTGCTCGGTGCTGGAGCGCGGGCATGCCACGCATGAGTTGGTGATGCATAAGGCACGGGCATGCGGATCGAGGGATGAACAGTGACGGGCACAGGCCCGTGTAGTTTAGAACACCCGAGAGCGAGAGGTGAAGTAAGATTTGTTTGCCCACCCTGACAAGTTTTTGGATCATGGTCGTTGTTTGAGGCAATTTGTATGTTAAACCAATGAGTATAAAATAGAGTAAATCAAACTAATTTGAACTGACTTAATTTATCTTGAACTAGGTTGTCACCAAAAATTGCCTTTATCAGGCACGAATCCTAAGGCAATCCAAGTTGGAAACTTCTGAAATCAAATTTGGGACCATCTGAACTCCAATTTCAACAAAATTACAGTCAAACTAAATGTCTCGAAGAGTAGAACCCAACAGCATCAAAATTGGTCTAATTTGAGCCCAAATGGGTCCAAAATCAAGGGTATAAAGCATATTTAGAAGGTTCAAAGCATAAAGTGGATGATATCTAAATATAACATGCGTATAGTCGAATCTAACGGCTTAATGAGACAAATTCAATGAGACCAAGATCATCCAATTTTGACCTCATTTAGGCACATAAATGATTGATAAACTCTCTATGATCGAGGGGATCAATATGGGTAGTTTGATGGAGCACTCCGAATTTTTCCTAGATCTTCTATATATTTATGGGTATGCCACTCTAAAAAATCTATAAATAGACCTCCACTTTTCACATGAAAATGAGGCTTGGAGTCTTTGGCTGAAGATTGGAGAGAGCTCTATGGTTTCAAGGATCTTAAAGTTCTACCCAAGCATGACCGCCGCGCGAACTTTGGTCGGACCACCGTTCGACCGCCGACAATCGCCGGACCACCGCTTGTCCTTCGAACTTCCACTCTATCATCGTCGGACCACTGTCTAGTAGCCTACTTCGGTCTCTTCGACCACCTCCTAGAAGCTGACTTTGGTCTCTTCGACCGCCGTCACCTCACTGACTATGGTCTACTCCGACCATCGTTGCCCATGACTACGGTCCCTCCGACCACCATCGATAGCCAACTACGACCCCTCAAACCACCGTCATCCATTGACTACAGCCCCTCCGACCATTGTCACCCACCGACTACGGCCCCTTCAACCACCCCCCCATTAACTACGGTCCTTGTGATCATCGTTGCCCTCCGACTATGGTCCCTCTGATTACCATCACCGGCCGACTATGGTCCCTTTGACTATCATCGCCCGCCGACTATAGTCCCCTCCAACCACTATCACCCGTCGACTACAGTCCCTCTGACCTCCGTCGCCCGCCAACTACAGTCTTACTGACCAAATAGATATGCCAACACTCTTTTAAGAATAGCTACCATGTAACGAGCTCTATACAATGTGTATTTACTACATTGAGTTAGGACCCTCCTCTGAAGAGGGGTTTTATTTATAATCAACCATCAATACTAGTTGATTCATTCTAATTGGGTCATGCCTCATATTTTTTTCCTTTTTCAGGTTTTTTTCATATAAAAATCTTGGTCTCTCTTATGAATGTTATACCCTTATCGTTTATCTATTTGCGTGTTGGATCTTCGTAAAAAGCTAAGAAGTTAAACTTTATATTTCTCTATCGATGCGGATATTCCAGAATGCAACATTACTATTACAACATTTCATGATGATAATGTAAGAATTTTTCTTTATCATGCAAGAATTTTTATAAAAATGTAAATCAAATTCAATCACAAAGAGCCTACAATTGCATGCAATATAAAAAAGTACAACAATATGCTTGTGATCATTTATTGAATCATGTAAGCTAACTGAATCAATGTCATATGCAATGCAAACATGATTCATGACAAGTCTTTTTTTTTTAATAGATCTTGATTTTTTTCCATTAACAGAAAAGGAAAATACATAGAAAGGCTCAAAAGAGGCCAACAAAGAAAATATCAAGGCTAAGTCCACCAAAATAAGCAACAGATTGCAAGGCAAGCTAAAAATGCAAATATACCATAATTAGAAATAAGTAGGCCATGAAGCTTGCCAGACTCATGAGCGCCACCCAGTTGTCAGGCAAGGGCCATCCATTGGCGGCAAAAAATCAAGCAGTACGAAGTCCCAATTATCAAAAGAAGGCCATAACTAAAAGATCATTCACCAAAGTTGCCAAATCAAGCCAAGGCCATCCAAGGGGGCATGCAAGAAAACTGCCTCATCATTCTCCAACTCCAAACTATCCAAGCGGCACCACAGTAAATAGCTAGCCAACAAAACCCACACCAACAGCAAGAAATCGCACGCATAGGCACCAAAAGCCACAAAATAACAATCCAACCAAAATGAACAAACCCAAAAACAACACAAGTCAGGAAAAGCAAACCCAATAATTACTTCTTCATGACAAAGTCTATCAGATTACATTCGTACTCTATTTAGTGCATTGCATCATATATGCATTATTTCGTTGGTTCATATCATGTATGACAATTTATATCATTAAAGGATCTTTAACATTGTCACATTTAAAATTAAATCTTATCTTATTTTTTTATTAAAAATTAGAAAGAGATGTAATCCATAATCAATTATTTTAAAATGTATTGATCTATTTGACTTTTAATAAAAAATATGATAGAAATTCTCCCTATATCTTATATTTATAAATTTTCACATAATTTATCAAGAATACATAGAGGCACAAAATCGATGAAATATAAATAAAAAAATAAAAAATATTTTATGAATTTCATAATATAAATTGTATATAATTAGCTACAATAATAACAATCCAATGACCAATTAAACTCTTACTCTATAAAATGACTTGAGAGATATATATTGTCATATTTAGAGATATTTTATTAATCCTAAGAATCCATTATTTTTTTTTCTTTTAAATATATGTAATTATACACTTTATGCATCCACTTGGCAGTGTCTAATTCTTAGCCTATTTATCCTTCTAATTAGTTCGTGCATTCCAAAGTGTAGTCGAATTAAGTATAGAAAACGTTTTTTTTAATAGAATTTTCTTCTTATTATATTTAAATGACGCTTATAAAAGAAATATTTTGCCTAAGTCTTTATGCCATAATAGAAAGAAATATATATACTATATTTTAAAATTTTAAAATATGGATACTTCTCTATTATTTTTTTAAAATTAGCATTTTCTATTTTGTAGATAATTACTCTATAATTGTAACTTCTTCGTCTCATATTTGTCGTCCTACAATAACTTGTCACGACTTCTTCTTCATCGTCGATATTTTTGACAAGATTTTTACTGAAATTAATAGATATTATATATTTATATTATGTAAAAAGTGGAGCATGTTGAATATGTAAATGTTATAATTTAGGGTGATATGTAAGTTAAAACCTAAAAAACATAAGAAAAATTATAATATGCTTCAACATTATCTATCAATGGATTTCGGAATATCTGTTGTCTCTTCTTCTTTATCAATGGTGTCCTCTTCTACTGCTTGCGATATACTTTGCCGATGATTTTCTATTGGTTGGTGGCTTATTTCGGGTAATGATGATGAGGCTTCAGTGTGCTACCTCTTTGGACTAGCTTGTTGGCAACCTTGGTGGTCTTATCGCGGTTTGAGATTTGTGGCCTGTTGCTCGCAGTTTGCAGCCTCCAATGGAGGGCCTTTGCTTGACTTGAGGGTGGGCGTGCGTTGCCTCCGGAGCCCGGATCTTTACATATGCTTCTTGTGTATTTTAATTTGGGTCCGAATTTGGTTTGGTTTTTCGGCCCATTAGGATTCTCTTTCCTCCTGTATTGTTGCTCCTGGGAGCATTAGCGAGCCCTATGTCTGTTTTGTATTGTATCCTTTTCCTTTTTAATTAAATTGATGTTTGGAATAAAAATATACTTCAACATCATCATTTGTTATAAACAAAATAAATAAGTATATATATATATAATGTTCAAAATGGTCAATTGACTCTTGATATGTCACCAAAAAATTGTCATGATTCAGCACGGATCTTGAGGCGTCTCTCAGTTGATAACTTCCAAAATTAAAATTGGGATCATCCGAACACTAATTTCAGCAAACTTATAGTCAAATTGAGCATCCCAATAAAACAAATCCAACAACATCAAAATCGGTCCAATCCGAGTCTAAATATACTCAAATCAAAGGCTTAAAACATATTAAAAACTTTAAAATATTAATTAAATGATCACATAATATCTAAATATAATATGCTTATAATAGAATCATACGGCTTGACCAGAAGAATCCAGCAAGTTCAAAATTGCCTAATTCTACCATCAGTAAGACACTTCATTTAAATTATTGGACGTCCAATGATGACTCCTAATTTACCCTCGATGTTCGTTGCCTTTGTATTGCCTTTGCAGCGTTGATCCACTCTATACGTCTCTCTCTCTCACTCACTATTCCTCTCTTGTTATCGCTCTTATTTCTCTCTCCTCGCATAGCATAGATGATGGCCGGTCATTGCTGCTGCTCGCTTTCGAGGATGATTCGCCGCTATTGCACGCCGCCCCTCAGCCGGGATTTTTAGCGGCAGCGCCGCCGATATCCAGCGGGAACCCTAATTATGGCAATCTGTAGTGCGTGGTTGAGAGTTCTTCCCAAGGGGAAGAAGAAGAGGTTGAAAGGGCTCTTCAAGTCAAAGCCACGGACGCCGGCCGAGATCGTGAGGCAAACCCGCGATCTCCTTGTATACATTGATATGAAATCGAATACCCACGAAGGCAAACGCGAGGAGAAGGTTTAATTTCTCATTGCCTTCTTTTAATAAATTTGTGTCGATATCTCTCTTTGATATTGCCTCTCTCATTTTGTAGCTGTGATTGTCGTTTGGAAATGGTTTCCCCTGTTCTACTGCAATGTTTGGTTTTTATTGTTTGTTCATGGATTTTCCCAAAACCGCAGGCTAGGTGATTCTAATTTGAGGAGAAGTAGATTAGGAAAAGTGTTGTTTTATGGTTTTGCTTTGTTTAGTGCAGACTATTGGGCCATTTAAGTCGCTTGCATTGGCATTTTGCTGATTGGGAATGATGTGTTCTAAAAATATTCAATTTCTGGTCTGTTTTTTTGTTGAAAATTTGATGATATGAAAAAGTATGTATATACATATATATGAATTGTTCTTTGTGGATAATATTCTTGTTGCGGGCTCGAATATACCTGGCGGTAGAGTTAGAAATTTTTGTCTTAGCGTTGTACGGATATCCAACACAAACAGAAGATGAAAGAACACCAGAATTTTTACGTGAAAAACCCTGAAAAAGGAAAAAACCACGGGGGCTACGCCCAATTGAAAAAGATTCCACTAGTATTTGAATTGATTACAAGTGACTGACTCGTTCCCGAAATTGAGGACGATCAAATTACAAAAATCAATTGTCGGGTTAAAATCCCGTTACAAACGGAGATCGGAAATCTGACGACGTTTGGTGGTCGGGCGGAAATCCGGCATCAATCGGCTGTCGGGCAGAACTTCGGCGTCAGTCGGCGGTCGGGCTAAACTCCGGAGTCGATCGGCTGTCGGGCGGAACTCTGGTGTCGGTCGGCTGTCAGGTGGAAGTCCTCGGTGGTTGAGGAGGAGTCTGGTGGCAAGAAAGCTCTCTTCCTTCTCTTCTCTTCTTGTTTGGGTCCCCTTTCATGTGAAATGAAGGGTCTATTTATAGTTTTCTGAGAGTGGCATAGCCAGTAAATAGGAGGAAGATCAAGGGTAAATTGGGAGTGATTTGAATGGACGGCCAATGTTGAATCCATTGACCGTGGACTGTTTATTGGGCATTTGAAGGCCTTCATAATATCAGAATTCGACGATCTTGGGCTCGTTGGATTCGTCTCGTCGAGCCGCTCGATTCGACTATAAGCATGTCACTATTGGAAACTGTTTGGCAATCCAAATCATAGTTTGAAACCTCCAAATGCGCTTCGGGTCTTTGATTGGGCTCAGATTGAGTTGAATTTGGTGTTGTTGGGTTTGTATTTCCGAGACGTTCAGTTCGACTATAAGCTAGCTTAAATCGGAGTTCAAACGGTTTCTGATTTAATTTTTGAAGTTCCCAACTTGACTTTTGCATCGAGATTCATACCCGATCAAGGTAATTTTTGGATGATATATCAGTTGCCCACTTATTTTCTGACGTCGAAGCTCCAAAAGTATGAAAATATGTATCACAGTATTTAAAATTGATTGAATTGCTGAAAATATCAAAAAATTCTCTTACAAAAAATATAACTTTGCTCAAACTTCATCATAAAAGCTCCGTTGAGCCCCAAAAGTGCCAAAATTGGACCCGGAACATCGAAAAATGGTTCGGGGACCCCAAAAATGTCCAATTTGGACTGTCAGGGCCGAAAAATCGGGCCTGGACTTGTTTGGGCGGCCGAATCGATCAGCCGGCCGGCCAGCTGCCAGCGAGGCACGGGCCGAACAGTCACGCCCCCTAAGGGGAGCGTAGTTATGGAGGTAATTTTTTTTTTTTATTTTACTTTTTTCGTGTGAGGCCCACTTTACTTTTTTTTTTAATTAATAGATTTGGCGGGCAACGACACAGTAGCCGCCCGCCTCATTATATATATATATATATATATATATATATATATATATATATATATATATATATATATATATATATATATATATATATTAATAACGGATTTTTTATTTTTAAGAAATCCAAAAATACCTTTTTTGGGGCCCCAAAAAATTCCTAAAAATTTTAAAAATTTTGAAAATGCTTCTAAAAGCTTCCTCCCTCCAATTTTCAAATATTTTTCCCTCTTCTTTTTTGAAATCTCCCCTCCCCCCCCCTTTTTTCCTATAAATACTCCTCCGGGTGAATGAAAAATTTGCGCCTTCTCCTCTTCTCTCCTCTCCTTCTAATTTTGCTACAGCTAAGGCATTCTACTGCTTTTAGTAGGTGTCATCCTATACTTAAATCCAGTGCCCCTCTCCTTGTTCAGAAGTTAGAATTTTCGCAACATTTCCTTTTTTTCTCTCCCATTTTTCTTCTTACTCTAGAGGCATTCCACTGCTTTTGGTAGGTGGCATCCCCTACTCAAATTCAGTGCCCCTCCTCGACCACCTCCGGGCCACCGACTAATGCCGGACTTTCGCCCGTCGCCGGATTTTACCCAATGCCGGACTTCTGCCCGTCACCGGATTTCTACCTAACACCAAACTTCCGCCCATTGTTGGACTTTTGCCCGTTGTCCGACTTTTGTCAAACTTCTACCCGACGTCGGACTTCTTCCCGTCATTGAACTTTCATCGAACTAATACCCTACGTCGTACTTCTGCCAGTCGCTGGACTTTCGTCGGACTTCTACCCGACGTCGACTTCTGCCCGTCGTCTGACTTCCGTCGGACTTCTATCAGACGCTGGACTTTAGCATATCGTTGGACTTCTGCTCGTCGTCGTACTTCTACCTGACGTTAAACTTCGATTCATCTACGGACTTCCGCATGTTGCCGGACTTCTGCCCGTTGCTAGACTTTCGTCGGACTTCTACTCGACGCCAGGCTTTCGTCCATCACCTTACTTCCACTTAATCGCCTACTACGGTCATTCTGACCTCCATCGCTAGACAACACTTTTTACAACCTCCGTCGCCAGCCGACTACGGTCCTTCGGACCTCCGCTGCCGACAACGGTCTTTCCGACCTCAGTCGTCAAACATCGGTCTTTTCGACCTCAGTCGCCCGCCAACTATGGTCCTTTCAACCACCGTCACTTGACTACGGTATTTCCGACCTTCGTCGCCCGCTGACTACAGTCCTTCCGACCTCCGTCGCCAGACAACAGTCTTTACGACCTTTGTCGCCCACCGACTACGGTCCTTCCGACTTCCGTCGCCTGACATCGGTCCTTCCGACCAAAGTCCTGTATGGGGTCCTGGTTGGGTACCCATTGGGTACGCACGTTCTGCGCGGGCTTGCTTCACCGACCCACACCCACCTATGGTGACTTTCGGGATGTCGTACCAACCCATACCCACCTATTTTCACGATTTTTGAACGCAGTCCGCCACAGACTAATGGCCTTGAGGCTTATTGCGCTTTGCTCTGACTGCAAACTTTCAAACCGCAAATCAAAATTTACCATGGTCACAATGCGGTTCAATGTTGTGCACTACGTAGTGAGGATTACAATAATATAAGGCATATGGTGATTAGCAATGTAAATCGATTTATCCTTCGATGTTGAGTATACACCCATACCCACCCACGAGGCCATAGGTGTACCCATACCCAATGGGTATGGGTGGGTACGTGGGTGGGTGTGGGTATGGGTACCCAATGCAGGGCTCTGCTTCCGACCTCTGTCGCCAGATTACGTTCTTTCTGACCTCCATCACCAGTCGACTACGGTCTTTCCGACCTTCGTCGTCAGATAACAGTCCTTTCGACCTCCGTCGCGCGCCGACTATGGTCTTTCTGACCACCGCCACTCAAATATGATATTTCTGACCTCCGTCGCCCGCCGACTATGGTCCTGCCGACGAAATGAACATATCAATACTGATTCTTCCAATTTCCACCATGTAATGCGTTCTATATGATGTATATTTGCTACATCAAGCTATGGTCTTCCCTCCAATGAAGGACCTCATTTGTAATCAACTACAAATACTAGTGGATTCATTCAAACTGGGTTAGGCCCCGTGGTTTTTCCCTTTTTCAGGGTTTTCAACATAAAAATCTTGGTGTTATGGGGACATCAGATCATGGAAGGTTTATCAGCAACGTGGAAGATGATCTACGACTATGATCGAGCCGATCTATTTTTTAGCTTTATGTTATTTATTTTATTATTATTTGTTTTCCAGTTTTACCTTTACTTAAGGGCTCATGTCATGTGTAAGCCCTAGGGGCATTTATGTCATTTTTCTTTCTGCATTGTATGAGGCTATTTATAAAGCCCCCCGTTGTTATTTTAGAGGTCAATGAATGAATGATGAATTTTCTTCCCCTTTGATTTCTTTGTGAGATCGAAAGAGCATTTGAGAGAGTAATCCCTAGGAGAGGGAGATCGTGCATCACCCACCAACCTTGAAGAGTCGAATTCGTGGTTTTACTTTCTATCTCTTTCCCTATCCCCTCCACCACCATCGGCTCCACCTTCCCCTCCCCACCCCACGGCCCAAGCTCCACCCTCCCCTTAAACCGCTGGCCACCAAACAACCCCACACTCACCACCTTCCCTGCCCTCACCTCACCAACCACAAAACTCCACCTAACCTAAGCCTTAACCGCCGAACCCCCTTACCCGAGCCCAAGCTAGCCGCCAGCCCCTAGCCTCATCTCTCCTCTTAATTCCTATTTTCTAATTTAGATTGAAATACTTAGGATAGATTTTGAATTCAAATCCACCTAATTTGAATTTCAAATCTTTCCTAAATCCCTTGAATCTATTTAAGGAAAGTTTCCAAAATTAGATTCTAATTGAATTTCTAATTAGATTGGATCTAATTAATTCTTTCCTAATCCCCAAATCTAAAATAAGAAACCCAAATCTCTCTCTCTCTCCAATCCCCTCCCACCCCATTAAGCCACCGGCCCCACTCTCTACCCACCCCCCCTCTCTCTCTCTCCAATCCCCTCTCTCTATATTAACACCCCTTCCCTCTTTAGGAATTAAATTCAAACTTGATTCCTAATTCCCTCCTAATTAGAAATATGAAATTTATTTCAAATTTTCAATTAGTTATTTCCCTCCTAACCTAAGTCTCCTCTCACCAACACTTCTCCCCCTTGGCCGAACCCCTCTATCTCCCCCTTTTCTTGATTCTTGAGAAGAAGCTCCTCTTTTCAAGAACCCTAAGGGAATAAAGAAGAACATCGTCACAATACCACATCAAAGGAACAAATCCATGGCCAATCCCGACGTTGATTTCGGCTTTGCCTACGATGAGCAAGGTTTGGTCCACATCCTCTATTCAACCTTCTTCGACGTCAACCCGAGGATCGATAACACCGTTGAAGAATACGTAGAGCGCATCCTGGACACCCTTGTTGAAGTCATTGAAGAACAGTTGGGCAACATTCAGTGGCACATTGCCCCCGGTCCCCAATAAGGGCGAACTTCTTCACCTCTCATTTGTCTCCAAAGTTCATTAATCCTATAGGTGATGATCCAATTGCAAGGGATCGTGCAACGCCTTCCGCCAATGCTTAGTAAACGTAGGATTTGAGTGTTTTGACTTTCTCTGTTTCTAATCTTAATGTTAATCTAGGGATTCTACTTGAATAACTACTTATTTGGCACGCTATTAGAATTCTAAATTATTTTAGATGTTTTCAGTTTCTAGCATATGATTTGGCCTAAGCGTAGCAACCCTTCATTTGTTTTCCATTTTTGTTTTAAAGGCTAATTGTTTTAATTATTGTTGTTCTGATCTAAAATTCGTGCAAGTTCTTTTTGCATCCATTGTATGCGTATCTAGTTCTACATCATCTGGTATCAGAGCATGGTTAGCTTAGGATTTTCATGCTAGAAGTCATCCTAGGCTATTGCTCAATCATGTTTATATAATTTTGCATGCATTTCATTTTTTAAATCATTTTAAATTACTGTTGTGTTTGCTGTCCAGTAAATTTCTGCACTTATTTAGTGAGTTTCCTAAGTTCCTAAGGTGCTGTCCCTAACATAACAACCACTCTAGTTGCCTAGGTTATTTAACTCTTTATTGAGGTTTGCTGTCCAAGTAATTTCTACATCGTTTAGTATCATTCTAGAGAGTCTTTCATTGCATTTGAGTGTTGTCCTCTCTCTATTGTCACCCTTAAGTGTCCCCTAGTGTCTAGCTATGGATCCGGAACAACTTGGAAGGACCTTAGATCTTCTGGTAGGTCAAATGAACACCATTAGCCAGCAACTCAAAGAAAATCAAGCCGATCTAGCTGAGCTTCGTAGGACCACCACTGATCGATTTGATACCTTAGAGCAGAGTAGGACCCACCAGACTCCTTACACCCCATATAGACCACCTTCCTTGTACGGGGACGATACTTACCAAGATGAGGGCCCTCTTCGTGCCTCTTATCGCACTCCCCAGTATGGACACAACCCTCACCATGATCCTGACATGCCACTTATGAAAAACATCAAAGTCGATGCTCCTACCTTTGATGGAACCCTCGATCCCTAGCTCTTCCTGGACTGGGTCAAAGGTATGGACAGTTTCTTTAAGTGGTATAATATCTCCGAGGCTAGGAAGGTTAGTTTTGCCGAGATGAAACTCACTGTTAGGGCGAGTCAGTTACGGTCCAACTTAGAGAGCCTTAGGGAGGCCGAAATGAGTATCCCATCACTGATTGGCCATCCATAAAGCTTGAACTTAAGCAAAAGTACTTGCCTCTCTTGTACTTCCCTAAGTTGTTGGATAGATGGAATAGGCTGACTTAGGGCAACAAATCAGTTAAGGAGTACATCACGCCCTTCGATGACTACCTGATTCGTTGTAAAGGGGAGACCTCCACTACCCCCGCGCAAATTTTGTCTATGTTTCATACCGAGTTGCGAGAGGATCTTCGCAACGAACTTTTTGCCCGGAACGTCACTACCCTTGAAAATGCCTATAGTTTAGTGTTAGACCTTGAGGAGAGTCGGTCCCAGCACTCGAGTCGACACCCCCGACTCTAGGCCCCCTTACAGACCTTCCGATAGTTCCACTCCACACCCTCCACGGCCTGACCTACCCCAGGTAGCACTACCCGACCACCCACGAGTCCTCCTACACCCTGACCTGATTTTAGAAACAAACCTCCCACTCCGGATACCCCTCAGTCCAGTCCCGGGATCAAGTTCTTTCGATGCCAGGGGTATGGGCATAATCTCTTCTCAGTGCTCCAGTCCCTACAAAGTCTCGATTATTGAGGAGATTACTGAGGAGGATCTTGAGCCCAAGGTTGATCAGGTCCACCAAGTGGAAGATGAAGGCAAATTCTTCGAGGAGGATAATGACACTGCTATCCTCCACTGCCTTCAGAAACTTGACACTTCTCCCATCTGCGTGGTGAGATGTGCGCTATCACACCCTGCCCCCACCGATGACTAGCATAGGACTGCGATCTTCCACACCTACACTAAAATCAAAGATAAAAACTATAAGGTCATCGTGGATAGCTGCAGCTGCATCAATGCTGTCTCTTCCAACATGGTGTCCAAGTTGGGCCTGTCTACCGTTCCTCACCCCAACCCCTATAAAGTAGCATTGGTCAACTCCACTGCCTTGGAGGTGAAGGAGCGAAGTTTCATACCTATCTCCTTCGCTGACTATAAGAAGAATGTTTGGTGTGATATTCTGTTGATGGATATTGGACAAATCCTGTTGGGGTGTCCCTGGATTTCTGATAACGATGCCCACATCTATGAGCGTTCGAACACCTGCGTGTTCGAACATGCGGGCAAAAAGATTAAGCTTTTGCCATCGCAACCCCAGGTTAAGGATGACTCGAAATCCACACCTGCTAAGTTCAAGAAAGGGTTGAACCTGGTCACTGCCAAGGTTCTTGATTCTGAAATCGCCCAAGGCGCACCCCTGTACGCTTTAGTTGGTCGTGAGACTTTCACTGAGTCTGACGAACCCACTCCTTAGGAGGTCCAGCCTATTCTGGGACAATTTGCTAATGTCTTCTCCGATGATCTTCCAAATCAGTTAACCCCACTTAGAGACATTTAGCATGCCATAGACTTTGTTCCTGGAGCCTCCATTCCTAACTTGCCACACTATCGCATGAATTCCACGTAACATGTGAAACTTAAGAAGCAGGTAGATGAGTTACTGCAGTGAGGTTTCATTAAGGAGAGTCTTAGTCCCTGCGTGGTGCCCGCCATTCTTACTCCTAAGAAGGACGAATCTTGAAGAATGTGTGTTGATAGTCATGTTATCAACAAAATCACCGTCAAATATTGTTTTCCTATTCCGAGGTTGGACAATATGCTCGATATGATGACGGGTGCCACTCTATTTTCCAAGATCGATCTCAAGAGTGGATACCACCAGATCCGAATCCGACCCGGTGATGAGTGGAAAATTGCCTTCAAGACCAAGGATGATCTCTATAAGTGGTTAGTCATGCCTTTCGGGTTAAGTAACGCCCCGAGTACTTTTATGAGGGTTATAACGCAAGTGTTGTGCCCATTTATAGGAAAGTTAATCGTCGTCTACTTTGATGACATTCTCATTTATAGCCAGTCTGTAAGTCAGCACTTGGACCACTTGAGGCAAGTTTGCGAGGACTTAAGAAAGGAACAACCATGCAAATCCAAAGAAATGTACCTTCCTTGTCGATCGCGTTATCTTTCTAGGCTTTCTCATTTTAGCCCAAGGGGTCTCTGTAGATCCCGAGAAGGTGAGGGCCATTGTAGAATGGCCAGTCCCCCAGAACATCCGGGAAGTTCACAGCTTCCACGGACTAGCCACCTTCTATAGGAGATTTATCTGTAATTTCAGTACTATTGTATCTCCTATTACCGACTGTCTTAAGAAGGGTGATTTCCACTGGACCTCGCCCGCCACCAGAGCTTTTGATGAGATTAAGAAAAGAATGGTGGATAGGGCTGCAAGTGAATCAAACGTTCGACGAGCTACTCGATGCTCGGTTCAATTAAAGCTCGTTTGTGATCGTTTAACTAACTAAACAAACAAACTTGAACAATATTTTAAATACTCGATCTTTAAATAAACAAGCTTGAACACTAATGTGTTCGGTTCATTTATGTTCACGAACAAAATCATTTGAAGTTCGTGAACAAGCTCGACATTGAGCTCGATAAAAAGCTCGATAAAAGCTCGATTTGTGAGGCTGACTATGACATTCAGTAATTCATTAAGGAAGGAAATCCAGTAGTTCATTTTGATTGCTTAGAATGATGGAAGGGTAACTTCATATTATTGTTTGTTCAATAGATTGTTTGCTAAATATGTTCATGAACATAGCTCGTTAAGGCTTGTTTGTTTAAAGCTCGATAAGCACTAAACGAACCAAACATGAACCGAACATGAACACCCTTAAATTAAATGAACCAAACATGAACACAAACAATAAAGCTCGAATCAAACACGAACCAAACTTGAACAGGCTAATGATAAACAAACTCAAACATGAACACTCACATACTCGGCTCGGCTCGGTTCGTTTGCAGCCCTAATGGTGGAAGCCCCAGTGATGCAACTTCCTAATTTCTCCAAAGTCTTCGAAGTAACCTACGATGCTTCGGGGGTCGGAATTGGAGGAGTCCTATTCCAGGAAGGTCACCCAATAGCTTATTTCAGTGAGAAACTGAATGACATTCGACAGCGATATTCCACGTATGACAAAGAGTTTTACACTGTGATCTAATCCCTTCGCTATTGGAGACACTACTTGCTCCCGCAAGAGTTCGTCATCTTCTCGGATCATGAGGCTCTGCGTTATATCAACTTCCAAAAGAAGTTGAATACACGCCACGGTCGTTGGATCGAGTTCCTTCAGGAGTACACTTATACCCTTAGACATAAGGTGGGAGTTGAGAATAAAGTTGCTGATGCTCTCAGTCATCATATGATGAGAGATGAAGTCGTGGGTTTTGACCAAATAAAGAGGGACTATTTGAAATGCCCCGACTTCAAGGAGACCTACTCTCTCTTGTCCACAGGCAACACGCGCCTTGTGGACGATTTCCTTCTGGAGGATGGTTATCTTTTCAAAGCTTAAAAGCTTTGCATCCCTAGCACCTCCCTTAAGGAATTTTTTGTCTGGGAACTCCACGCCGGAGGCCTCGCTGAGCACTTCGGACGGGATAAAACGATAGAAGTCGTGGAGTATCGTTCTTTTGGCCCAGTCTGAAGACAGATGTCGGTCGGATGGTCAGCAGGTGTCACACCTACCAGCTGGCCAAACAATATAAGAAAAACACTGATCTGTACACTCCTTTGCCTGTCCCCAGTTGCCCTTGGCAGGACTTTAGCATGGATTTTATCTTAGGCCTGCCCAAGACTATCCATAGGAATGACACCATTTGTATTGTAGTGGATCGATTTTCCAAAATGGCCCATTTTCTATCTTGTTCCAAAACATCCGATGCCTCTCACATTGCGAAACTCTACTTCAACGAGGTCGTTCGTTTACATGGTTTATCCAAAATCATTGTATCGAATAGGGATGTCAAATTCACCGGTTATTTTTGGAAGACCCTTTGGATGAAAATGGGCACCAAATTACAATTCTCCACAGCCTTTCATCTACAAACTGATGGTTAGACCGAGATACTCAATAGGAGCTTAGGCAATTTGTTACGATCCCTATTAGGCGAACACATTAAAAATTGGGACTCCATACTCCCCACAGCTGAGTTTGCTTATAATAATTCTGTGAACCGAACCACTGGCCTAAGTCCTTCTGAGATTGTTTATGGGTTCAAGCCTAGACAGCCGTTAGATCTCATTCCCATGTGTTCTAGGTTTAGGATTTCGGATTCTGCATCGTCATTTGCATCACATATGCATGAGCTTCATAAAGAAATTGCACGACAAATTGAAAAGAGCAATAATGATTATAAACTATACGCTGATCTTAAACGAAAATTTAAAACATTTGAGGTTGGTGACTCCGTGATGGTGCGGATTCGTTTGGAATGGTTCCCACAGGGAACAGTTCGGAAGTTACATGCTAAGAGTGCTGGTCCGTTCAAAATAATCAAAAAAATCAATGATAATGCCTATGTAGTATATCTGCCGGCAGAATTCGGTATAAATCCCTCTTTTAACATAGAAGATCTAGTGGCATATGAAGGTCCTGATTTCAATCCCCCAAATTCACTTATATAACAGCCTTGTGTGACCCCACCTTGTGAGAACCCCAACCTACCTCCACTCCCAAATATGCCCAAATCACCCATGACAGAGAAGGTTGACACGATCCTAAGCGATGATATCATCTCCACAAGAGAAGGTGGACGGCGGAGGTACTTGATTAGGTGGAGAGGCAAACCTGAGTATGAGGACACTTGGATAGCTCGTAAAGAATTACAGCAGATTGATTCAGATGCATTGGAGTTCTATGAGAGCACCCGAGACGCTTACTCGACGGAGTCGAGCTTTCTCCCACCCCGGGAGAATGATGGGGACATCAGATCATGGAAGGTTTATCAGTGACGTGGAAGAAGATCTATGGCTACAATCGAGCCGATCTATTTTTGAGTTTTATGTTATTTATTTTATTATTATTTGTTTTCCAGTTTTACCATTACTTAAGGGCTCACGTCATGTGTAAGCCATAGGGGCATTTGTGTTGTTTTCTTTCTGCATTGTATGAGCTATTTATAAAGCCCCCCCCCCCCCCCCCCCCCCCATTGTTATTTTAGAGCAATCCCTAGGAGAGGGAGATCATGCATCACCCACTAACCTTGAAGAGTCGGGTTCGTGGTTTTACTTTTTATCTCTTTCCCTATCCCCTCCACCACCGTCGGCTCCACCTTCCCCTCCCCACCCCACGGCCCAAGCTCCACCCTCCCCTTAAACTGCCGGCCACCAAACAACCCCACACTCACCACCTTCCCTACCCTCACCTCACCAACCACAAAACTCCACCTAACCTAAGCCCTAACCGCCGGACCCCCTTACCCGAGCCCAAGCTAGCTGCCGACCCCTAGCCTCATCTCTCCTCCTAATTCCTATTTCCTAATTTAGATTGAAATACTTAGGATAGATTTTGAATTCAAATCCACCTAATTTGAATTTCAAATCTTTCCTAAATCCCTTGAATCTATTTAAGGAAAGTTTCCAAAATTAGGTCCTAATTGAATTTCTAATTAGATTGGATCTAATTAATTCTTTCCTAATCCCCAAATCTAAAATAAGAAACCCAAATCTCTCTCTCTCCAATCCCCTCCCACCCCATTAAAGCCGCCGGCCCCATTCTCTACCCCCCCCCCCCCCCCTCTCTCTCTCTCCAATCCCCTCTCTCTATATTAACACCCCTTCCCTCTTTAGGAATTAAATTTAAACTTGATTCCTAATTCCCTCCTAATTAGAAATCTGAAATTTATTTCAGATTTTCAATTAGTTCTTTCCCTCCTAACCTAAGTCTCCTCTCACCAACCCTTCTCCCCCTTGGCCAAACCCCTCTATCTCCCCCTTTTCTTGATTCTTGAGAAGAAGCTCCTCCTTTCAAGAACCCTAAGGGAATAAAGAAGAACATCGTCACAATACCACATCAAAGGAACGAATGCATGGCCGATCCCAACGTTGATTTCGGCTTTGCCTACGACGAGCGAGGTTTCGTCCACATCCTCTATTCAACCTTCTTTGACGTCAACCCGAGGATCGATAACACTGTTGAAGAATACGTAGAGCGCATCCTGGACACCCTTGTTGAAGCCATTGAAGAATAGTTGGGTAACGTTCAGTGACACGTTATCCCCGGTCGCCAATAATGGTGAACTTCTTCACCTCTTATTTGTTTCCAAAGTTCACTAATCCTGTAGGTGATGATCTAGTTGCAAGGGATCGTGCAACGCCTTCCGCCAATGCTTAGTAAATGTAGGATTTGAGTGTTTTGACTTTCTCTATTTCTAATCTTAATTTTAATCTAGGGATTCTACTTGAATAACTACTTATTTGGCATGCTATTAGAATTATAAATTATTTTGGATGTTTTCAGTTTCTAGCATGTGATTTGGCCTAAGCGTAGCAACCCTTCATTTGTTTTCCATTTTTGTTTTAAAGGCTAATTGTTTTAATTATTGTTGTTCTGATCTAAAATTCGTGCAAGTTCTTATTGCATCCATTGTATGCATACCTAGTTCTACATCATGGTGTCTCTTATAAATACCGCACCCTAACTTTTTATCTGATTGTGTGCTGGATCTTTGTACAAAACTAAGACGTTAAATTTTATATTTCTCTACCGCCGCAAATACAACAATTCTAAAGGCAATACGTTTTTCGCTGAAGCTGTAGCATTGTTTTAAGTAATATAACGGGGATAAATCATGCGCTTGTTTTATTTTTATTTAAATTAATGCACCTTCATGACTATCCTAGATAGATATTTGTTCTGTGCCATCAAAGGATTTTGTTATTCATCTTATCATAAATGTTTATTAAAATTTGTTAATGCTGGTTGATGTTATTACTGTTCCTTGTATTCATATCATATGTCTACAGATCGCTGAGCTTTGTAAATTGATTCGGGAGTTGAAATCTTTGTTATATGGGGACAGTGAAGCTGAACCGGTGCCTGAAGCATGTGCACAATTGACTAAAGAATTTTTCAGAGAGAACACACTACGTCTTCTCATAATTTGTCTTCCAAAATTGAACCTTGAGGTACCTCTACAACCTAATTAGTGACGGTTAATTCCTGCTAGTTAGCTTTTAAGAATTGATTTGAGCTAGTTATATAGTTATTGCATATGTTGGTCTTTATGATTAAAATTAATTTTATAATCAACAGTATCAATTTTTTAAACCTTTGTTATGATTCAGTGCTAATCCTATTCTACTTGATATGCAGAATATCTATTCTTCATTGTAAATGTTTTCATTTGTGCTTTTTGTAGGCTCAAAAAGATGCTACTCAAGTAGTTGCAAATTTGCAAAGGCAACCGGTTCATTCACGATTAATTGCTTCTGATTATTTGGAAGCAAACAAAGACCTTTTGGACATTTTAATATCTGGGTGAGCTATTGCTTTTGAAGCAGTTCTATATTCAGGACCTTAGCATAGTATAACTTTGAATTCAATTAGAAATTAAAATTTCTTATTGGTAAAGGAGGACGAAATATTAGCTTTTAAGGCATTGATGAATATTTCATACAAACTAAACTCTGTAAATGATAGCTTCATGTATCTTTGTTGTAGAAGATTTCTTATTTTATATATATATATATATATATATATATATATATATATATATATATATATGTATATATGTATGTATGTTTTGGTTCTCTTAACACTTGATGTATTATTCTTGCAGATATAACAATATGGATATCGCCTTACATTATGGTGCCATGTTGAGGGAGTGCATCAGGCATCAAAGTATTGCAAGGTATAGGTGGATCGAAATTGCGAGAAGTAGCAATACTTGCTTTTATATAAGAATTACTTGATATAGGATTGCTGGACATTCATCCTTCGGCTTAATACTCCTTCATTCAAACTAATTAATTAGATACATACATCTGCATCATGTTTGGTTCTTGTACTCATTTGTAACCCTTCATAAATGATGTTTTTGTGGATTCTTACTGAAGGCATAATGATAAAGTGAAAGCAATTATCAAGCTTGTGAGAATATTAATCCACATATTTTTTTTATGTCGTGAATTTTGTTCATGCGTGACATTATTTTTCTTCTTAGTGATGTACTTGCATTGTTTATTAACCGATTCATATGTTGTGTATTTTTAGACTTAAATAAAGTAACGTTTGATATTATTGATATGGTGGATTCGTTGTCACTGGAAAAACAAAGATAAGCTTAGAAAAAAAATATGCCATCAATTTTCTTCAGATCTATAATTTTTTCAGAAGGATCTGATGTCATTTCCTCTAGATTATCTGTTTTTTGATGAATCGCTATTTTTAATTTAATTAACCTTTTTTGTATTTGATTATTTCTTTGTAGGTCTGTTCTGGAGTCTGAACACATGAAAAAGTTTTTTGACTATTTGCAGCTTCCAAATTTTGACATAGCATCAGATGTGTTTGCAACTTTCAGGGTAAACTAACTTTATCCTGTTCTCCATGAATAGTCAGAGCTTTTTTTTTCTTAATTAAATACTTCTTGCTATTCTCATACCATGAATGTTAATTTTATTCTTATGCATATTCTAGCACCTTTGAGTTATAGGTGACATGAAATATGAGCGAATTAGTACGCTTGAGAGTAACTTGATACTTGTTTGTATAAAGTTTGTGTTGACCTCCATCGAAATCCAAAAAAAAAGAAATACCTTTGCGTGGCGGTCGTTTCCCCCATTGTTTAAAATTGTGCATTATGTGGCTCGCCTTGGGCCTCAGTGCAATTCCATTGAAAAACACCTCAAGGCTTATGCCTAGAGCTTTTTTTATGAGGCTTGCGCCTCAGCTTAGCTGAGGCCCGCCTTGAGGTGCGCCTCACCCGATTTATATATATATTTTATTAAAACTTACCTAAATCATTAACTAAAGCCTGGAACAAATATGCCTTCATGCACCCCCAAGTCGTAGCAACTTCCTATTGACTGCCTCAACCTTTAACCCACCGCCTTTGTTGTAGCCACCACCATTATTGTAGCCACCCCCGGGAATCCTTTGAAAGCCACACACCACCACCACCTCTTTCTCTAAAAATTTTAGAGTATTATTCTCATCTTTATGTTAATGATAAATATTTATGAAAGAGAAAGATTATTAAAATAAATGAAGAAACAAATTAAACAATTCAAAGCCACAGGTAAACGGTTATGACTGGGGCCTTCTGAACTGGGTGGTCCATCATTTATCCCCCCACCATCCGCTTTAAGTGCAAGATGGTGAAATTCCAAATTTTAAATATCAAATTTTCAAATATCAATCCATGCTGCTACTATACGCCAGATATACGTATCTCTACGTATCTGATTGACGACTAGCCTTAATCGAAAGTTCTCTCTCGTTATCGGGAGGGGTAATTAACTATAGGGGCTTGCGCTTATAGGAAACCAGAACTCAGATCATAAAGTCCTCACAAAATGAGGGCGAAATCTTTGGGTAGTGTCTTATTTCAATCCCAATCTGTCTTCTAAAAATTTACCCCGTAACCTAATTCGTTAAAACTCCCCCCGAAAGAGGGGAGACCGGGGTGTAAATTTTCGGAGCCCACATACTTCTTGAAATTTCTTGTCATATTATGATTTTCCTACAAAGTCTTAAATTAATTTGAACAAGATTTTAACTTAAGCATTTTGTTATATCTGCTATCCTATTGTGATGGACGGTATTTAATTATTTATTCAATAAGTTGGAAACGACTGTCCTTGTTAGTTGAGTACTACACCAACTCCGGATTCAGAGATTTAATTTGCATGATCACAGTGGCATTCTTTATAATAATATTGACTGAGCTGGAAAGTGATTGTCTTCGAATTGCAGGAGCTCATGACAAGGCATAAATCAACAGTAGCTGAATTCCTTTCTAAAAATTATGATTGGGTATGCCACCCTCCTTTGCATCAGTAGCATGCTGTTTGTGTTTTATATTTCTTTCAATATGCACTATAAATTTGTTCCTTGATATCTTCTCTTCTAAAAAATTTTTGGTGCTTATTTCAGTGTTTAGAGCCGAGCTTTGGTTAATTTTTGTTTATTTCTACAGCGGACATTGGCCTGATATTTGATTGTTTTTGTAGGTCTAGTTGTTCATACCTGTTTTTCCTTCTCTAGAAAGATTTTTGTAATTGCTTTATTCTCTAAAAATGGCATTCTTTTCTTAAGAATTAAAATATGAGTTGTGAACATATCTATACGTGCTTATTTCCTTAAAGATGTGTGCCCAATATTAGTGTCATCTATTTAATGTGCACTTAGATGTAATAGACTATGAACTTCACAAACAAAAAAAAGAGTGTAGTGTTTACATATATACCACTGGATTCTCTTATATATGCATCTTTAACATCTCAGTCTTTATATTTAGTTATTATATAACACTCTATTGTCTAAATGACATGAAAACTTATGCATGTAAATATCTATTTCACTCCAAAAAATATTATTAGTGATATTTTTTATGTCATTTAGAGATTAGAATATTATATAAATATTTAGGTGTTACATAAATAGATAAGAATTTGATGTTAAGTATGTAATTACCCCCAAAAAATGAAAAAAATTATTGAGATTGTTACAAGCTGCACATCTCCGCTGTTTGATTTAGTCAATTACTTTGATTTATAATCTTCTTTCAACCACTTTCTGTTATTGAAGTTTTTTGCAGAGTTTAATGAGAAGCTGCTATCATCTTCTAACTATGTTACAGCAAGACAAGCTATCAAGGTGGTGCTTATCTCTTACATATGCATTTATAATGCTTATTGATAGATTTAAGTATTTTTTATCCCTCTTTGGCTGTGAAATTTAACTACAGCATCGCATGGTTTCAGCTTTTGGGAGAGATGTTGCTTGATCGATCAAATTCTGGTGTTATGACGAGATATGTGAGCTCAAAGGATAACTTGATAGTTCCGATGAATCTTCTAAGAGTATGATTCCCTATGTTATCTCATCATAAGAATCTGGACATTAACCAAAGTTTAAAATATTGCAATTAGATATTTTTAATTCCTTAAAATTTTGAATTTTTTTTCGCAGGAGTAATGTATGATATGCGATGTTATCTTCTTTCTTTTAGAGTCTAGACATGATAATCTTTGGGATTTAATTAATAATGCTTCTGTTGCTTCCTACCTGCTTCTGAACTGCATTATGAATGCACTTATCATCAATAGTCTAAGACTTCGTTTGGGACGGCTTTCTTACTGCTTCTTAAAGCAGCTTTTTAGTACAAAAATTAAAATATTTATATTAAAAAACTGCTTTAAAAAACGGTAAGAAAGTCGTCCCAAACAAAGCCTAAGTCTAAATTTGGACATAGTTTTCATAATTTTCTTGAATTGTGTATTGTCAGAGTGTCATTTTAGTCATATTCTTCTATTTATCTGTATTTTTTTTTCTTTGAACTTTCATTCATCTCTCTTTTCACCTTATGTTTCTTCAAAATTTTTTGTATTTTTTTATCTCTCCCCCTAATAATTTAGGATAAAACTGCATTGATGCAGGACTAAATATGTTTTAAATAAATGCGATAAGAAATTGCACGATTTTGAATAAGAGCATATAATGATTAAGACTGTTAGCCACTAAACGATGATGGAAAACTAAAGAGGGGTAGCTACGTTTAGGCCAAATCACATGCTAGGAACTAGAACCACCAATGTAATTTAGAATTTCAACAAAATGCAAATTAAGTAATTATTCAATAAAATCCCTAAGTTAACAATGAGATTAGCAACAGTAAAAATCAAAACTCAAATCCTACATTTACTAAGTGAAGGCAGAGAACTAGGCACGAATCCTTGCAATTGAATCACCTCCTACAAGAGCAGAGGATTAGAAGATAATTTGAAAAGGGGAAGAAGTTCACCCTCGTCGAGGACCGGAAGTGATATGCCAGTGAATGTTGGCAAACTGCTCTTCGATTGCTTCGGACAAGGTGAAGATGATTCGTTCTAGGTATTCGTCGGTGGAAGTTTCAATCTCCGGGTTGACGTCGAAGAATGTTGACCGGAGAATATCGACGTGTCCTTGCTCGTGGTAGATGAATCCGGAGTCAAGATCGGGATCGGCCATTTATGAATTCCGTAGGGTTGATGTGATGGAAACGACGATCTTTGCTTCCCTTAAGAATTTCTCTTGAGTGAAAGAAGTTTCTCTCAAAGATTTAAATAGGAAGAGGGAGAGAGGTGGCCGGCCCAAAGGAGGTTAGGGGAAGAAAATAGGTTCATATTTTTTTGAAGGTGGGCTGGAGGGAAATTGGGGATTTATTTCCTCTAATTAATTCCTAGCTTTTGGAAGAAATTAAAGAGGGAAAGGGATGAGGGGGTGGGGGGGTGGGGGGGGCGAGTTGTTGTGATGGGGGTGGACCGTGGGTTGAAGGAAAAGAGGAGGGAGGGAGATTAGAAAGAAAAGAAAAGATAAACTAGCCACGAACCTGGGACTCCTCCAAGGTTGGTGGGTGATCTGCTTCCCTCTCCAAGGGATCTCTCTCTAACTTCTCTCAAGCTCTCATAAGAACTCACAATGCAGAATTTTTTTTATCGTTCAATCATTCCTCTTCAAAAGAGAACATAAGGGCTATATATTGCCTCATACAATGGACAAAAATAAAGACAACTTCACCCTTTGGGCTTACACATGACCACCCTTAAATAAGGGGTAAAAAAGGGAAAATAACTAAAGCAAATGCAAACACAAATAAATAAAAAAAATACATATGACGACTTAAAAAAATATATATCGGTGCGATCGTGGCCGTAGATCGGCAGCCACGCCTCTGATAAACTTTCCAAGCTCCGATGTCCCCATCATGCATCCTTATTGTTTTCTGTTCCCTCTGTTCCTAAACTTTGCTAGTCTGGAAGGCCACTGTTTTTTTTTTTTGGGAAATTTTGGGGCTAAGCCCGTAAATTGAAATAAAAGAACCTGTTACAAAGTAAAGCAAGAAGAAAAAACCCCCAAAATGGACAGCTACAAATCAAGCTATCCCAAAAACACGGGTAAAAGATAAACAGAAAACAATCCGGACTCAAGTTACAGGAACTAACAACAAGCTAAAAAGCTAGACAGTCAAACAGAAAAACTGTTAAAGAGAGAGACCACTCATCCCTGGTTGCCAAGCACATCTGAAAAAGGCCAAATAATGTATAGAAAGGAGGCAGCAGTGCCCATAGAAATCACCACAACAGAGGGGAAGAGCGGCAAACCACTCAGATGTATAGCTGGCCATCCAAGGGAAGAGACCAATCGAAGGCACAGAATGTTAGTTCCAATTCATCATTGTCCGGGCAAAAAACCCCCACGGCCACATAAACCAATCTAGCCAATAAAAACCAATCCAGCAGATAAATTAGGCTCCCAAAAAGTAATCTAACCACCGTGGAAACAATTCGGAAAGGCAGCCTGGAGCAAGTCAAAATTCTTCCAATGACAAGTCTTAGCTTGAATGGCATGGGAAATTCTCCTAATAATAGTGATGCAAGAAACCACCTTACCAGCATTCCTCCTATCATTCCGAGCCCTCCAGATATAGTAAACAGAACAGCAAACAACAAAATAGCAAAACTTTTTCTCATATGCTTTCAAAGCCTGATTACTATCAAAGAAATCAAACACCTGAAGCAGGGTGGGTCTAAGTAAAAAATTGTGAAGTGGGGGGAGCAAAGAAGAAACCACCTGGAACGTGAAATCACACTGGAAGAAACAGTGGGGTATGCTTTCCTCAAGAATCTGACACAAGGGGCATATACTAGGGATAGAGATATGCCTTTTAGCAAGAATATCAGCCGTCTTTAGGCCTCCCAACAAGGCCAACCACACAAAAGAGGAATGCCGCAGAGCATACCCCCGGTGCCACACAAATTTACTCCAGTTAACTTTAGAATAACTAGCATAGAAATACTTAGAGAAGGTATTAAAACAGGCTTTCTTGTTGCCATCCCAGGATAGAGGAGAGCTCGGGTTTTGGCAGATCTGAATGGCGTGAATACGGTTTCTAACAGTTTGGCAAAAATGTGTGGGAAGAGACCAAGCTCCGCTAGTGATAAATTCCTTAACTTCCATATCAGAAGAGGGTTGAATCAATTCATGTACAGCCAAGCCATCACACCAAGGGTCCCAATACATAGAAAAGCAACAGTTATCATTAGCAACATTAAATCGAATAGCACCTTTAATACCAGACGCAGTTATGCAAATGCTCTTCCAAAAATTGGAAGCTTTGGGGGTGCAGACTTTCCAAGGGGATAAGTATTTAGATTTAAACCAACCTGCCGCCAAGGAGTCAGAGCAATAAAACCTCCAGATGAAAGAGCAGTTAAACCCAAAAGTAAGAGAATCAATGGAGGGCAGACCCAACCCCCCAAAACAGTGAGGTAAACAGGTGTTCTTCCATGCAATTAGGTGCAGTTTCTTCCCAGAGGAGGACCCATGGTAAAGGAACTTAGAGTTAATTTTATCAATACGTTTGCCAATAGTTTTAGGGATAATAGCCCCTCTGATCCAATAAGCGAGAGTATTGGCAATGGAGAATTTAAGAAACTGTATCCTTCCTGCAAAAGACAAAAATTGAACTTTCCAACCAGCAAGTAGAGTAGAAAGCCTACTCAAGAGTGGTTGGAAGTGAGTATTTTTAAGCTTTTTGGTGGAGATGGGGAGCCCAAGGTAGGTTAAGGTGTGATCACATTGGTAGAAACTGAGCAAAGAAGCAATGTCTGAGGCAATGGGGGAGTTATGGGAGAACATAATGGAGCACTTATCATGGTTAATCTTCATACCAGTATTCTTAGCAAAGGAGAGAAGTGAGTCTTTGAGATACCCAGCATTAGGTAAAGAGGCTTTCCCAAAAATCAAAATCTCATCAGCGTAGAGGAGATGCTTCATAGAAGTCCCACCACAGGAGAGACCAACAAACATGCTACCATCAATGTCCCAAGAGAAAGCATCCATCACCACCGCAAAAAGCAAAGGGGACAAAGGGCATCCCTGACGCAGCCCAGAAGAGGAATTGAAAAATCCCTCAAGCGCCCCATTTATGCAAACCGAAAAATGGACATCCTCAATACATCCCTTAATCCAGCCAACAAACTTTGGAGGGAAACCTTTCAAAATGAAACGAGCTAGAAGGAACTCCCTTGAGACAGTATCAAATGCTTTCCGGATATCCAATTTAGCACAAAAGAAATTCTCCCTAGGATTGGAGTTAAAATCCCTAAGAACTTCAGAGGCAAGCACGATGTTATCAGTAGAGATCCTATGCTTAATAAAACCCCCTTGGCTTTTATGAATGATAGCAGGTAAAACATCTTTCATACGATTGGCAATAATCTTAGCAATGATCTTGTAAAACACATTGCAGAGGGAGATGGGGCGGTAATCCAGTAAGGACGAAGCATGGGATCCCTTGGGAATCAAAACAATTGCAGTGGCCTTAGAGCTTCTAGGAAGGACCCCAGAAGTAAAGAAATGTTTAACAGCCCTGCAAACATGGCCTCCAATGAAGTCCCAAGCAGATTTGTAAAACTCAAAAGTATAGCCATCAGGCCCTAGAGCCTTGGAGGAAGAGGAAGCAAAAACAACATTCCTAATTTCCTGATCAGTAACTGGGCAGATAAGAGGATCAGTGAGATGAGGGGGAATAGTTGAACCAATAGGAATAGGGGTTGTCTCAAGGTAGCTAGGTTTGGGGGAATTATACAGGTTTTGGAAATAGAGAATTGCAGCCTTAGCAATGTCCTTCTGGGAGGTGAAGATACCATACTCAGTGTGAAGCTCGTTAATACGACTGAAGTTCCTCCTGGAATTAATCTTGGCATATAGGAAACCTAAATCATCCTCCCCTCTGGAAAACCAGCTAGCTTTAGCACGTTGAATCACCCAAGAGCACCAAGCCGAATGTAGAGAGGCAAGAGAAGAGTTAATATCCTTTAGGACAGTGGCAAGGGTGAGGTCAAGGGGGCTCCTTTGAATCTGATTCAAGCAAAGCTTTTGGGATTCCTCAAGATCTTTAATCCTTTTGGAAAGGAAGGAAGAGTTGGACCAATTCTGTTGCTTGATAAAAATTTTAGATCTTTAAGCTTGGAATACAGAGATAGGGCTACCCAAATTTGGAGTAGCAAAAATGTAGACTAAACCTTTCCAAAACTCCTCCAAATTGACCCAGTAGTTCTTGAATTGAAACCTGGCGGAAGGTTGAATCAGATTACCCGAGAGAAGTACCAGAGGAGAGTGATCAGAGCAGGAGGGATTCTCCACTTTGTAAAAAGAGGTCGGAAAAAGCTCAAACCAAGCAGAGTTAACAAGAACTCATTGTTTAAAATTGCGCAATATGAGGCTCGCCTTGAGGCCCGCCTCAGCGCAATTCCAGTAAAAAATGCCTCAAAGCTTACGCCTCAAGCTTTTTTTATGAGGCTTACGCCTCATCTTGGAAGATGCTCGCCTTGAGTTGCGCCTCACCTCGCTGGCATGAGGCGTACGCCTCACTCTATTTATGTATTTTTTTATTTAAAACTTACCTAAATCCTATAGAAAAGCCCCCCAAAAAATCATGCCTTCTTGCACCCCTAAGCCACAACAACTTCCTCTCAATTGCCTCGACCTCTAGCCCACCACCTTGACTGTAGCCACCACCGTCGTAGCCGTCACAGGGGATCATTAGAAAGCCGCACGTTATCACCATTTCCTCTTAAAATTTTGGAGTATTATCTTTATGTTGATGACAAATATTTATAAAAGATAAAGATGACTGAAATAAATGAAGAAGCAGATTGAGAGGTATTAGGCCCTATAGAATGAGGTAGGAAAGAGACGAATTTGTTATGACAGAGACTCAAATAAAAATCCCCTTAGTAATGATAGTACATATGATTTCTGAGTTGTTGTCAATTATTTCAACTTTCTTTAGGAATTAAAGGTAGATGAGTAGGCAACTGAGAAAGAAAAAAATTAGAGTTGAACTTAATGTTATATGATACTTTTATGCAATTCATATATTTTATGTTGTTTTGTTCCTGTAATATTTGGATTTCAATTCTATTTCACATAATTTATCATTTGACACTTTACATCTTATACAAATATTTATTTCATATGTATGTAAATTTGTTACTTCATAGTTCAATAAAAAGTTAATATGTCATCTTTTAACATATTATTTTGGTATTATATAAAAAGTTATTTTTAACTTTTATTTTGACTTTACGCAATTTTTAGATTTTGAGGCTTACGCCTCAAAACGCCATGAGGCTTACACCTCGCCTCACGAACGAAAAACTCCTCAATACCCAATTGCGCAATTTTAAACCTTGCAAGAACTCTATCCAATTTAATATGAATGGGGTCATCCACCCGTTGATTGTACCAAGTATAGAACAAACCAGAGGACGGAAGCTCGAACAAGCCACAGTTAAAGATCCAGTTATTCATCTCCTCCAAACGGCTATGGTGGAAAGCCCTTCCACCAGATTTTTCATCATTGTGTCTAAAGCAATTGAAGTCCCCTAAAATAGCCCAAGGGGAGGTGATAGAAGTAGCAAGATTAGTTAACTGATGCCAAAGAGGACTCCTCTCAACAGCAGTATTGGCAGCATAAATAACCGATAGCAGAATGGGTGGCATAGAAGCAGACTGAAGAGTCCCATGGATGAGTTGTGATGAGATGATAGAAGGAGAGAAAGAAATGTTTGCTGGATTCCACTTCAGCCAGATCCGACCAGGAGAAGAGCAGCTAAAATTATTACAGCTTATTTCAGTCGGGAAAACCTTGTGAGAGTTTATGAACTAGGGGTCAGCTGCCGAGGCAGAAGGGATCTTAGCCTCCAGCACACACAGTAAATCCAAATGGAAAGAGGAAACTAACTTCTTACACGCCAGAACCCTATCAGGGGAGTTAAATCCCCTAACGTTTCAGCACCCGATTGGGATCAAGGTCAGTTAGACTTGGAGTTGGTTGAGCGCGACTTATTTTTAGCGCTCTTGCCTTTATGGCCTTTTGCATTGGAATTTTCAGGTGGATTTTTAGGGGATGTGACAAAGGAAGGATCCTCTTCAGGGGGTTCTTGGGGTTGTAAGATGATAAACTTATTAGGGGACAGAACAGGAGGGTCAGCAGGCAATGAAATAGCTGCGGTAGGAGAAGGGTTATAAGGGGGAGAGCTGGGTGGGGAAGAAGAACCTGGTTGCTGGTGAGATAGGTAGCGAGAGTTATCTGAGGTAGAAACATCCTCAGTGGGCGAATTCAAATTGGGAAGGGGGTCTTTGGATTGCTGCAGAGGGTTATGAGGGGGAGGGGGAGGGGTTGGTAGTATCCCAGGCATAGTAGCAGAAGGAGGCAGGTCATTCTTGAAGGGGGCGGGAGAGATGGCAGTGGTGGTTGGCATAGAGGGGGTTGGAGGTGGAAGAGGGGGTCTATTGGGAGGAGGCCGAGAGGACCTAGCTCGAGAAGAGCTTCTACCTCGAGCTGTCCCTGGGGGGGGGGGGCTCTTAGGTTGAGGGTTAATGTGACAGAGAGAAGAAGGGTGAACAATAGAGCCACAACCAGAACACGGGACAGGCTTCCAATCATACAACACTGTCAAAGAAAAATCATCCCCATCAAGAGAGATCGGAATTTCATCTGGTAAGGGCGAGTTGCTGGAGACTAAGACGCAAACTCTAGCATAGGTGAGACGAGTCTTTCGAGCAGTATGTGCATCAACTGCAAGGGGGTGACCGACATAACTCGCAATTTTAGAAATGCCTGTGGGATTCCACACAGCAAGAGGCAGGTTTACAATTTTAATCCAGATAGGGATAGAGGAGTACTCATCTCGCTTTGGCTTGAACTTAGGAGTCCATTTTTGCAGAATGAAGGGGCGGCCGAAGAAGAACCAGGGCCCGCCAGACCAAGCAACCTGATAGTCTTCCGGAGAGGTGAATCTGAAGAGGAAGAAGCCATCGTTCATAGACAGTAAGTCCACGGCCCCTTTAGGATTCCAGGCTTTTTTGACAGTGTTTAAGAGGCTCAGGTAGGTAGGGCGTGGACCAATGGAGTACCCGACCAGGGAGGAGCTCCAGTCCGGGACCCCAGGGCCAGGTCATCCGCGGTGAAAGGAATTTTTGTGGCAGGAGGAATGAAAGAGAGAGAAAACCCGCCCGCCACGGGATCTTCTTTAGTGAGGTTAGAGACAAAGTTAAGTCCCACGGGAAAGATAGAATCAGAGGAAGCGGAGGGAAGAGCTCCGGGTAGAGGGGGAAAGTCAGCAAGATAAGCGGAGGAGGATGCCATAATGGGGGGCGGGGAGGGGGAAACCCCTCCCCAGACGAAGGCGGGAAGGGGCGCAGCAAGGAAGGGAGGCGGGAAGGAAGCTAGGGCAAGGAAACCCTAGCAGAGCTCTGATGATATATTCGCACAGTGAGTACTCGAAGACCACTGTTAACTATGCATAGGCATGAACTATATCTTATTTTTTTTAAAAAAAAAACTATATCTAATTGTCAGTTTTGGGACTTGCTTGTAATTTCCTCCTCGATAGCAGTCCATTCCATATTGCCATCAAATTCTATGATGTGTCGTTGGATCTAAGATATTTATTTAACTTGGAAATACTATTTATTGATTTCTTTCCCTCCATCCATCGCCATCCATCGAATTAATCGTGCTGTCACTTCTGCTGTTTTTCTTTTCTTTTATTTAGTTTCTTTTCTGAATTTCTATCATTTGAAAACTCACCATTTAACCATTTTTATGTGTATGAGGATCAAATATCCGTTATTTGATTTTGAATATTTATGCTTCTTAGAAATGAATATATGTTTGAAATAATTCCTCTGATATAATCTTCAAAAAGTTGGGTAGACTTCAAAACTATCATTTTATGCACAAATCTTCTCACCAGAAGTTAATTCAATCCTCAGGATAAAAGCAGAAGCATCCAGATTGAAGCATTTCACGTTTTCAAGGTACTTTTGCCTCAAATTCTGTTTGATTAGAAATATTTTTTTTACCATTTCTCTTATATGGATATGGATTGTTCCTCCTACTTTAACAGTTATTCGTTGCTAATGCAAACAAGCCAGCAGAGATTGGAACAATTCTTATGACAAACAAAAGTAAAATTCTTCGACTCTTGGGTGCATTAAAGTTAGAGAAAGGTGAATTCAAATGCATAAATTATTTTTTTGAACACTTCTGACTTATCTTTGTGCTTCTTTTTAAATAATAGTTGTTTCTCTGCTGCAGATGATGAACAATTTGAAGCAGATAAGACTGAGGTTATCAAAGAGATAGCAGCACTGTCACTGTAGCTGTAATTATAAGTTCTATCAACTCTTGCATGATTTTTACATTATATGAATAGAAATTCTTTGTAATCTCTTCCTTGTTAGTTCCAGTTTTCCAATGTTCAACTATCTTGAATGATTTGATTAGTTGAACAAAAGCTGTGGATAGAAAATTTGAAAACATGAGAAAATTTTCTCATGTAAGAATTGTACAAAAATATTTGGCAGGATGAATTTCTAAGAATTCTTCAAAAAATAACAACTTTTTAGTATATATATATATATTTATTTATTTATTTATTTTACATCAAAGTTTCATTTGGGATGGCTTTCGTACTGCTTTTTAAAGTAGCGTTTTAGTATAAAAATTTTTTGAACTAAAAATTTTTGTACTAAAAATTTGCTTTAGAAAGCAATAAGAAAGCCATCCCAAAAGAAGCCTAAGTATATTTATTATGAATCAAGATTTAGTATTGAAGACTTTATGTCAAAAGGTGCTATCAACAATGAGCTATAACAGCAGAAAAAGTAGTCTTACTAAGACTTTCTTTGGGATAACTTTTTTATTGCTTTATGAAGCAATTTTTTAGTTAAAAAATTTTTTGTTCAAAAAAAATTGTACTAAAAAATTGGTTCATAAGCAGCAAAAAAGATGTCTCAAAGGAAGTCTTAGTTTAAGACTTTGTTTGGGATAGCTTTTGATCATTATTTTTTTCATTGTTTTCAAAAAATTTATATACTAAAAAATAGTTTTAGAAAGCAGCAAGAAAGCTATCTTAAATGAAGCCTAAATTAGTTCTTTAATTATCCCATCAAGTGAAGTAACACTATCCAAGGATAAAATATGTAAAAAAAAATTGATGAACTGATAATTATATCTTTACCCGTTCTTCATTTTTTTTATATAACTCTCATATGATAAAATATGTTGTGTGATCATTGATATTTTACTATTGCACATATCAGTTATTATTCTTATGCTATTTATCATATTTATTTTCTTTTGAGTATATCTACTTACCTATATACTTTTTTTTATGAAATTATCGAAATTTATAGTAAAAAAGTTTAAAAAATAATTTGAAAATTCTAATTTTTATATATCATGCAAATTGAATGAATCTCTTAACATTTTATATGGTAGATATTTACTTGTATTTAATGATTTTGTATGTGCCATTTCTTATATTATGAGAAAATCAAGGGAAGAAGAGAGTTTATGTTTGATTTGAAAGAAATGGATGAAATTCAAATGCAATTTTGTTCATAATTTTATATTGGATATAATAGATAATTACTTTTATTTAAAAAATCAAAAAAGTATTTTAACATGTATAATTCACTATCAATTCATTAATTAATTTTATTTAAAAATGAATAAATATATTTTCTCATATCCTTTCCTAACCAAAAAAAAAAAAAAGTTTCTCATTAATCAATTATGAATACTAAAAAAATAGCTAGTGGATTAATAGATAGGACTTAACCCGACTGAAGAAGATAGGTGATAGGAGGGTTGAGTCATCGAGCAAGTTTATTTTCGGGTGAAGTGTAGACAAAACATTTGAGCATGTATGCCAATTGTAGATCCTATCAATATCATTATAATGATCCGACTTACCTTAAGCTAAATATAATTGTACAATAAATCTTCCGATATCCAACATATTGAGGAGAGCAGGAACTAATTGTTGCATCGCAAGATATGAGCAACCTAATTTGGTGCTAAATAGTCCCCTCCTCGATCATGCTTATCAAAATTGATTGACCAATTCTAGCAAACCAACTAAATCAAAAATTCATTTTCATCTTTTTCCTTGCAATTCCTCAAAACCAAAGAGACCCTAAATAAACATAGCTTATAAAAACTTTGCAATAAAGTTGTATATTTTTAACTTTGTATCATTGAATATCTTGTGGATTGAGTAAGACAAGGGCAATGATGTAATTTCAACAAACTTTTTATAAGACAAATGTGTATTGATTCTTGTGAAACAAAAAATAAATTGGATAAAAATTCAAGTAAAATATATTTTCTTGTATTTAACAGAATAATTCTGATCAACCAAATAAAGAACCAATTCATTATTAGAATTATAAGTAGAGGCCCACCTCCTCTAACCAAAATCCATAAAACTAAGCAATACCAATTAATTAAATCATAGCACTATCTCACACCTAACTCTTGCTTCTAAGCAAAGCACAATCCCACTCTCAATCATCCATCATTTGCTCTCTAAATTAGTACTCATATATCATCAAAACAATAAAAATCTACAAAGTCAATAGCCACCTACCATTCTAATAATAAAGAATTTCACTTTTATTGATAAGAATATTATTTTAAAATTACTTCTTTTTTATTCTTTATTTTTTTTAATAAACATAGCCCCACATTCCTCTTTTTCAAAAAATATTAGGTACAAATAAAGAATATAATTTTTATATGTAAAATATTAGATTACATAACCGCTTACTCATTATATATAACATTTTTATTGAAATAAATGACTTGAGTATGAAATAATACATAACTATACACTACACAAAAATAAAATATAAAATAAGTATAATTATGTATTAAATACAATAAATATATTAATGTATATTTTAATATTCCACATATAAATTTATTTTATTTTCTTTTAATAGTTTTTTAAAAAATTTAATAAATTAAATTATAAATTTATACATACATCCATTATATGTGGAGAAATTATTCTGTCCGGAATCCGGACGTCCAAATTACTGCGTATGAGCTGTGTATTTACTGCGTATTTTTTGATAATTTTTTTTCTATGTTTTTAGTGAGTATTTAGTGCGTATTTAATGCGTATTATTGATTTATTGCTTATTTACTGCTTATTTGCTGTGTATCAAAAATTACATAGTAAATATGGAACTCATACACAATAATCCGGACGTCTGGAAGAATAATTCCTCTTATATTTGAGACCTCAATCCCAAAAACTTACAATTGAAGCCAAAAGAACTCAATTTCTTAAGTTCAAAGCCAAGCAAAAAAATAAAAAAATTTTCCCTCACATCATATATTTAATAACTTCATCCACACTACTCTCCACTACACTCTTACCACAATGCTTCTTGTCTTCCTCCTACTGGCTTCCTCCACAGCCGCCTCCGCGTCCGGCCATTGCTCGCCGGGAGCGACTACAAAAGCCTACGTGAAATGCCTGACTCTCCCAACCCAAGACGCCTCCATCGCCTGGACCTACCACCCCCACAACGCCAGCGTCGACCTCTCCTTCACCGGCACCTTCATCTCCCCTTCCGGATGGGTCGCCTTCGGCATCAACCCTGAAAGCCTCTCCATGTCCGGCACACGCGCACTAATCTCCTTCGCCGATCCCACCTCTGCCTCGCTCCTCGTCCTCCCCTTCCTCCTCGACTCCTCCGTCAAACTCCAACGCTCCCCGCTCCTTTCCCATTCCCTCGACATCCCCTTCCTGTCTTCCTCTGCCTCCCTCCTCCACTCTGCCTCCGTCCGCACCACCGCTGTTATCCGCTTCTCCGCCTCCCTCCGCCTTTCTCCCAATCGCACCCGCATTAATCTCATCTGGAACCGCGGACTCTACGTTCAAGGCTATTCCCCAACTATCCACCCCACCACCCCCGGCGATCTCGCCTCCCGCGCCACCATCGACCTACTCTCCTCCTCCGCAGACATCTCATCAACCCTCCCAACCTGGTTCCGACCGGCACATGGTTCAATCAATGCAATAACATGGGGGTTCTTCATCCCGGCGGGGGCGATGGCGGCCCGGTACCTGAGGCAATGGCCGGGAATGGGGCCGGCTTGGTTCTACGTCCACGCCGCGGTTCAGATGACGGCGGTGGTGATCGGAGCGGTGGGATTTGGATTAGGGGTTGCGATGGGGAATGGGGTTTATACTCTGCATAAGGGATTAGGGATTGCGGTGATGACGGCTGGTGGTTTGCAGGCGGCGGCGATGTTTTTCCGTCCGGCGGCGACCCACAGGTGCCGGAAGTATTGGAAATCGTATCACCATTTGGTGGGGTATGGATTGGTGGTGATTGGAGTGGTGAATGTGTTTCAGGGGATGGAGGTGATGGGATTAGGGCGATCCTATGCGAAGTTGGTTTATTGTTTGGCGTTGGCGACGATGGCCGGGGCTTGTGTGGCGCTCGAGGTGAATGGGTGGGTGATTTTTTGCCGGAAGGCGGAGGAGGAGAAGGTTAGAAGAGAGGAAGGAGGTGAGAGACGGCGGTTTCCCGGAGATGGTTGCGATGCACGCGGCGGAGGGTCCATGGCCAAGGGATCAAGGGTTGTCTGAGTGATTAATTATCCTGTGCGGATGCCGTTCTCCGGAGACCAATCAGAATGCATCACATCACCCTTCACTTGGTACTGCTCTGTACCACGACTCGGTCCGGCCTCTGCACAAAATAATTTCTCTGCTTGAGGGAGAATTTTTTATTCAAAAAATATTTACATATATAGCATTCAAAATAATAGAATTTAATATAATACTTCATCAATAAAATTAACAAAATTATTGATGATGAAGAAGGCATCAGAACAGAACATGATCTTGATTGAAAAGAGCGTCGACTCGACTATCGTCTCCTTCTTTCCTCATCTGGAAGGAGCTTACACTAATGAAGAAAACACAAAGAAGTCACGGTGGACTTATCAAGAATGGGGATGAGACATACGATACAAGGAAGTCACGATGGACCTTATAAAGAATGGGGATGAGATATATGATACATCACATTTGCTATCTACATTGCTTTCGCTATCTTGTCTTCTATTACTTTGGCCTATTGTAATGCCCTTAACATTCCCTTATTCTCCTATAATGTTAATCGCCCTAATGCCACTCATCAAAATTCTACCAGCGTTATCAATTTCATCACTAGTGACCTCTCCATTAGCATAAGTGATGAGATTATACAAAAGAGTGAGTATGATTTTTTTTTATTATTATTTAAAATTTTGAATGTTATACAAATAATAATATTTAGTTGTTAAATTACATGTACCCCCCCCCCCCCCCCCCCCCCCCCGACAAAAAAAAAAAAACAAAAAAAAAATTATGATGATGTTATTCTTAAACATATTATTACAATAATTATATTTTATGACAAGAAATATTGTATTATATAACCTGAAAGAATGATCTATATTTTTAGTTATATCTTATATGTAAGGTTTTTTTATTCCTTGATGTGAGATTTGTGATCAAATACATCTTAAGCTATTGATTAATACTTCTTTAAAATTATGATTAAATTTGCTCAATATTTAAATAAAAAATTAAATAGTTATATTTTAAATTATTCTGTCCCTGAGTTTTTTGGTAGGCTAATACATTTAAAACTATTTGATTTTTTATTTCACATATTTGTATTATTTAATAATACTATAGAGGATTAGAAGTGATAAATATGAATTATTGCGTTGTAGAATATTCATGATAATTGGAAGGGTGTTTAAAATTTTAACTTTGTTAGAAATTCTAGCATCCATATTGACAAAATAGAGATTCATTGGAGTTGAGTTTTATATAAAAACTCAAAAAATGGGCAAACAATCACGAGATATAGCCCAATTGAAATGATTCATTGGACAAATAAGATTACAAAAGTTTACTCTTCCTCTCAATTGAAGGAGATGTGATTACAAAGTTGTGAATATTAGCTTGTTCTCTTATTGGAGAAATAGTGGGGAGTGATGATGGCAGTCATTTAGTTAAGGTTGGATGATGATAGTTTGGTGGTGAAAACTGAACAACTAAATTATAATAGACAAAAGATTGTGGTTAGGTGATGGAGATCAAGCGATGATGATGGTTAGGCAATGTAAGTTAGGCGACGATGATCAGATGATGACACTCTAGCTATGATTGACGTCTACATGTGGTTGTTGGCAACAATCGACATCAAGTGGAGCTCTAGAGTTCTTCATAGTTCAAAGCTCTCTCCAACTTTAAGTCAAGATCCAGACTCTCAATCTCTTCCTTCTATGTGAAGAATAGCAGATCTATTTATAATTTTTTATTGCAACATTTTGGTAAATTTAAACTAAAATTTCAAAACTTCAACAGACTTTTTGTGTTGATTCCTTAGACTATATATCGTTCATTAAGCATTTATATATCTTGATGTCCTCAAAATTTACTTATCTTTGGCTAGTTGGATTTTCTCGTCGAGAAACTCAATTCGAATATTTGAATGCAATACTCAAAGATCATTTGGTTCTCCTATTAATGTCAAGAAGTTGCCAACGATACTTCAAATGCTTGATTTGGGATCATTTGGAGTTAAATTAGGTTTTTTTTTGTATTATTTGATTTGTCTTATTGAGACATTCAGTTCACCTATAAGTTTACTGAAATCAAAGTGTTGTATTGTTTGCCTCCTATTTTAGGAGCGATGGGAGTTAGATGGGAATTTTGATAGGGAATTGAGTTTATGTTTTGCGTAAGGAATCAGAGATGGTGGTAATGATAACAGGAGATTTGCAACTGGAAGCACAATTTTTTTCAACCAGTGACAATCCACAGGTGTAAGAAGTATTGGAAATCACATTTCCATTTTGTAGGATATGGATTGGTGATGATAGGAGTAGTGAAGTGTTAGGGCAATTGTATGCAAAGTTGGCTTATTTTTTGGCGATGGGGATGATGGTTGGAGCATGTGTGGTGCTTGAGGTGAATTGTTTTTTGGTCGAAAGTGGAGCCGGTGAAGGCTAGAAGAGAGGAAGTAAGAGACAAAAATTTATATACATATAACTTAAAATTATAGTGTTCGCATATTTAACATATTAACTTTACTATTTATATGATACAACGCTTTGTTAATAGAGTTATCAAAACCCTTGACAATGAAGAGGAATTCAAGGTAGATCCCATCAAATATGAGGAAGTAGCGGCATGATCTCATTAGGAAGGGGCCGGGCTTGACATTCATCTCGTTACCTCTCCATAGAGATGGAGCTTCCACAGTCGAAGAAGAGACAAGGAAGTAGCGATGGGATCTCACCGGGAAGGGAAATGCGATATGCAATGTATTGCTTTTGCCTCCTCGTCTTTGATACTTTTGATCTTTTATAATGCCCTCATCATCTTGTTCTCTTCCTAGCTATAATTTTTAATATCCCTCCATCATTTGTTGAAATCCCACCGTCACTATAATTTTTATTGTCAATAACTTCTTCCCTTATTATCGGTGATAGAATAATAATGCTGAAGGGTGAGAAGAGTATTAATTTTTATGTTATTTAAATTTTAAATGTTATCTGATAAATAGTAAAATTTATATCTTAAAAATCTAAATCCTATTGTTTTAAGTGACATATATGTAATTCCCTACACAAACCATGATGATGATTGACGATGGATGTTATTCTTAAACATAAAATTATAATAATTATCCATAATTATATGTTATAAAAAATATTGTATATTTAATGAAAGTAATTGTCTATATTTTCAGTTAAATTTAGGATCTTTCTTCTTCAAGCGAGATTTGTATTTGAAATTTTGAATGTACTTTATAAGCTTTTAATTATTAATTTCTTAAAAATTATGATTAAAATTGCTTAATGCAAAAATAAAAAAATTAGTTAATTTTATTTGGAATAATTCTTTCAATAGTTTTCCTTTTTGGGTGGGTTATTCAATTTAAAATGATTTGATTTTCTTATTTCATACATATATGTATTATTTCATAATAATTTAGTGGATTAGAAGTGGAAATTAGAATTTTCGAATGCTAGAACCGTTGCGACAGTAAAGAGAGTATTTAACATCTTAATTTTATTTGAAGATCGAGCGCACACAAACAAGTAAAAGGAGAGTTTTATGGGATAAACTTGAGTTTTTATGTCGAAATCTAGAAAGGAAAAAAATTACGAGTTTGGCCTAGTTGAAATGGTTCATTATACAAGTAAGACTATAGAAATCGACTCCTTCAAACATTTGTGGAAGACATTATGACAAAGTTAAGAATAATAGCTTGGTCTTCTATAGTTATTGTAGAGATTGTTGGAGAAAGTGGAGAGTGATGGCGATGGTCAAGATATGACATTTGCGCGATGAAGTCGAATGAAGGAGATTGGAGTGATGCTGGTCAAGAGATGGAGGTCAGGTGATGGTGATCAGATGATAGCAATTATGAAATTGTGATTGAGTTGCAATGACTGAGCAATGATGGTCAATCAACAACGTTTGGATAATGTAAATCAGTCGACGATAGTTGATCGATAACGAACATTTAACAACATTTTCTTGCGAAGATCACTAGTGTTGAATGATAGGTGATGTTCTAGAGATTCTCAAAATTTAAAGCTCTCTCTAATTTCAGGCCAAGGTCAAGCACCAAATCTCTCTCTTTCATGTGAAGAAGATGGGTCCATTTATAGTTTTACAGCCAAAATCCTAAAGTACTCTATCAGTCGGCCCATATTATTTTTTTATCATAGATTATTTATTTATCATTTATGTACCTTAAAGACCTCAAAATTGAGTTATGTTAGGCTTGTTGGATTTATCTCTTCGAGATGTTCTTTTTGACTATAAGAATGCAATATTCAGTAATCATTTTAATTCAAAAATTACATCGAGATCTATTCTTGATTGAAAGAATTTTTTGGTGACACATTATTTTCGCCGCATTTTTGGAGCAAAAAAAGGCTTAAGAAATATATTTGATTTGTTTATTTATTTATGAATTGAAGGCCTTGGAGAATTTTTGCTCCTTGACATAGGCCCACATGAGACATACTTAAATATTAATTTTTAATAAATTGAATTTCAATGAAAAACTTATATATATATATATATATCTATACTACTATTAAAATGGGGCTTGAGTTTTCTTCCACATAAGATCTTGGCCATCCATTTTATTTTATTTTTAATTATCTTGACCATTCATTACTTATAAATAATTAATAAATAAAGAAAATAATGTTTATACAATTTAATATTTTGTTTAATTAATGTTTCGTCGATCCAAGCCTATGACGTAAATCAAAGCAATCAAAGTGCAACCCTTCGAATTCCAGTTTCAACCCTTCATATGCAACTTTCAAATATTTCGCAACCATTGTATACACTTCCCCTGCTCAAGTAACCCTCCCGCTGCCTGATAGCATCACCTCTAACTTCTTTCATCGTTGCGTGCCCGCCTGCTTCCCTTTCGATCTAGAGAGAGGTATGAAGCTTCTTCTTCCGCCGCCGACTCCTTAATACTGCTTTGATCGCAGCTATGGCATCGGAAAAGAAGCTATCAAATTCGATGTGTGATATCAAGGTTCAGAAGCTCGTGCTCAACATATCGGTGGGAGAGAGTGGAGATCGCCTCACTAGAGCTTCCAAGGTGTTGGAGTAGTTGAGTAGGCAAACTCCTGTGTTCTCCAAAGCCAGGTACACTTTTCGTTCTTTTGGAATTTGGCGTAATGAAAAAATTGCTTGCTATGTAATTGTTAGAGGAGAAAAGGCAATGCAACTCCTTGAAAGTGGTTTGACAGTTAAGGAATATGAGCTTCTCAGCAGAAACTACAGTGATACTGGATGCTTTAGATTTGGCATTCAGGAGCATATTGACCTTGGTATCAAGTATGATCCTTCAATCGAAATCTATGGCATGGACTTCTACATCATCCTAGAGCGTCCTGGTTACCGAGTGAGCCGGTGCCGTCAGTGCAAGTCTCGTGTCGGCGTGCAGCATCGTGTCACAAAGGATGATGCCATGCAATGGTTCCAGGTCAAATATGAAGGTGTCATCCTCAACAAATCTCAAGCTATTGCTACTTAAGGAGAGAGATCTCACAATCGTGATTAATTTCAATTTTGGTGTTCCAGTCCGTTTTCATTACCAATCCACTTCCTCAACCCTTTGTATACTTAACATTCACAGTAAAAGATGGAAGACGAAGCATCATATATGTTGAGCGGCTGAATCGCAAATGTTGGCAGAGCTCTGCTACGTTGGTAGTCATGGGATGGACATATAAGTCACAGCAAACAGGCCTAGCTTTTTGAAAGCTAATGTGGGTTATCTATTTTTTTTAGAGATATTTTAGTTCAGGAAATTAGTGTTTTTATTGATTTCAAATGATTTTTTTTCTACTTATCCTTTCTTAAATCAATTCTGTGGGTAAGGCCAAGGTAGTTCTATACCAACCAGCAAGCAAGTACCTTCCCATGATTGGTAAGGTAGGTTTTACTGCTTGCAGTTTTCTCCCTCAAATGCAATGCAACTACTATTGAGCTATGTATTAGGAACTTAAAGGACTTTTATTTTAAGGTTTATAAGATTTTACTGGAGACAACCAAATCAACGCCCGGAGCAAAGGCGGAGAACAACAAATTTTGTTTATCAATACACTTCAGATTTGTGAATGAGAAGGTAATGAATTATATTGTATTACGTCACTAAAAAGAAAAATAATCATGTTGAATTTTAGTTGTTATTTTCTTATCTCTCTGCCTATTTATATAAAAGTTTCTTCTTTTTTTTTACTCAGAGATCGAGTGCTTTAGTTGAACAAGTTAAGTTAGTGCTGGAGGAATACCCAAAGTTTAAGCTTACTCTAGAAAGAAAGGTGTAAAATTTATAAATTGAATCATTTTGTTATTTTTTTGTACTTAAAATTCTTCAATTCATCTTGTTTTATTACATGAATTTTACTTGATATCTGTTGCTATTTTGCCTTCAGGTATTAAAGATTCACACCACTATCAAATGGGACAAAGGAAAGGCCTTGGAGTTCCTATTGGAGTCTCTTGGTATGCTGTGGTTTTGCCTATTTCTTGCAACTTTGTCTGTTGGATCGTGATTTGGATGCATTATTATCTATTATTTAATATTATGTGATCGCTGACGATTGTGATTTGCTGCAATTATTTGTACTATGTGGCCACTAACTGTAGTAATTACGCTGAGTTTCTATTTCTTTGTGTCTATTACCTATCATTTAATTCGTAGATAAAATTATACTAATTTTATTAATAGTTGCATTAATCATGTTATGTATATTTCATCATTGTTAATTAGTTGAATTAGTCATATTTATTCTAATCCATATGCTGTAATTTATTCAATTAAGTCTTCTGTGTGGGGCTATTTATCCAAAATGAAATGTATATTTTTTATTTGTTTACCTTTCTAATAAATGTATAGAATCAATTCCATTTGCTTTTTAAAAATGAACTACTAACTCATTCTTTACTTTTTTTTTCTAATTCTATGAGCTTTTACAGTTTAATCATCTTTCATCTTTTATGATTTTATATATTTATTTTAATATTATTTCTTTGATACTACCATCATATGTAATTTTTTCTAATTCTATCATTATATATACTTCTTTTTTCCAATTCTATGGCTTGCAATAATATAAATTATTTTTTTCCATGTTTGAAGAAGTAATTTCTTTTGCAAATATTTTAAGATAATTCCCCGAGAGAGGTTGCTTAAATAATATAATTAATAGTTCTAGATGTGTAGCTTAGAAGAATAAAAGTTATTGATTGAAATAAGATTGTTGCTATTATGATTGATTACTTAATCATACAAGTTACATGAAGAAATATATGCTTCAAATGCATTTTTTTCCTGAGAAATAAAACATAATGAAAGATTTTATTTTATTTTTTGTAGAAGTTTTTGCAGATCCAATCCACTCATCTTCTGATGCTCTAAATTTTTCTTATGGAGTATCAACAACCTTCACTCCTAAGGTATCATATGCATACAATTCTCATGTTGTTGCTGTTTTGAATATGGGATTCATTATTTCAATTATTCACAGATTAATAAATGTCTATTTTATTCATACATATATATCGGCATTACAGTGTTTTGTTCATATATAGAGCGGGCATGATAATGAAAAAAACTGTCATAAAGTTTTAGGCCAATTAATTTATTGTGAATGCGAAGAGATTGCATTTTAGTTTATTTTTTAAAAATCCTGAATTATTGAAATTGACAGATTAATCTACCTATAAAATGGCTGTAAGATCGTTTTGATCCTCCCTAAAATATTTACCATCAAGCCTGAATTGAGTTTGATATATGGTTTTTTGTTTTTGCCTTTTTTTTTTTAGATTAGCCTAAATTAAGCTGTAATGTTATTACTCTCCATCTTCATAATCTGTTACTAAAATTGGCCTCCTGATTCGAGTCCTTAGGTTTTTTCATGCAACCTATTCATATGGCAGAACGAGGAGAATTTTTTTGAGAAGAAAAGGTAAATTTATTCATAAAAAAATAATAAAGGTCTGCATTAAGGTGGGTGCATGAGTGCATCTAATTTTTAAGTTGACAATGACAAGAACATAAAATTACTCAATTATTTATATATTTTTCTTAAGAACATTCTCTACAATATTCAGCTAATGAATGAACTCAAGTTCTATTCACTAATTCTCATATATTCAAAAAAATTATTCATTTTTATCATCAAGAACCATATCGTCTTTAGAATTATGCCTCAATTTTTTTTGTCAACAAAAAAAAAAATGATAACGGTAATGCAGCACTAATTGTAAATATAAAGGAAGTCTTTCACAATTGTGATGGATTTTACTTTGTATAATGCTAATTCCTTTAATAACATTGGCATTAGTGAATCACCAAAAATCTATCAGGTTCTTGACATAACAAGAAGGCCACGGATGGCAAGACCGAAAACTTATTGTTGCTCGCCATACAAGAAAAAGAAATGGTCGGTCTGAGTTCTTCATAGCTCAGAACTCAAAAGGAATATTTTACAGCTCAGATGAAAGTTTTTTGGGACAATAACTTCAAATCTAATGGGATCAAGATACCAAATATGGCAGTTACTCTTAGTGTTGAACAAAACTCTCTTCAGTTTTACTGTGCAAGTTTTCAACAGAGCCATTGGTGTTTGCAGGGAAGGAAACTTGATTCCATGGAATCTCAATCTTGTCTCTTGGGTGTTGTTGCATAAGAAAATTGCTTTACATTTGAAGCAATGTCTCATTTAGTTTGTTAAAGTTGGCTATAAATGTTTTCAAATAAAGATGAAATTTAAAGTTTTTTTTTTCATGTTGTGTTAAGTGTTACTAGAAATCAATATTATTTTTAAACTATGCAAATGCCTTTAAAGCATTGCTTTTAATGATGTCAATTTTTTGAGTGAAAGTTAAATCATTATTTTCTAAAATATGTTTCAGTCCACAAATATTCATTATGTCATGGAGTTTAATTATTGTCTAAAAAAAAATATACTATTCGGATATAGTTGATAGAGTATTCAATATTTGTGACTTATTTCATTAAGGATGTTTTGAGAACTTCAATACATTTTTTACTATCCTTAAATTTTTCTTTACAAAAGAGGATGTGTCATTTTTATGTGTTGATTTTGTTTTCAACTTTCTATTTTTTATTTTGTATTTGAATTAGGTTTTATCTATTCCCTAAATGAGTAACAAAATGAGTCTTATGAGTCTTCTCTTCATCAGTTTTAAAATTTCATCTATTTCTTGAACATTTTCTTAAGTAGGAGACAAGTATAATAGGTTCACAAATAGTTGAACAATCTAAGCAGATTATTTATGTATTAAATCAATAGAAGAACGAAAGGCAGACAATTCTGCAACTAGGAAGGGTTGAAAAATGTAAGTATGTGATAGATTACAGGTACATTGACAGTGTTCTTTGTGTTCTATATTTTAAAATGTTGAATTGTTGCTATCTATTTATTCATGTTAATTCACTTTTGTAGATATCCCTTAACTGGTTATCAAGCCTTCTGCATATGTTTGGCATCAATAGATTGGAAGCTTTGTTGTTGTATTTAAATGTCCTTAAGTATTTGTGTTTAAACTCTCAGAACACAAATATTAGTTATGTTAACATTTGAATATTACAAGCTGATGGTTTTCAAATTTGGCTGGTTGGAGCTTGTGGAACTTTGGATTGAAAGGGGGTATTATTAATCCAATTATAGGTATTTAGTGGAGTATGATGATATAGCTTTCATAAATAAAAAAGTGGTGGTAGTCTTATGCTTCGTTTGGGATAGCTTTCATATCATACAACAATGTAATTTTTTTTTTTACTTCTAGCAACGTGCGCTGTGTGCACGTGCAATAAAACTAGTATATATAAGATAAGTAAATCCTTGGCGCCATCACAGCTAGAAAGGAATATAGCATTTGTAGTTTCCACCTCAAAGAGTCCATCTGAAAGGATGAAAGATAGATATCAATGCAGAAATATGCTATAGAAATCCAACAACAAATATCCATTTAGGCCCACCATTAACTTTGGGCCTACAAATTGAAGCCCAAAAAAATTATGTGATTTTTTATTGGACTCATAAATTTAGCAAGTGGATTTTTTGGCATTATTCTCACATCATTTCTTATTATTTCTAATAAATCAAATTACCATTTACCCCCAATAAGAGATATATATTTACAATGCTAACATTTGTATTAATAGGGTGGCAAAAGTATAGTTGAAAAATTGCTACCTCTAAGTCAACTTAGGCTCATTTTTCCTTTATGAATTTAAATTGAATGGCTTAGATTGAATTGATATTGGTGAAGAAAATTTAGGCCTTTGGATCAATAAATCATCAATTAGTAGAGTATATGTGATAGAAAAGAAGTTATCGTTCTGAACATCTCAAGGTTATTTGGATGATGATTTTAAATTATTAATAGATGTCGGTAATAATCATCAAAGACGGTAAAATTATGTAATAAAGAGTGATCACCATAGTCATTTTCGTTGGTATGTCACAAAAAATCATCTTAATCAGGCACAAATTTTCAGACATATTATATATATATATATATATATATATATATATATATATATATATATATATATATATATATTAGAAATTATGTTAATTGTGTAAAGTTTTTTAGCATCTTTTATCTTTTTAGGTCAAAGAAAGATAGCCACAAAAGAAGAAGGCAACCCCACACCTGCTATAGCCACAATTAGCTTTGGCTTTTCAATCAATTAACAGTAACCTATTCATTACTCTAATCTAGAAAAAGGACATTTTATCTTTATTTTATTTTGTTTTGTTTTTTTCTTATCCTTCTCTCTTACTAATAGACTAAAACTTCAATATCAAACAAAATTAAAACAAATAAAATCATATAAAATATTTAATATTTTATTTTAAAATTTTGAACTCATTTTAGTTACTATAGTATTAGTTTATAAATAATAAATATTTTACTTAAACGGATATTGATATCCCTTTAGGGGTGTAAACGAGTCGAGTTGAGCTCGACTCACCTGTAACTTGAGCTTGAGCTTGTTTACTTAATCGAGTTCAGCTCGAACTTGAACTTAATTGTACGAGTTCGAAAATGCTCACAAGCTGGCGTGCTTATAATGAAAGAGATAGAGTGATTGATTGATTCAAGAAATTATCATAATAAAACTATAAAAAGATCAAGAATTTAGAAGATAAATAATAAAAAATCACTTGATATAAAAAATTGAGATATAATTTTTAAATTTTCTTAATAGCTTGATACTCTTCTAAATTCTAATTTAAATGCATTTTATAGTAATATTTTTTAAACAAGTTAGTTCTTGAGCTAACGAGTTAAGTCAAGCCCACTCAAATTTAGCTCGAAAAGACGATAACTCATCAATCATTTATTGATGATGTGAGCTTGAGCGTCCTCATAAATCCGCTTCACTCACTTAGACCCTTATATTTCATTTTAATTTTGACTAATTTATCAATATTTATTTAAATTTAACCTTTTTCTTGAGGAAATTATTTAAATTTAACTTATGTAACACTTTTTGTTAACGTGATCTACAACAAAACGGTGCCTATCCTTCTCATATAAACCAAAATTTAATCTCAAAAAAACAAAATTTCATCCTCTTCCCAGAAATCGAAACTAATGAAGAATTACAAGTCTTAAATAATAAATGTGATGGAATAATCTACTCAGACTATTCGAATTTGACCAATAGCGCTCAAAATCAAAGCAGAAGACTTCCCATTCGAACGGAGGAATCAAAAAAGCTTTTTTTATATATATAAATTTATTATGTTCACTATTATTTTATATATAATTTTCACCCAAAGTCTGTCCTTTTCTCTGGATAACAGATGAGGTATAATTATTCAGGCACGCGCATCCAATCAAAAGGCACAAACTTTTTTTCAACATCTCTGCAAAAAGTATTGACTTGAGAGTTCGGATTAGAGTAGTATTGTTTCTTCTTTAATGGCCGGTTAGCAGTGAGTAGAGAACCAAACTACTCTTTTTATACTTGCTTCCTTGCTTTCCTGGGATTCCTGAGCCTGCTCAGAGTTATTGGTGAAAGGTTTGATTTTTTTTATTTTTGTTGGTGCTTCTTTTAGTTTTCTTTCATTTTTCTGTTTTTTCTTCTTTCTGGTGCAAAGATTCCTGATTTTGCGCAGAATTTGATGATTTCCTCGAGCTTCTTCTATTTGTTAGGGCTCCAGTCTTTTGAGATGAACAGAATTGAGTCTTGGTGGAGCTTCCGCATCAAGAATTAGGAATTTAGTGGTTAGGTTTTCTTGAATTCTTAGTTTACTAAAGTGTTGTTCTCTTTTTTTGCGTTCAAGTTGGGATTTTGGGATTTTGGAAGGGCTGCCTTGAGGTTTTCTTACTTATTCAATGATGTATTTCTAAGCTAGCTTAGACAAGCTATTCTGCATCTCAACTTTGTTATTGAAGTGAAATTTGTCATATTTTTTCCTTGCTTGAGTGTTTTGATTGTATAGGTGGACTTGCTTGGCTTATTCATGGACTCCTGCAAACCCCATCCCCAAACATTCAATTCTTTTGCCGCCATGGCTGGAACTAACAAGCTCAGAAGTGATTCCTTCATCATCAGTTCTGAAAAACCGAGCTCCATTGCCGAAGTTATTACTTATGGATTCATCGGCTCTCTTGAAATATTTGTTCACCAAGCAAGAGACATCCACAACATTTGCATCTACCAAAACCAGGATGTTTATGCCAAGCTTTGCCTCACCAGTGACCCAGAAGCTTCAGTCTCCACCAAGACTATCACTGGAGGTGGGAGGTATCCAGTCTTCAATGAGAACCTTAAGCTCAATGTTCGAACCGTCGATACCTCACTCAAATGTGAGATATGGATGCTCAGCCGGGTTAAGAATTATCTTGAAGATCAGCTACTTGGCTTTGCCCTTGTTCCCCTTTCTCAAATTGTCATGAACAATGGTAAACTGGAAAAGGAGTTCTCCCTTTCCTCCACCGATCTCTTCCATTCTCCCGCCGGCTTTGTGTCGTTGACGATATCTTACTCGGGTTCAACTCCAGAGGTTATGGCGATTGTATCTAATGTTGGACATGCTGTGTTACCTGATGCTCCAAATGATAACTCAATCTCTTCTGAATATGTTAATATAGAGTTCCCTGACTTGAAGGTTGTATCTGAAAACAAGATGATGATTTCAGAATACTTTGGGATTCCATGCTCCAATACAGAGTCTCAAAACAGTGAATGTCGCGTTGATTGCCCTGATAATGATGCTGAAGAAAGGAATGTCGAGATTTTCTCGACTGACAATAGTTGTATCGCCATTGGAGTTGCAAATAATGATTCCCCTTTAAGCAGTGGTTCAGCTGATGTGCCTACTGTGACAAATGCAGCAAAATCTCAGGTTGCTTCAGAACCATCAGGCACTACTGAATCTCCAACTGAGAAAAACAAAACCAGTGAAGTTGCAGATAGTGATACCAGTTCCCCTGATGCACCAGAAAAGCCATATGTTCTTCCTGTGATCAAGATCAATCTTGAGCCCGAGCAGCCAGTCATACAACAGGAGATAGTCGACATGTACATGAAAAGCATGCAGCAATTTACAGAGTCATTAGCTAAGATGAAGCTTCCTATGGATATAGAGAATAACAGTAGCGGCGGTGCTGTCGGTAATGACAATGATTCTGCTTCTGACAAGAAACCACAGGCTTCAGAGAAGACAAGTACTCCCAGGGTTTTCTATGGGAGCAGAGCTTTCTTCTAAATCTATGTTACTCGTTCTTCTCTGATGAAATTTCAGATTTCTATTAGGTAGTAATTGAACTTGTTATGAACATTATGCAGAAATCTATGCACTTTTTTGCATGTTGAGTAGGTTATGAGGAAGTAAGCTGAGCATTAGCTCCTTCTACTATCATGTATCACTTGTTTCATGAACTGTTTACTTTTAACCATGATATGAATGCCATTTGCAATCAGTTGTTTAACATGTTTTTAGTTTCTTCTTTTGTTTGTATACTATATTAGTTGATCATTTGGCCATTAAATATCATTGTTTCATGTTTTCTGAATATTTAAGCGCAATTAGTGCTTTCCTCTTATCACTTGTAATATATATTGTGCTTTCTTATATGTGATGCTATATGTCAATACCAGAAATAATGAAGAGATTGCAAATAGATCATTCAATCTTTGTAGAGGGCATGAAGGCCTGGGATTACTCCTGCATAACATAATTGAAAAAAGCATGCTTGAATCGATTTATCGGTAGCTAGCCGTTATCCATTCGCTGACTAGGTGACTCAACCTGGCTCTAAACACCCTCCTTTATTCGATGAATTCGGATGAAAACATCTTCACAAACACGTAGATATCATGAACTTAGATAAATCATGGGAGACATTGCCAACTTATCGCCGGTGTTCCGCCGACTTTCAACTAATATGATCCAGAATAGAGTTTCAGATGATAAAATTTGATTTTATTATGTTACCTCACTCAAATTGTTTCTAGTTCACCCATGCCTTATGCTGAACTCTCATAAAAAGATAAACTCATTAAACCTTCTATTTGCAATTCTGAACCGTTTTCCTTCTCTCATCATTGCTTTGAAATGAACTACAGGAATTCATATTTTTTGCATTATTCTGGTGGAGAAGACCAGAAATCCATAGCTTTCTTCTAGAAAATGCAATTTCTTTTCTTCTAACCAAGCATTGGCAAATGGGAAATATGACTAAGTAGTCCTATGAAAATAATAAATTTTCACTTTTTGGGTGCACAGTCTTCTTGATTTCTTTTTATGTATGGTTTCTTCATTATGTAATATTTATATGACTAGTCAGTAGTCAGCCTCTAGACCTTCTATTCTCTACTAGTTTCTAAAATATTCTCCTTATCTCAAGACTTTTGGGAAAAGGTGAGAAAGACTTGCTAGAGAAACTTCAAATGAACAAATAAATAAAATATTTTTTTTGCTGATGTATAATGCAAGAGATGATTATGATCTTTTTATTTCTTTTATGGTAAGTTTGAAAGTGAATAATTTCATGTTTTGGAGCTTTTGCCATGTAGTAAGTGAAGTGGACACATGAGGTTGAAAGATCAACCTTTTTTTTTTTTTTCTTTGTTTTACTTTTCTAAAGTTGTTTTTGTGTTGTGAATTTGACTCAAACAATAAAGAAGACTAAAAAATTAGATAAACTTTTGTTTAGCTTGCGTTCGATTGAGAAATTTGTGAGCTTGTTAACTGGCCAGGTTCAACACGAATCAAATTTAAATTGAGGTGGACCTAAAATGAATCATGTTATCTTGAGATTGGATTGAAATGTGCATGCATGAGAGCCAAGGCTGCAAACAAACCGAGATGAGTCGAGTATGTGAATGTTCATGTTTGAGTTCATTTATTATAAGCTTGTTCAAGTTTGATTTGTGTTTGATTTGAGCTTTATTGTTTGTGCTCATGTTTGATTCGTTTAAATTAATGAGTGTTCATATTTGGTTCATGTTCTGCTCATTTTGTGCTTATCGAGCTTTAAACAATCAAGCCTTAACGAGCTCTACTTCTAGATTTCATTAACTTAACAAACGAGCTTTATCGAGCCCACTAAAAACAATTATATCGAGCATATTCGTGAACATATTTAGCGAATTTTTTATACTATTAAACAAGTATGTTTATGAACATATCTAATAAATATTCTTGAGCTATCAAATAAGCAAGTTCATGAATATATATAACTAGTTTCTTGGAGCTACCAAATGAGCTCGTTCACGAACCAGTGATCTATGATTCATCTTATATTTATTCATGTATATTTTAAACAAATAATCTAGCAAGCATGGATAAATGTGAAATGTCTCTTTTTCATGAACACATTCATTCTATTGTAAGTATAAAATAAAATAAAGTTAAATTTATAATAAAAGCAGTTGTCTATATAAAATGAAAATAAGATTAATCTAGATGAATATATTTTCAAATGAAGCTTACCTGTTGCATTGCTCTCCATTTGGTACAACAGCTGAAAGATTATCTTTTGCGTTCATAAAAAGACTTCAATGGTTCTATTAGTATATATTATAATATTTAATTACTTTAAATTTTATTATTTAACAATAATTATATAGTTATAATAAATTAAAAATATTTATATTATGTATATTTATCAATTTTATAATCAAGTATTAGTTGAGCTTTTATCGAGCTTATTCACGAGTTCTAAATCGAACATGAATTGAGCTTTTATCGAGCTTCTTATCAAGCTTAATGTCGAGCCTGTTCACGAGCTTCAAATGATATTTTTCATGAAAATAAATGAGCTGAACATATTAGTGTTCATGCTTGTTTATTTAATGATTAAATATTTAAAATATTGTTCAAGTTTGTTTATTTAGCTAATTGAATGATCACAAACGAGTTTTAATCGAATTGAGCAACGAGTAGCTCGTCGAACGTTAGGTTTGCTTGCAGCCCTAATGAGAGCATGAAGGTGCAGGTAAATGTATTTATGTTTATATTTTTTAGTTGTTTTAATGCTTGTATTAGGGGTGTTAATAATTGACCTGATCCAATAACTTGACCTAAAAAATTTGGGTGCGGGCTAACCCATCTAATAAATGAATAGGGTTTGGATTTGGAATTCTGACACATTTAATTTGTGGATCGGGTTTGGGTTAACTCACAAACTCGATTTTGACCCAATGGTGACCTATTTTGTTTGTTTTTTCCTCGAATGCTCTTGCTTGTTAGTATGTTTTTCTTTTTTTTTTATCAATTAATATAAACTCTATAGCAGACAAATTATAATTTTTTATTTCTTTAATCAAAATAGGTTATCGGGGCTCCTGAGTAGCCAACGGGCTGAGTTTGAGTCTATTTTTTTTCACCCGTTTATTCAAAAGATCAGATTCATGTCAAGTGGATTCACATCCAATCAAGATTAGGTCAAACCCGAACCCAATCCATTAACTTGTTTTGACACCCCTAGCTTAATATTAATCTATGAAAATATACGAAAAAATATATAATAAAGCCGAACTCTTAAATATAAGTACGCCTAGTGGTAGAGTAAGGATTATTTATTTGCGGGGGCACAAATTTCCACTTTTTCATTCGAGCTTGAAATTGACATTAGGGTTTTAATTTTTTTTTTTAATATCTAACTTAAGGTTTTCATATCTAATTTAAATAGAAAAATAATTTAAAAATATTTTATAACGAACAATAAATATATAAAAAAAGATTGTAATCTTACTAATATAAAAATTATAAAAATTTATAATTAGCATATTTTAAGCTATTTAATTTAAATTTAAATATTGTAATCTTTCTCTAGTGTAATTTGTTGGTTTTAATTACATAAATTTCCTATAAAAGAGAATTTGGAGATTTTAAAATAATTGAAAAAATTGATGAACTTTTTTATTTAAAAAAAAACTAATAATGTGAAGATAAATGATTAAAATTGAAAAATATATAAATAAAGAGAGAAATATAAATGAAAAAGTAGTCTAATAAAAATAAATAAAAATATAGCTAACCTCGTAAGAGAGATAGCGAAAAATAAATAAATAAAGTTTAAAATCATCTCACCCTTATGAGAGAGAGAGAGAGAGGGAGAGAGAGTGCCAGGGAGGGAGAGAGTTATAAATAGTAGCAAGTACATAAAGTTGTCGGTAACAAAAAAGAGAGAGAGAGAGAGAGAGAGAGAGAGAGAGAGAGTTATAGTGAAAAAAAAAAATTCTTGTTGCATGATTTTACGAGGAAAAAAAAATTTTTTTAGTGGGGGCACGTGCCCCCTAGGCCCCTCCTAAATCCATCAATGAGTACGCCTTTTGTTGTATTACTAGAGTTTCATTAGGAATTTAAACCTATCTTTCGTGATATTGTATCAGACAGAAGAATTGTGATGTCTATAAGGTTAAAGCAGACAATACCTCAATAAATGAATTTTTAAACAAATATATATATTATTTATAGAGAGGTAAGATTGATGAAATTTAAATGGTAGACATACTATATAATATTTAGATTATCTCAATTTTGATGGGAAAAAAACACATAAATAAAGATCATAATTACTGTTATTATTGAGGTTCCTTCAAAAAGAATTGTGAAGGGAGAGTTCCTTTCGTCTATGTCAACAATAATTAGCGTACTTCCAACGACATTATGGCTAACCACTAATATCTTGTTGACTGTACTGTTCATCACATCATCATTTGATTTTATAATTTATGACATATAGAGTGCACCTATTTTAATCTTACAAAAAAAAAAAAAAAATCGTGTGATGGACACAAATCGTAAGATAAAATTTAAATTGAAAATTTTTAGAATAAAATTTCAGCAAATTTATAATCGAATTAAATGTCTCAACAAGACGAATCCAACAATATCAATAGTGGCTTAATCCGAGTCTAAATAAGTCCAAATCAAACGCTCGAAGTATAATCGAAAATTTCAAATATTGATTGGATGACTAAACGATTTTCAAATTCAACACGCTTATAGTCAAATCAAGCGGCTTGACGAGACGAATCCAATGAGCCCAAGATCACTCAATTCTGACATTATTAAGACATTTTATTGTTGAGTAAACGTTTCATGACCCAAGAAATTAATATGATCGTATGATGGAGTGCTTTGAATTCTGACCAAATTTATCAAAATGTCAATATACAAAAATGTATAAATAAAACTTCATTCTCTATATAGAGGAGGTCCAAAAGTAGAGGGAAGAGGAGAGCTCCCTTGCATTTTCTAGTCCCTCGCTGCCACCAAAGACCACCATTAGTTATCTCCACTAACAACCACCGTTGCCAATTGGCACCATCATCTATAGACTTTTATCAAGATCTAACGTTACTGTTGAGTTTCAATTATCTGCTTGTGGACATCAGACTTTTGTACATTAATTATGTACATTATAAAAATTTAATTATGTACATTACAAAACTTTAACTCTTTTTTTTCTACGTTAATTATGTACATTATACAAAAATTTATGCTTCTAAATTTAGGATAATTTTTAAATTATCTTTTATTTGACATCAATCTTTTAAAAATAAATATATATGATCTGCCAGTTAATTGAAATAAAAATTAGGAGATGAAGAAGGGGTAAAAAAATAACTAAATATGAAAAAATATCTAGAGAGAAAATAAGACAGATTAAAATATATATGATAAAAGAAATTCCATAAAATAATGATAATTTTATTTATTTCTTTCTGAAAAGAACTTTAGTGTTACTGTATGAGGAAATTGAATTGTTGCTAACAATTAAAATGAGTGTTTAAATGACCAGAATAATAATAATATCAATGTGATCATGTTACAAAAATATATCACTTGAAACAGATAAATGACGTAAACCCGAACACTATTTGTTTAAACCAAATGCAAATAGTACGTAATCCGATCAATTTCGAGTTTTTAGATCAACTTGATCTGAAATTCAATCGAGTCAAGACTTTAGACCTGAACCTAGCCAAAATTTTAATCCGTTGAACTTGAATCAAATCTTTCGAGTTGGATCTGTGTTGGATCATTTGTGATTCTATCTTTTATACATTACAAGAGTGATGAAATAAACTATTGTGATCATTGATAATAATATACTTTATTTGAGGATCAAAACCAAGTAAAACAAAAAAAAAGGTTATAATCATAAAATTTAGGATTGTTTGGATATAAATCTACAAAATTTTATTTATTTATGCAAAGGGATTGTAATTTTAAAATTTTCCATGCAAAGATAATGGTTGAACCTATTTTACAAATAGAGACAACTCACTCTAATCTTATGCCATATGTTCATGAAATCCTTGGCTGTGCTTGTCCTGGCTGTGGGCTTTTGTTCAGTTGCTCGTGTAGATTTCTCTTTCTCTCCAACTGTGGTGCTGCTTTTCCTGTGGGAGTCTCTGATAGCTTCTTAGGCTTCTTTGGTGCTCATATTGTTGTTCATGGTGGGAGCTGGGCTTGTCCTTCTTTATTTTCTTTTGCTTATGCTCTGTAATGGTTTGAATCACTCATAGGTTTTATTTCAAATGATGTATTTTTATAGGGCTATCGATTCAGTAAGGACTTGTAATCTCTTATTTATATTAACACGTAAGCCCCTATATGTGGGTTTTATTATAAAAAAAAAATCCTTGGCTGTATTATTATAATTTTATTAAACTTTGTTTTCTCTCTCTATTATGAAATCATTATATGATATTATAAGAAAATTTATGACTAAATTAATAATAATGGCAAGATTTCAAGAGAAATCCAAAGTATTAAAACTTGAATTAATCAATCTTTATTTAATAAAATAATAAAATAAAATAAAATCCTAATTTATTAAATATAAAATTTTTATGCTTCAATATTAAAAAAAACAAATTATTAATATTTGTATACAATTATAATAAGGCTTGTTTCCTTCACCATTTGGAAGATCTATTGATTTAATTGAATGAACAAATCTTATGATGACATTCACAAACTCAACACTGACTTTGGCTTCGTTTGGGATGACTTTTTTATTTTTTTTAAAACTAATTTTTTTTACTAAAACTCTGTTTTAAGAAGCAAAAAAAAAATTGTACCAAACAAAGCCTTTGTCAAGATTTTTATCCATCTCAAAAAGCAACTATCTTTTTATGCTTTATTATTATTATTATTATTATTATTTCCATATGTTTGTTGTAACAAAAAGCTTGGCATTATACATTTGCTTTCACACTCTTCTCCATAAATTAATCAAATAATTGTAATGAAGTTCTTAATAGCAAATCAATCATTCTTTGGTTGATGCATAGTAATAAGCTAACATGATATTTTAGCTCAAAGATTGAATAAATTCATCTTTATTCGGATCAATACATAAGTATATAAAAAAGTTTTAAAATAGTTCACAGACTATTTGTGCGCAGTTAATTTAGTCTGAGAGTATCACGTTGCTCTAATTTAGTCTATCAATTATAAAAAATTAATTCAAAATAGTCTATCAGGTTATAATTGTGATCTAAAATTGATCTCAATTTAGTCCTTTGATTATATAACATTTATCCTAATTTAGTCCCACAAGACAATTTTGGATCAATTTTGTATAATCGATGGGCTAAATTAGAGCAATGTGTTATTCTGGGACTAAATAATATACTAATAGTTGGAAAACTATTTTGAAATTTAGCCCATAGAAATAAACTTTAAAATTCATAAAAATATTTAAAAAAAAAGTTCATTTTGAGCTCGCTCAATTCAAATTCGAGTTGATTCAATTCGAGCCATTTTGGAATTGAATTGGTTCAAATCCTATGCTAATTTGGAATCGGCTTGTACATGCTCATGCCGAGATTGAATTAGCTTGAATCAAATCAATTTCGCCTCTAATTGATAAATAGAAATATAGAAAATGATTGTGTTTTTATAATTATTTTTAAGGTTTCCCTCTATAACTAAAGGCTCTATTGGGGCAACTTTCTTAATGTTTTCTAAAGCAATTTTTTAGTACAAAAATTTTTTTAACAAAAAAGTTTGTATTAAAAAGCTGCTTTAGAAAGCAGTAAGAAAGCGATCCCAAACAAAGCCTAATATGCATATTCACTATGAGTGGTACATATCTCATTGTTTGTGCTTTTGATTTGTTTTGTTTCATTTTCATAGTAGAAAATTTTAAGCTGCCTAACAAACGAAGCCTTAGATGCATACAATATGACTAGCTTGGACCGAGATGATTATTTAATAAATAAAAGCGAAAAGGCTACCATAATGAATAAAAATGAAATAAATCATTACATCATTTACATAGAGTAAATGATTTCATTTACTATACAACATTTAGAAATGGTTAATAAACATGAAGGAATACTTCAAGTTGTGCAGGAATAATATATTGAAGTCCTTTCCATGATGTTTCAATCACCTAAAAGGAAAAGGTAGGGAACACAACAGAGAGAAAAGAAAAGAATATTACCACACAAGGAGCACTGGAACCACAGCCTAGCACACCTTCAATACCTAAAAGCATTGAATAGGAAACCAAGTAGTTGTAACTACAAGTATATTTAACATTGTTAGGAAATAAAGGTTGAGAATCATCTAAAGAATCTTAAACCAAATAAAGTTGATAAAAAGAGGCATGAAACCTATGAGAAATGAAGAGTAAAGTTTCTTGAAATAAGGATTTCAATAAGAGCAAATCAAAATATTTAAGTATTTTATTCTTAGGGATCAAGTGTTTCCCTGAAAACTTTCACAGTATAGCAATGTCACTTCACTTATGAATCTGAAGTAAAAAAAAAAAAAAAATCAAATAACTGGCAAAACAGATACCTGCCAGGAAGTATAGAAGTTTCCCTTATTAATGGAAAAAAAGTGTCTATCACTCTTATAACTTGCATAAAATGAAACAATCTTCTGAATACATTCCTCAATCTGGTTTTACATTTCAACAAATGCACAAAGAAAGGAAAGCCTACACTCAGTTGTAGAACAGAACTCAAATCTCAAATCTTGGACAAAATCCTATATATATGGAAACCAAATTTGAATTTATGGAACTAACTCTTTGGTTAGCTCTAAATAATTTACTGACCATTTGTCAATTTCAGTCATGCTCCTGTTTTTTTCTTAATTCTTCACCTACTATGAGATCTGACACCAAAGGAATGAAACCCTTACTAGGCAGCAACACCTGAAGAAGTAAAACATCAACATAAAATGTTATGATTAATCCATTAAATACAAGTAATCTCTATACTAGAATAAAGTCAAAATTTCAGTACACAAAAGGAAATAAAAGTTCTATGCATTTTCACACTAAATCTGCTCTATCTCGGTAAGAACATACTTAACAGAATGAACGCACACAAGAATCTTACCACTTTGTCAGCATAAAGATCCATGCATTCACTATATTATGCAGCCATGAAACTCTTTCATTGAACTTGCATTGAACTTGCATTGCGTGGTTGAAAAGTTAACTATTTTTAAGAAATAGGTAATTCTGAGATAGGATGACATGTCAGGAATCCATTAGAGTTAACTGTAATAATATAATTTTATTAAGTAGGTTCATCATTTTCCATTGACTCAAATATCAATGGTACATTACCCCTCCTAGATACAGAGAACCTCTAATAAAGAGTTTGGCAACAATGATTGACTATGGATCAAAGAGTTGCGAGAATAGACCATGTTTACATCCCATGATTTGCTTGCCTTGGGTCTTTACAAACTAAATTTCAGGTACTGTTATTTGGGAGCATGTCTATAGCACAACTTTCCATATAAGGAGCCATGTGTTCCCTCATTTAAGAAGCAAAAAGAATATGGGCTTGAGAGAATTAGATTCAACTTGCACCCCTTATTTTGTGGTACTAGTATAACCAAACTAAATTTTAGGCAACGGTATCAAGGAGCATGATTACGCACAGCTTTCCTTAGTAAGAGACCATGGGTTTCTTCATTCAGAGTTCTTCTCAAAATTAAGTTGAATTCTCATGCCTTGCCATGATTTGGAAAGGAAGTCTTGAATAGTTGGTTCAAGGGTTTGGCAGCAGAATCTGACCCAGAACTGATAATTAGGCCATTAGCCCATTGAAGAGAATTTCTTCATTGGTATAGTCTTCGTTCTGAATGAAAACCTATCAAAAGTTTGCATGCAAGTCCAATGTGGGTATAGTTAAATGTGCCTGCCAATTGGTTTAGACATGGACTAAACTAAGCATTTGGATCATTTGCGTTAGAACTGAACCAAAGTAGGATAGTTAGGTCAACAAACTGGATATGGGATCAAGTAGATATTTCCAGTCAATCAGGTAAATTCAAAACACTGCAATTAGGTTTATACAATGTATGGATCAAAGTGTTTGATGATAAGAAAAGATAAATTAATAAATGAAAAAGAAATAGTTGGAGTAAGAACTTCAGAAGATTAGGTGATTGAAATAGACTTTTAGGCACATACAACAAAAAGTAGAAAATGCACTAATAAAATAGGCAGATAAATTTAGTGTTGAACAATTAAGAAGGAAAAGGGATAAATTTAGCATAAATAGGCAAAAGATGATGAAAAGAATTTATAAAAATTTGATTTATACCTCATATATTACTCAGTATAAGAAGGAAAAGGGATAAATTTAGCATAAATAGGCAAAAGATGATGAAAAGAATTTATAAAAATTTAATTTATACCTCATATATTACTCAGTAGGATTGATTCCAAATTAAGGATTCATAAAGAAGTCCTCAAATGGTAAGAAGGCTAATGATAAGGATAATGCTTAACATGAGTCCTCAAAGAGGGCGGTGGTAAGTCAACTGTATAAGATGCTTAACAATTTGTGATAGTGCGTCAAAAAGTCATCCTTTCATATAAAAATTGTATTTATGGACTAAATTTCTCAGTCTGTTTCATATATTAATGTTATTCAAGCATTATTTTACCATAATATTAGGTCTCAAACATTATTAAAAGAAAGTAAAAGCATCTAAGAGTAATGACATAAAATCATATAACACATTATTTCTTTTTGTTTCTTCCACTAAAATTTTTAATATCTTAAGATTTTTAATCAAGCAAAACCAACTCAAAAAATTATTTAATGCTTTAATCATTATCTTATTTTTATAATATTTCAAAATTCTCTCATTTGTAAAATGTTCTTATTGCCTTGTGTCCATAAACAGATATATAAATGTCCTAACTATAATAACCATAATTATGAATAATGTTAAAACAATACAGTTTCAAAATCTGGATATTCTGGTTCAGGATTATAGCCATTTTAAGTCTTGAGTGGGACGGCGCAGCTTATAGAAAGTGACTGGTCCTCCAGTAAGCAAGCTGCTTCTGTTGACAGCTGTTCTGGGTTTGATAGCGAATTCTGTTATTGTGCTAACGATTGTGACTAGAAATACAACACCTGCCTGTGAAAATAAGATCAGCTTAATTGCCATTTACTAGACTTTGTCTATCCTTTAGCAGGAATTTGATACATTTCTTGTGGGTGCTAACTTTACTAATGCTTGCCTAGTAGATAAGTTCCTGATCATAAAGTTTTGCCTTCTACAAGGATAAACGAAAAAGGAATTACTGGAGAGAACAGGCATAGAATGAAACCCAAGAATCTGAGCAGGAAGAAGATTCATTCGGTTTTTTAAGTATGCAATCATGACAACGTTTACAAAGAGGATGAATATATGAAGGTTAGAAACGAGAGCCACATGCAGCCTACAATGAAAACCAAGAATATAGTCACGAAAGAAATTCAATCTGTTTGGAGAAATATGCAATCATGACTTTTTTTAAAAAAGGGATAAGATCAGCTATACTCAACAATAATTTATGATGCACATGCATGTAAATTCGAGAGGCAGTTGGATCATTGTAGGTTTGGAGCCATGCTAACGTCTTGGATTCAAATCCCACTCAACACAAGGTACCCATCTATTTGTCTACTGGAAGAACTAATAAATCCAAAATGGTGTGAAAATAACATTAATAGCTCATATATATATAACAAAAACAATAATGCCACCTGAAATCTTACAAATTTATTTAGTAGGAGGAACCTCTTACCTCTATTCATCTGCCTATTTGAAACAGTATAACCACCCATGTAACCGGGTGAACCACCCTTAGATGCGACATCTGAAGCTGCAGTTCCAAGCCCATAACCAAATGGAATAGAACCATCAAGATCAGACGATGCTGACAGCCAAGTAGAATCTTCATAATTTGAACCTCCACCATATGTTGAACCGCCACCATAAGAATCTGTATAGTTCCCTTCATAACCATTGGCTGTTGTCGCAAGGGAAGTATTGAATGGGCCTGTGCCATTGTTTCTTCCATAACTTCCAGCGACCAAACCAAAACTATTCTGTCCACTTCCATAATTTGGATTCCCGGTAAAACCTCCACTGTTTATGCCATTCGCTGAAAGACCAGAGGATGAGTCAGCCCAGCTCAAGCCACTATTGCCAAATCCACCAAGGCTCCCAATTCCTGAGCTCATGAAAGAGTTTGAATCTGTAGCGTTGGTACCGTAGTTAAGTCCAACATTGCCCAGTAGACTTCGAGCTACTGAGCCAAATGCTGAACTAGGACTGCTATTACCTCTACCATACCCAATAGGATTGCCCAATCTGTTCGAATTTCCACTATAATATGGGCTCAAGGCCCTTCCATAACTAAGGCCACTGTTGAAATTTGAACTTACACTGTAAGTTGGGCTTATCCCAGGCTCAAAATTCAATCCGATTCCATAATCAGGGTTGAAAGGAGGTAACCCCTTTCTTCCACCTGCTAATGGCCCAAATCTACCATCCATTCTCATACTATAGCTTCCTATAGAGTTTGGATTGTACTCCTGATTGTATCCATTTAAAAAACTATTAATTCTATTTAGTCCATAGTTTAATCCCCCAATTGGTAACCTCATGTTAGGCCCTGGTGAATGTTCTTTAGGAACGGCTATTTTGACTTCCACCATCTTTCCATTAAGTTCATGGAAGGTTTTATGCAGCACCTTATCTACAGCATCTTCTGAGTCAAAAGTTATGAAACCAAACCCTCTCGGCCTCTGAGTATTGTGATCATACATGACAACAACATCATTGATGGTTCCAAACTGCTCAAAATATTTTCTGAAGTCTTTATCTGTTACGGTTGAAGCAAGACCTCCCACAAATATCTTTTTGGTTCGACCAGGAACAGGGGAGCCTTGGATACTGCCGCTGTTTCTATTAAGTATATATTGATCATCCCTGGGAACAGCCTTTTTCGCTTCCACCTGTTATGCATTATGCATCAATTAAGAAATGGGATTACATTCAAACGGGTTCTAAAAGAAAATTAAAAAAAAAATTGCTCAAGATATTCTAATACAAATTTTGATCGTGATGGATTCTAGAATCATTAGAATTGATATGAAATTAATGCAATACGAATTTTTTATTTATAGCATTAATCTTAAAATAAATTTAATAATTTTAAGGCTCATCTTGATCTTGATCAAAATTGTACAAGATATTCTGACATAAATTTTTTCTAATCTAAAATAATAAAATCAGATAATCCTCAACTTTCAGAAGAAGAGCAAATCGAAAGGGATCAAAGACTTAAATTTTGATGAAATGTCCACAAGATTGATGTAGTGTTTAGATTTTTTATTTTTATTTTTTGCTGATTACATAAAGCAAATTCATTTCTAAATCTAATAACATGATTTAATGCATAAGAGAAACCAAATGAGATCAAAATGTACTTACCATCCTGCCATCGATTAGGTGTTTCTCCATGGCAACTTTCTCCGCGACACCGGGGTCTGAGAAGACCAAGAATCCAAAGCCCCGGGCACGGCCAGTTGTCCTGTCCTTCATGATTACTGCCTCCACAACTTCGCCGAAGTTCTCGAAGTACTCCCGTAGGCGGGCCTCATTAGTATCCCATGAAATGCCCCCGATGAAAAGCTTCCCCATATCCGACTCCATTCTCCTTCCTGCAATTTCCAATTCAGAATGCACAATCAAACAAACATCAGCACCATCATCACTAGTTTTAACCCAACCACGAGCCCGGCTTAATGGATCCTCATTTTCTTTATTTGTTCCAGTTGATTGCTGCCTAACACATTGAATCTATTCTCCTCAAATTATTTTGAACAAGTTCTATCACTAAATGAGGATAACTAGATCCAACCCAAAACAAACAATCAAAATCATAAAAACCGACGACCCATATAACACAATCCAATCATTTCTACTCCTGATCGTTTTCTTCGCATAATAGATGCTCATCATCGATCCAACACATCAAAAAATGGAAGCACAAAGTAGTTACACAAATGCGGAAGATGAAAAAGAAAAAAAAGTTGAAACAAGGATCCCTCTCGGATCGGAAACAAACGTAGTTCAATCCAAACTAAAGTGCAAATCGATTGAATCAAAATATGAAGCTGAAAAGATGAAATTGGTTACAAAACGCTCACCGGTCGATCACAGTTCCGCCTTCGGATGTGGGAGAGGGAATCTCCTCTCTCTCCTTTCTCGCTAAGATCTGGGAATCGGCATCCGCTGATCAGAGGAGCTGTTCATCAACTTCTTCACCTGTGCCCTCTCTCTTCGAATTTTTCATCAAATTTAATGTTTGCTTTTCTTTCCGGCGTTTTGTTTCCTCCTCTCGATTTCTAGCAGAAGAACCGCAAAACGGTATATAAAGAAGAGAGAGATTTGTGTAAAGAAGAAGATGGGCGGGGGATTGCGGTAAATGGTATCATCCTCTTGAGATTAGCTGTTGGGATTGGGATGTAAAGCGCTCATTTGGTTTCTACAGATTTGACTAAAGCCTTATGGGACAGCTTTTTTATTATTATTTTTAATTATTTTTTAAAAAAGTTTTGTGCTAAAAAATTATTATAAAATATAAAAAAAATTATCCCAAACAAAACTTAAGAAAAGAATCTGCCTTCGTAGATTTTAAAAAATATTTATATAAAGTTGTGTTCTAATAAATTTTACTCAAAATTATAAATTTTGATTTCTAACTCAATTGAGCACATAGCTCATGTTGGTCTGTTGGTTGGGAGCTTTGGCTTCCAACCAAAAAGTCTGGAGTTTGAGTCTTATGTATATGATGTATGTGTGAATTTGTCTTAATTAGCATAAATATCCAAAAAAATACTCGATTAAGCTAAATTGACTGGAAATCATTTGATTTTTGAAGTGACTTTATACTGAGTAATTGAGTTAGGTTAATTGAGGAAAAATGAGATCTCGAACTTGTCTTAGGTTGAAATCATCTTAAACTTGAAGTCATCAAAGAACCTACATTGGCTTGAGACTTGAAGTTGACATATAGTATGAGTTCATCTAAGACTTGTAGTCATTAAAAAACCTAAACCCATTCACTAAGCTTGGCCAATGAACTCATCACTTGAAGTTGGCAAAGCTAATCACCAGTTCAAATTGAAGTTGCAAGAGACCTCATTTGAGAAGCTTCGCTCATCAAAAATTATCTATGTATATGATAGCTATAAGGTAGTTAGTTTCATTTATTTTATAATAAGTGCTTCTTAAGCATTATTATGCAATTTTACTTAGATATAGGTTCCATTTGGGACAACTTTTTAGCTGCTTCTTAAAGTTGCTTTCTAATACAAGAATTAAAAATTTGGTACTAAAAATCCGCTTTAAGAAGCAGTAAGAAAGCCATCCCAAACGAAGCCATAGTCATCAATATAACATTGAACTTCAACCTAAACCAATAAAAAAAAGTTTAGAGGATGATTTTGGAACACCAAGTCATATACCCAATCTAATTTATAACTTTTAACTCCAATAGAGTAAAATCATAAAGCTTGCCCACTGTTGCTTAGCTTGGTTGTGGGCGAGTATGGTCGGGAACCACCCAACCCATGCTCGAATCCCCTTGAGCGACAGCGCCTCTTAAGTGGGGCCTAATCAAGTGCGGGCAAGGAGGTCACTAGGGTGGGTGCCTCTTCTAGGTCAGCCGAGGGATTAGTTACACGGCCAAGCTCCTCCTAAGAGGTGGCAGCGGGTAGATACCCCCGTTCCAAAAAAAAGAAAAATCATAAAGCTTCTTTATGTAAGCTCTCTTTCTCTCTTTTTTTCTTTTCCTTTCTATTTAATCTGCATTTGTTACTAACATTATTTTTTTAAAAATAAAAAAGGGATACATTAAAAAGTAAGAATACACCACAATACCAAATAATAGCCACATAGAGAAATTTACAGCAAAAAAAATACAATAAACGACTAGGCCAAGCATGCTAAGCGAAATCAAATTAAAACCCCCCCAGCCAATTGGACTCAGATCGCCCCTAGTAGTCAAGCTTGGGACCATCCAAGGAGAGAAGAAGAAAATAACCAAGAGACCAAAGAACCACCTAGGTTCCCAACCAAGCCATGGCCATCCAAGGAGCCTGCAGGAAGCCTGCTTCATCATTGTCCTAATCCAATATTATTGTTACTAACATTATTGTGTCACATACGGAAAAATTTAGGTCAAACATTTTTTTATGTGTGATAAGTGTAGATGACATCTAGAATAAGAAGTCAAACAATGGATCATTTAAATGAAGTGAAAATTTTATGCAAGTAGTGTAACAAAACTTTATTAATTATTAACAATTAAATTATATGGAAGGTCGCTAGACAAAAATGATCCAAAGACTATCTTAGTATGTTAGACAAGTTATCTCTCATATATATCCTATTTGAGAATACAACTTTATCAACTTACCACATCATCACCAATTTCATATTCCCTTAACAAGCTCTAGCAAACTCTCACTCATCAAAAATAAAATGTGATAGGACCTTCTCATCCCTACCAAATAAGAAACTCTTCACTAAACTAACAAACACTTTCTCCATTCAAATACCAAAATTCAATGCCTGCCAAAGTTCAAAATTATATTCTTAAAACTTATGAAGGGAAGTCAGATCCATCAGATCACATTGCTCAACTTCAATTGACAGTATCTCTTCACATTATAAGTGATGTTGCTAAACATTAACTACTCTCCATAATATTTAAAGAATAATCAATACTATAATTTTCTAAACTTCCTCCAAATCATAAGTTTTTTCGAGTTTAAACAACTTCTAGTTATTTAATTTGCTAACATACAAAAGCCTTTAATTTTAAAATTTTGCAGACCCTCTTGAATAGTACACATGAACTAGGCAAGTCTCTTCAAGATTTTTTCACTCAGTTTCAAAATGAAATATTGAATTTGCGTAAGTTGGAACTTATTGTCACTTAGGCTATACTTACACAGGGTCTTAAAGAAAGACCATTCTAATATGCACTGGAATTGCAACAACCAAATACTTTGGCTATGTTGTTAGAACTTGCTAGTTGCCACATTAATGCATAAGTAAATAATAATGTTAAGAGTTCTACTTCAATTAGTTGGCATTTGAATGTTGCAGTAGGCCAACAAATGCAATATTAACATCAATCAAATAATCATCATGGTGAGTTCAACACAATAGTAACCTCAAGCTTATTATAATGATCAAAGGAAAAATATGAATTCTAGTTTGAACAACAGCGCAGTGGCACTACACCTTTGAGTGCTGAGGCACTGGGGTCTGAAGTGTAGTTGTAATAGCCTAAACTCTTAACTATCAATATATTATCCACTTTGGCTTAAGGGTCTCATAGTTTTGTCATGTTGGTGTAACTTCTCAGTAGGTCACCAATCTTAGGATTTATTTGGGATGAGCACGTTTAACTACAGAGTTTCTTAATTAAATTATAACTATTAAACCAAAAAGAGCCTTGATATTTAAGTGTTTCTTTTTACTTAAGGAGTTTCACAATATCCCCCAACTTAAGTAACTGATGTCATCATCAATATTATTATCCAAGAATTATCCACCAGGCATATAAGATTCTATAGGTGGCTTCTACAAGTTGAAGTGGTGACTCACGCCACATAGCACTTTATCCTATATAGGGTTCAATAGGTGACTTCCATGGTATAACACTTTATCTTGTATGACACTTAGTTCTCATCTTCTGTCTGGTGTATTGATCTAATAGCATTTGTAATAGCATAAATTTTTAACTATCGAGATATTGTCTGCTTTAGCCTGAGGGCCTCATGATTTTATTATATTTGTATAACTTCCTAGGAGGTCATCCATCGCAGGATTTATCTGGGATGAGAAAGCTTAACTATAAAGTTTCTTAATGAAAGTCCAATCATTATACCAAAGATGCTTTGATGTTTAAGAATTTAACATTTTTTACTTAAGGAGTTTCACAGTAGTGGCACCTGGCATTAAAGCCTCTGTTCTATAGTAATTCTTGATTCAGGATACAGTGCTGTGGCATTGGGTCGAAGAAGCACTGAAACAAAAACTTCCAATATATATACTACACAGAGCCACTACTAAATGCAGAACCCCTTTAACTTTGATAGAGGTGGGGGATAGACAAGTGATAGGATCTGCTTTTGTGCACAACACTACAACAAAGATTAGTTTGATCAAAGAAAGGCAGAGATATGTATATGATAAAAAGAAGAAATATTATGATCAGAAGCACAGACTTATGAAATTTGAGGTTGGAAATTTTTTTATATCAAAATAAGCCCTATGAAAGGTGTTAACAGATTTGGGAGAATTAGTAAGTTAAGTACAAGGTATATTGGGCCTTTTGAGGTGATTGAACGGATTGATAGTTCTACACAAGGGCGGATCCAGCTTCTTTTTTCAGAGTGCGCAAAAAAAAAATTTTGTGGGAGATGGGCAAAATCGTTTAGGATTGATAAAATTAAGACAAAAAAAATTTTTGAGGGGGGGCAAAATACCCAAAATACCAAAAATATCCCCTCTAAATATTAAAATTTGCCCACCCTTAGGTAAAGGGGGATCCGCCTATGGTTCTACATACAGGTTATTGTTATGTGATTATATATTAGATATACACAATGTATTTCATATATCATATTGACTTATGTTTCAGGTTGTGATAACTACTTAGCCATGTTAGCTCACTCCTTACTTTTGCTTCTATTTTTTGGCCAGGAAAAGGGTAAGGAGTAAGCTGAATAGTTTTGAATAGCAAACTCTGATTTGTGTTGTAGGTATATTTTGGTTAGTTTTAATTTTTGTAGTTTTAATTTTATTTTATTATTTTCTCTGTTATGAAACAATATTGTAGATTGACTTCTGATTATATATATTTTTGGATGATATGTATAAAAATTTATTTTTAAGATTTATTAGTTTATAGCCTAAAAATAAAAATCAATAGCTAAAAGGAAAAGAAAATTAAAAATACTATGATGTAAACTAAATTGAAGTATTATACAGAAAGCTGAAATTAAAAGTGAAACTAAAGCAGAAGCTAAAACTAAACTCCAAATAAGCATTTAAATAATTCGGAAGCTATACTAAAATCAAATGAATTAGCCATTCAGCTCATATATATTGCTTAGCTAACAGAACCCCATCTCAGTAGCCTAGAGGCCCCAGCATAACATAATCCCGTCTCGGTCGCCCACTGGCGCCGGCATATATATATATATATATATATATATATATATATATATATTGATATTGATGTTTGGATCAATAGTAGTACTTCCGCTGATATTTTTATTAATAAAAAGGAATAGATAGCTTTGGTTATTTTTATTTAAAAGAGAAAAAGAATAATTCTATCAAATTTAATTTTTGGGCATTACACATGTTATGATATTATTTTTTTATTATAACCATAATAATGATTTTCACAAATAGATCACAATTATTTATTTTCTGAATAAATTTATCGAATAATTTATCACAGCAAATCAAAATTTTAAATACATACAAATTACAAGTGATTGTAATAAGCAAGAGAGTAGTAGGAAATAAAATTAGAGGAAGGAAAAAAGAAAGCACAAACTAGCTTATTGCGATTCGGCCACCAACTAGCTTACATCTACTTCCCAAGTATTTCTTTCAAGATTTTTTTCATTATTCTCTCCTTTGTTATTGCAAGGCGGAGAAGCCTACATAAATCCTTCGACACTCCTGCTCAAAAGTGAGAAACTATAGCGACTCCTAGCACAACATGGAAGGTATTTAATTGCTTTTGAGATCTAAAATCTCTCTCTCTCTCTCTCTCTCTCTCTCTCTCTCTCTCTCTCTCAACAAATAAGGCTCTCAAAAATTAGTGAAATTATTACGTGCGGTCATCGGATGCCGTCCAGAGGTGAATCAAGACGTGCCACGTCACTTTTTACTGCGTATCGGTGCTGTGTACCGGGGTGACGTGGCGCATTCTGATTCACCTCTGGACCGTCTGGTGACCGCACGTAATAATTTCTCCAAAAATTAAGACTTTGTTTAGGATAACTTTCTAACTATTTTTCAAAATAGCTTTTTAGTAAAAAAAATTCTTGAAGTAGAAATTTTTGTACTAAGCAAACAATAAGAAAGCTGTCCCAAATGAACCCTAAGTATACAAATATAAGGATTACAAAGTGTTTGAGGGAGATGATTTGTTTAGTGTGGGTGTCATTTTATATCACCAAGAATCTTTCTCTATAGTTTTCTAAGTGATAGAGAAACTCTTCTTATTATTTTACATGTTCAAATTCTCAATCTCTTAATAGACAATGGCCTAATATTTGAATGCATATTAAAAGAAAAATATGTTATTAATTCATTAATGTATTGTACGATGCATATCATACAGTATGATCAATTCAAATCTAATCATATTAATCATTGAATATTATCATATGATTACTTAAATTTAAATTAAAAATAGATCATACAATATGATTAGTTCAAAATTTAAAAAAAAAATTATATTTAATGTAAATTGATTATATATATACATATATATATATATATATATATATATATATATATATATATATATAATTCATGCAAATTAATTTTTACTGATTTATTTCCATTTTAAGATATATTGTATGGTATGAAATATAACATACAATAAGATTTTAAGATCAATTATTATCAATCTTCATAATCTCTTAATTTATCAATCTATTTTAAGTTATTCCATTAAAAATCAAACATATTAGTACAATAATATGACTTGTAATTGAGCAGTACGATCAGTTCAAAATTTCTTGATTTTACTTAATGTTTGATTTTATTAAATTTTAATTTTAATCATTTATTTGTCTCGGTCATCTTCGCACATTCAACAACTAAAAACAAATAATACATGACTAAAAAACAAATGAATAATACATAGTTATGTACTCTTGCTATCAATCAAACACAATTGTAGATGTTCTCACATTTTATGCATGAAGAACTATTGTGTAGGCCATACTTAATAATTTATCCCACAATAGAGGCATTAGGAGGTGGTGCACATGGTGCATGATAAAATGGTTGGCCTTTAAAAGTGGTCATCTAATAGGGAGAGTTCTTTCTGTTTTATCCCTCTATGTGCAAGAGAGGTGATGGCACATGATATCATTATAAGTTCCTATAGTCATTTTTCAATGCATGATGCAGGTAATAACACTTAAATTTTAAAAGATATATTTTAATCTATAACAATCAAATAATATTTCAAGAGTCATTATAATTAAGTTCAATTAGAAAACCGTCTTCACCATAACATAGATATTGTTGTGCTCTAATTAAAATAATTTTTTCATAAATTTATGGTCATTGTAGATATGAAAACAAGAAGCTTCTTATTTAATTCTAATTCATTAAGAAATTAACACATATATGTACAAGTGGGTCTTCTTGGACCGTTAGGTATCCATTTTGCAAACCGATTTCATTAGAATCTTCTAGATAAGCTTACCTACCTAAATATAATTTTGGATCCTTAGATTTGAATATATAAAAGGATTTATATGAATTTTATACTAAAAATTAAATAAAGGATATAATTACCTTTATATCATTATATCATTATATTAGAGCAAAAATACATGATGCAAATAGTATGTTGGTGCTCAGTTGTTGATTATAGCAAAAGTAGGGTGTTGGAGATGTTGCTTGGCTTCAATCCTAAGCTCCTACTTAGCTTTAAGCCAGACTCATTCAATCTAATCCTATCATAATTTAGGCTTCATTTGGGACTGCTTTTTTATTACTTCTTAAAACGGAGTTTTAGTACAAAAATTTTAATGTAGAAGTAATAAAAAAGCAGTCCCAAACAAAGCCTTAGTGTTGTGGCAAAATTAGGATTTTAAGTAAGATGAAACAAAGCTTCTATAATATACATTCTTATAAGTGATTATAACGATAAAACTTTTATGTTACACATAATTACATAGGGTTTTTCTTAAATATAGGGAGAGTGAGAGACACCACCATCACCCTTAGTTCCACCACTATTTTTTATCCCCTTAAGTCTTTAATCATTGCATGATTAGATGTTAAAATTGATTTCTCATGTCTTGTGCACTTTAGGGTTTTGGTGCACCTATCATTTTTAAGTGTTAAACATAGCCATCCCCATGAGTTGGGATGCTAGTTTTGAGCTGACTCCAACCTCGATAACAACAATTATGATGACAAATTTTTACCGATTATATATGATAAGGTCCATACAACATTTGATGGACAAAAGGAGAAAGGAAATATTTAGGATCTAAGGCTTCGTTTGTGATAGCTTTCTTATTGTTTTGTAAAGTTACTGTAAAGAAAGTAAGATTTTTAAACTGTTGTAAGAAGTAGTTTTCTAGCTAGTACCCTTTTTTTTTTAATGCGACGAAAATCAGTGGTAAAACATAAATTATGGTTGAAGTCAGAAAAAGCAAAACAACGAGAAAATTATCGCAAACGAAGCCTAAATCTTCACTCCACGATGAGAAAAATATATTTCCAACAAAATTCTATGTAATAAGTAGGAAGAAAGAAGTTTAAACCATTCTCCAAGTGCTCCAAAAATTATTTTTGTTGTTAGTAAGCAACAGGTTTTGCAAATACCTAAAACTTTATTTTTTAATCTACAACTTGTTTTTTTTGCAAAATTCGCATTTAGAAATGGTAATTGCTTGCTTCATCATTATGTATCTCAATATTGAGATTAATTATCAAATAACTTACTTGCAACAGCTCAAAGGTGTAGTCATGCTGCAGATTTTTGCAAAGACCCAAATTTTTTATATATTTATATTTTCTCTACAGCTACTCATTCCAATTTTGCATTTAAGTAGCATTTGTTTGCTTAATCATGCCAAGCACTTACTCTAAGAAGATTTACACCCCACACCCATTATTTTGAGTTCTTTTTTACGTTCTTTCAGATCTAAATACATATGTCAAAAATATTTGCATGCATATATTCATTCATGCAGAGATATTTTTTTTGTTCTGATCTCGATCTAACCGGATCAAAACCTGGTTAGACTCATTTCTGTTTCATTATGAGTCAGATTCGGCTTATTAAACATCTCATTGACTTCAATCAAAATCAAAATCCAATTCAATTTTTGGGTGATCTTCGATCTTCAAATCAAATCTACAGTCCAAATGATAACGCTCACACTATTTAGAAACCCTAAGAAATAGTTAATCGTGAAAAGAATCAAATTGATTTCATCTTCAATTCTTTTTGTTCTCACCAATTTGGTATGTGTTGTGATTTGCTTGCTCTTTAGGTCTTCCCATTGCTTCCCAAATATTTTCCTCATATAGTTTGAGATATTTACTCTCATTATTCTACATGTTATTCACTCTTCACAAAAAAGAAGATATCTATAGCCCTTCCATATAGATTTTATTAAAAGAAAAAGTAAACTAATATAATACCTGTCCTCTCTCAAATTGGCCAGTTTTATAGATATTTATTAGATGCATTAAAGGAAATAGGTCACTTTCAAGCAGCTAGATTAAAGCCTGCCTTCTAAGTTTTCTTTGAATAATCACAACATCTCCATCTAAAACCTTTTTTTTTTTTTTTTGGTGGTTGGTAGGTTCAACTTAGATTAAAGAAATTATCAATAAATAATTTTGTTCTATCAAACTTGTTTTAAGTGTTGTTTGAAGGTCAATTTCACATTCATGATTGTATACATTTTATCATATTATTAGAACAACAATTATAGAATATGGCACTCTTCGAATGCTAAAATTAGTGCTTCGATGTATTATAATTAGAATATTTTAATAAAATATGAGTTTTTGATAGAATTCAAATTTCACATACATGCAATACACAACTATATACATGTCGTATACCCATATGCTTAAATCAATTAGAGGACACGGTGAATACATAATAGTACACAGTTTTATATTCTAATTAAATAAATATGCACTAAGTACACGACTATTTACTCCTATGATCTACAGAATCTGTACATAATAATCTCTCCTTAACAATATATCCTCAATTAAATTATCCCTTGAAGGATGACTTGCCCTTCCTTTCACAACTTGTCCTTACTACACTAAAAGACTAATAATGAGTCAAAGCAAGTGCTAGCTAGTATTTGTAAGCTTATATAAATCCCTGCCAAACTAGTTTTCTACATTTACTATCACATGGGAGATGCAAGCACATGATAAACACTTCTCTCAATTCACTAATCAATTAGCTTCTCTAGATTTAATGTGTTTGGGTTCTAATCTGCTAATGATATAGTTCTACTTGTGATTGATGAGTGCCATCGGTAGGGGTGTCAATACTTGACACACCCGAAACCTGCCTCGGAAAATTCCAAGCTCGGGTCAACCCGTTTACTAAATGGGTCAGGTTCGAGTTGACTCAAAAACCTAAAATCAACTTGGAACTGACCTGGATCACATCTGCATGCGAACAGACCCCACCGAGCGCGCTCTGTGCTTTGGCTCGCATGAGACCGTGCCTCTTGCTCCAAGGTTTGCACTCGCACGAGCACTCGGGCCCATGCCTATGCGCCCACCAGCCCTGCGCCCCAGCATCTGCGCTCGCCAGTCGCACACCCACGGTTCGTTTTGCCCGCTCATGGACATGCTGCCATGCCCACGCAATTCGTCTCTCCCGCTCATGGACATGAGCCATGCAGGTCGGATCAGGCCAACCCAATAACCCGAGCAAGTCGGGTTTGAGTTTAGCTTTCGGGCTGGTTTATAAAATCGAGTCAGGTTCGGGTCAGTCAAATTAGACCCGGGTTAACTCCAGATTCGACTCGAACCCGACCAGAATACCCCTTTTGACACCCCTAGCCATTGGTTGATCAAAATTGTATGAGAAAATTTAGTTGTTGATGGATAATTTGATTTTAATCCACGGATGTTAGAGAGATGTCAATCCATCAAAAATAAAGAAATAATTCATTTAAATATTTTGAAGGAAAATACTTATTATATGACCAAGAAAATCATTTCAAAGCATGCTAGTCAGCTAATAAAATCAATAGGCAAATTAGTCAATCAAATCAATGTAATTTGTGGGTAGTAGAGATGAAGTGTTAAAGTATGGAAGAAATTAAAAACAACAAATAGATATGAGACCAAAACAAAATTTTCCATGTTAGCTATAAATTTCAGCTCAAATTTAATGCTTGATTGATTGAGAGAGAGAGAGAGAGAGAGAGAGAGAGAAATAGTTTTCATCTATGATATTTTTCTCTTTCTATCTCTTCTTATATATAAGTGTCACATTCAGTATTTTTCTTCAGAGTTATAGAGAGAGCTTTGCAGCTGGAATCTGGCATGTACAGCATCAAAACTAAGAGAAAATATATAATTCAAGAGCATTGAAAGATGATTGGAATGCAATGATAGTTCCTCTACAGATCTGAGTTCCTCTTCTTGGAATATAATTTGAAACAAGAGGAGGAATACAATGTGGAATACTATGGTTCAGTCCTTAGGCTCAGTTTATTTAGTCCTTTGTTCCTACTGTTTGGTTTACCCTATCCTCCTTTTGATTGTATGGTATGGTTCTTAATTATTAGGGTTGCATGTACTTTGATTGTTCATTGATATTATTGACATTCTTAGATTCTGCTTGCTGAATGTTTTAATTATGTTTTTTCTTTCTAACAACTCAACATATCACACTTTTAGGCTTTATTTGGAACAGCTTTCTTACTGCTTTGTTTTTTTATATCATAATCATAATTTCTATTTAGCTACTGCTTTTCAACATTTTCACGAAATTTCGATACTGGGAAGCTATTTTTACAACAACTTAAAAAAAGTTACTTTTCTCACAACAATCCTATAACCATATTTACAAAAAGCCTTAATTATATATATTCTTTATTCTTGTCATTAACAGTATCATATTAAATCATCGAGAAGAAACTAATCACAAATAGTCTAAGAATGTCAAACATACAAAGTATCATGTGACCTAAAATTTTAATCTAAAGTAAAAGTCAAATAATGACACATCACTTGTCGTGTTACCAAAAGTCAACATTCTAAGCTAGTCAACATATGAGTCAATTTATGCGGTCAACATATTATTAACAAATTTATCATATAATTTTTTTATGAAATTGATCTAATTGATGCTAAGGAGTTGCACTTGATTCTTCCTAAAGAAGCCTTATAGACATTGGGGGCATACATGTTGATCTATCTATTTTCTTGAGGCTATTCTCAAGAGCATGGACCACCACTCTTGGTTCATGAACCATATAGTCAAAGAGGAAGAAAGTGAATGCCAAAGACTTATGAAGCATGCATGAATCATTCATAAATGTATGTAAATGATGAAGAGACAAAGATAATTAATTAATTAGTTGGTTCATGGTGGTCATTTTCTTCTCTCTCCTTTAAATTATTATGCATGTGTCTTTTTGAAATTTCGTCGTGATACTTGAAAGCTTATAAATTCTCTTATAATCTTTGAAAGAAAGATATAAGAGATTGATGTTTGAAAACTTTGCCAATAATAGAGAGAGTGCAATATTGATTTAGGGAAGATATTTATATAATCTAGTAGATATGAAATATGGAGGATGAATTCTATGATAAAAGTTGTATGAGCCTTGAGCATTGGAGGTTTCTTAATGAGATCGTTTATAGTATGTGTGGTCATTCTTCTCTGAGAAGAAGAGACTAAAGAGCAGGGAAGGCAATATAAATCATAGTGTTGATTCAAGAGTCTACGTTGATCTCAACTAGGTACATCGACCTTATTAATGATGACATGTTTCGACATTGATGGAGACAACTAGCGATGATATCTGTGAGAGTTCAGATTTGTGTTGAAGATGAGCATTGGCCTTATATGCAATATTGTATGTTCATATTACTGGCGATGGTGAACGATGAAATTGACGAGCATTGGCTTTTGTGTCAATGGCTTGCATTGGTCTTACATGCAATGACATGAGTTAACATTATTGGTAACTGTGGATGACAAAGTTGGCAAACATTAGTGTTTGTGTCAACAGCGTGCATCAGTCTTATAGATGATGATATGTATAGACATTTTTAGTGGCGAAGATCGAGAGATTGTAATCAAGTAAAAGATAGTCAAGAGAACATAGTTAGGCGATGATAGATGATAATAGCCAGACAAAATATGATGATTAAGAGATGATGGATAGGTGATGACAGTTGCTAGCGTTTATCATTTGTGTCAAATATTAAGTAGAGATCTAGAGTTATTCAAATCTTCAAGCTCTCTCTAATTTCAAGTTAAGGTCCAAACCCCTCTTCCTTTCGACAATATAAATCTATTTATAATTTTCTAGATAGGTACTTTAGAAATTTTAGTTAAAATCCTCAAAACAGGTTAAACTAGTTCTATTGATCATAGATCATTCTTTCAGCATTTAAGCACCTCATGATGACAAAACTGACTAAATTTAGGCTTGTTGGATTCTTCTCATCAAGACATTTATTTTTACTATAAGCACCCACATTTCGAAAATCGTGCTTTATCAAAAGAATTTTCTAACTTATCAAGAATATTAAATGTTGTATCTTGGAATAAGAGTTGGGATATCTTAATCAAAGCTTTGAAGCTAACCAATCATACTAGTAAGTATCATCACTAAGGAATCATGAGACCTTTCCAAAGTAAGTGCATGTAATGTGTGAGAAATGCTTATTATTTGCCCAAAATCTCTCTGGCCTATAAAGCAAAGGCTAAGGTACCAATATGAGTATGAGTACTGTAAGGCCTACCCTAAGTTTTTATTCTCCAAGATGTCTTCTTGGTGTATCTTTGATATATGTGTGACTAACCTAGTTTGGCAATAAAGATGAATAATTTCTTTATTTTATGAAATTAATCTTGTATTGATAAAAAACTAAAATTAGTTTTAAAATTTTTAGAAATTAAAAAAATATGAATATTTATTTTCCTAATTTTCATGTATTTTTCTATTTTTTATTAAATTTTATATTTATTTTAAAACTATAGATATTAAATATTTAAATTATCAAAATGGTTTCATAAATCCAATTAAGCTATAACAAGTCATGATTGATTCATAAAGCTAAGTGATCATGAATTATTTCAAATTGTCTAATTTCAAAATAAATGTTTACTAGTTAAATGGGATTGATAAAAAATAGAATAATGTAAAAATAATTTTAAAAATTAGAAAATTAGATATTTAATTTTCAAAATCGATAAAGATATTTCAAGTAATTTATTAATGAATATAATAAATTTATGTTCTATTAAATGAATTTTCATATATTAAATAATTATTTATGATGATTATATTTTACTAGAATTTTAGAAGCATTTATATGATTATTTTTCCAAATAAATATTATTCAATCAAACTGTTAATTACATAGTCAGTATGCATGTTATTTAATATTAGTATTTGAATTTTATTAAATATTTAAAATATTTATTAAATAAAAATATCTACTTTTTTAGTTATATAATACTTATTTTAGTTATTTGAATACAATAAATTGTTTAATAAATCATAAATTATAGAAATAATTTAATAAGTCAGGCCACTAGGCGATTTTAATTATGAAAAATTATATTAATGTTTGATAACTTTTATCAAAAATATTTATGTATTTTTTAAATTATTTATTATAACTATTTATATATATATATGACCTGTTTAAATTAAATTTTTTTTATTTGTTAATATGATTGTCTTATTTTTTTATAAATTAATAAAAAATCTATTATTAAAAGTTTTTTAAAATATTTTTTTAAAAATCAAAACTTATTATCAAGTTGGGTTCGGGTCATTCAAGTGGCTAGTAGGTCTTGTTTGGGTTTATATTTTTTACCCGTTTAATAAACTGGTTCGACTCAGGTTGATTGGATTCAAATTTGTTAAATTTTGGATCAAATTTGAACCATACTTATTGACATATTTTTTTGACACCCCTAAAATCTAGATGTTGGCTTATCTCTCTCATATTATCAGTTTGTGGAATTTTATATGACATATGGCAATTAGCTTAGGAAACATATATTAAACCTTTGTTTGCGGCTACAGAAAGTGCTACAAAAGCCTGACTACCTGGCGCAAGGAAGGTCTAAATTTCCCGTCTTTTACGTTGCCGCAATGCTATCCTTCCTCCCTCGAGCATCTCGCGCCTCCATCTGGCTCATTCCCTCCAAAGCCCTAAACCATTTTCCCTCGCTCTCATCGAATTCAAATCCAAAAAAAGAAACAAATTTGATTCAAATTGATGCCCTCACCCACCTTTCGCTCTCTTTGTAGCATGAAATCCCTATTTCTTCCCCTTTTGCCTCTTAAAATCCGTTACTTTCAGCTCTCCCACTCCCATCCCCTGAACCCCAAAATCATCTCAAATCATTGCCCTCAACTCCGCTTGAAACCCTCGCAGACCTCCTGCTCCAGATCATACGCCACCATGCCGTCGAAGGGACCCGTTTTTCCTGCGGCAGAGGGCCGGTCTCTCTGCGGTGAGATCCATGTTATCATCGGCCCGATGTTTGCTGGAAAGACTACGGCTTTGCTCCGCCGCATCCAACTTGCGGTCGACAGCGGAAGGTTAAGAGCTCTTCACCTTCTGAGTTGTGTTGATATCGTTTTGCATCTAATTGGATTATTGAACCTAAATTCGTTGTTTTGGGTGTCCAGAACCAAGAAAGGAAGTTCTTTTACAATCTTTATTCTTGTTTTAACGTTTATCATGGTTTATGCTACCGATTAACTATGCAGTTGTAATTTTTGTTGAGGCTTTGTTAGGGTGATTATTCATACGCTATATAATTTTATTTTAGGAGAGTTTGAGTATTTTAAATAGCAGCTTAAGTTTCTTCACTGTGTTACTTGTGTTTTTTAGGACATATATATTGTAAAGTTATTAATTTTCTTTGTTTGCTTGTTTTCTGTGATGAACAGGAGAGTAGCAATGATAAAATCAGATAAGGATAACAGATATAGTTTAGATTCTGTAGTGTCACATGATGGCGCAAAAATGCCTTGTTTTGCTGTTCCAGAGCTTTCAGTTTTGCGAAGTAAAATGGGTGATGAAGACTATAATATGGTATAAAAATGAACCTGGTTACTTAAATTCGTGCACGGTGATGTTAATTTACTGTGTCTGTGATGTCTTTCTTTGACCCTTTTGATGATCAATTGTTCATAGGTTCTAAATTTGTACATTAAATGTTGAATTTTGGTCTGTAATGTTTTTAGTTCATTATTTCATTTAAGCGTCATAATGTTTTCATATTTTCTTATACATGTGTGGTTACAGATGGCGCCCTTTGGTGTATTTTATGAATTCCACCATATTATTATGAGTACAAAATGGTTATCAAGTTATGCAAAATTAAGAATAACTGGCAATTCAATATTTCTTTTAATCTTTAGAAAAAGCAAAAGAAAAACCTTTCCTTGAAGATAGTGACACCATACTAAAAGCAAGAAAGCATGAACTTGATAGATGTTTAGCTGGTTGATATTTGCTATATAGTTTTATGTTATTTGTCGATGTTAGTAGTTTAGTTTATCAATATCTTTAAATAATAATTTGATAAATGATATTTATGTTTTATTCTGATGAGATATGCATGTTATTTAATCTTTTTGATAGCATGATATTGTTAAAGTCAGATAACATTTAATGAAACAGATTGTATTGATTGATAATATGTTATTAGGCATTTCTATCTTTATAACATTCAACTAAGCTTACCCCTTTTCTTGTATATCTGTTGTTTCTATAACCAAAACATGCAATTGCTTAGTTTGGAGAATTTGTTGCTTACCTTTGGTATTTGAAAATTTGTTGGTGCTGCACTTGATAGTTGTGGGATATCTGTGGTTGATATGAAAGCCGTCTATGAGTATTATGTTTGACAGATCATTTGCTTTACTGTTACACGATCTTTTAAGTGAGGGTTATTCGGTGATTTCTTTTCAAATTGAGAGTTCACAATTTCCTATATTGCACAACAATGTTACTTATTAAGCTTATTCTGTATGCGGATGTAAATGAGCCAAGCTTAACCAAGCTCAAGGGTTGTTCAGCTTGGCTCATTAAGCAAATAAGCCAAAATGTTTTGTGTTTGACTTGTATAATCTATACATATCTATGCAAGCATATATTCATAAACGTATGAATATACATGTACGCATGTATATATATATGTATTTTTTTATGTATAAATAAACATAATTAAGCTAGTATCGAACCAAATACGATTGAACAAGAACTTGTTTGTGTTTGGCTTATTAAATATACATACTTAAAAAAAATTAGTTGGATTCAAGCTAAGTTAAAATTGAATAATGAGCTTTTCTTATAGTCCTAATTGCATACTAAAACGTGTTAATATTTGATGCAGTCACTTACAATATCTGCTTGCAGCTTGATGTCATAGGGATTGATGAAGCTCAGTTCTTTGAAGACCTCTATGATTTCTGTCATATTGCTGCTGATCATGATGGAAAGACTGTTATTGTAGCTGGGTTGGATGGTGATTACTTAAGGTACTTAAGCTGCAGAAACTGAAATGTTTCTTCTAATCAATAGGCAAATACTACTGAAACATTTGCTAATTATGTTGGACCTTAAAATTTTCTCATGAAACTCAATTTCCAGGAGGAAATTTGGTTCAGTGCTTGATATAATTCCACTTGCTGACTCTGTAACTAAGTTGAATTCAAGATGTGAGCTATGCGGCCGACCTGCTTTCTTCACCTTGAGGAAGTCGGATCAAACTGAAACAGAACTTATTGGTGGTGCTGATGTTTATATGCCGGTATGTCGGCGGCATTATATCAATGGACAAGCAGTAATTGAATCAACAAGATTCATCCTGGAAGCTAAGAAGATTGAACCTTATTCTGAAGCACTTCCCCTATCAAATTTCTGAACTGAAGTTAACATGTATGCATCATCTGTATCCTTAAATTGTTCACTCTTACTATAAGCCTGTCTGTTCTCATAGTTTTATTTGATATGTATATGTTCTTGCTTTGTTTTGAACTGAGTAAGGATTGTTGTACTAGTTAATATTATCCTTATTATGGTGCTTGCAATTTGGTGAGATGGATTTGATGCTATCTTTTTTATTTCAATTGCCTAAACCCTAAATCCTAAATTTAAATATTTTATAGGGTGATATTGATTTTCTTACAATATATTTCTTTTAATTATATGAGTTGGCAATTGATATAATAAAAATAATACCTTGTGAATATTATAAATTTCCTTACATGAGTTATAATGCATTTAAAGCAAATTTTACCCTTTACATTACCTTATTTATAATTTAAGCAAATTATCCATTTAAATTTGTTTTAAATGTTGTTGTTCGGGTTTAAGTAAAAATATATATATAGTAAAATATTGAAGTATTAGGAATTCATCATCTAGTTAAATTTTGATGTATTTCGGAATCGTTAGATTTGATTGATTTTTAATTATATTATAAATTTTCTATTGTCGTTATTGTCGGCTATCATTCAACCTTGTACCCGTCATCAATCACTGTTGTTGACCATTGTATTCTACTGTCATTAGTCGTTGGCCATCATTGCCACTGTTGGCCACCTGCTATCATTGAGTTTTATAGCAAAGTGTAATTAGGGGAAAATTAATAATTATAATAATGAGGGCGGAATAGTCATTTGTCTTTCTGCATTAGTGGTCTTTATAATTTTGAAAATTATGGTAGATTTTAAAAATAATAAATTTTGGCATGTGAGTATAGAACAATAAAGAGAAAGGGAAATTGAGGATGCTATATCCACCCATTGTCTCTCCACTTACCCTTTTATTTTTTTTCTCTTCATCTTTTTCTTGTTTTTTTTTTTTTTTGGGACATTTAGGACAATTAAGGCAAACTCACACACACAACGCATACACAAAGACTCGAAACCAAGACCTCTTAATTGGAAGCCTAAGCTCTCAACCAATAGATCAACGTGAGCTGTGTATCTTTTTCTTGTTACTTGGTACTTAATACATGCATAGTATATCTTTTTCATGATGATGAGTAATAGGTAAGAGTAATTCTACATTATTAAATTCAATTTTAAAAAAAAAATTAGAAGAGTTGATAATGACTGTCATGTATGTTTGTATGGGATTTTAAAATTTTTCTTTCTTATGCTTTTAAATCTCTTTTACGTTTTATTTGGGATAATTTTTTTACTGTTTTCTAAAGTACTTTTTAGTACAAAAAATTATTAAATAAAAATTTTTTGTACTAAAAAACTCCTTTAGAAAGGAATAAAAAACCTGTCTCAAAGGACGCCTTAGGCCTCATTTGAGACGGCTTAATTTTGCCTTTTCAATTTCGAAATGGCGGAAAGTTTTTTTTGTTGTTGTTTGTATGTGCCACTTTTGCATAAATATTTGTTAGAGAACTGTATTTTTGTATTGTTTTCAAAAGCTTTCTGATATTAACTTCTCATTTAGAAAATTCCGTTCTCTCAAACATTAGTTTTAAAACTATTTTTTAGAAAAGGTAAAGAATAATCAAATGAAGTCTTAGTGTCATAAAATCAAATTTTTTTCTTATTATTATAAGTTGAGCAGTTTAGCATTTCTCTTCAAAGAATCCTTTTAATATTATGTTTTTTTTCTGTGCCATCCGTCTTCAATGGTAGTCCTAACACTCAACTATAAGAAATTATTCTCTTTAACCTTATGGCCTTGTAATTATTATATTTGTATTATTTTCTATAAAATTATCTATCATAAAAGTGAATGCACTAAATTTTAGAGTTTTCAATGAAATTTTAACCCATTCTATGGTGAAAGTCAAAAATTTCAATAATGCATGGGCGGATGAGATTCTAGTAGTGGTCCTAACGAGAAATGCCACAAATATCTATTTCCCCATTTTTTGTTAGAGCAAAAGAGTAATGATTTGCTATCGCATGCTACTATAGGAGGTTATAAACATTATAAGTTTGTCTTTATTTTACTTGGGCTTCGTTTGGGAAGACTTTCTTACTACTTTCTTAAAATAGTTTTTTTAGTATAAAAGTTTTAAGTTTTGTATTAACAAGCTGTTTTAAGAAGTAATAAGAAAGCTGTCCCATGCTTTTTCATTGCTTTCTAAAATAACTTTTTAGTAGTAAAATTTTTTTTTCAAAGAATTTTTTTTATTAGAAAACAGTTTTAAAAAATATTAAAAATATTATCTTAAACGAAACATTAGTGAAATTAATTATCATAGTAATTATCACAGTATTTGTATCATCATGACACAAATAGTTAAGTTGTGCAAATGGAATGCTAGTTAAGTACAATGGGCTGCGAATACCCTAACCAATTTATGCTTGCAACATATCCTTAAGATTGAGGTTAACACTAACACTACTTTATGCAGCTGGCTGAAAAAATCTATTTTCTCATACAACTCCATCTTTTTCAAGCTATTTTCTGCTGAACCAAAAATAAATTAAAAAAGGTTGGCTTAGTTCAAATGGTGTGCCATTAAATATGCTATGTTTGCTTGAATAATCTTAACAAATGGCCTTTAGAGTTGTTGCGGGCTAGAATATACACGGCGATAGAGTTAGAATTCTACGTCTTAGCGTTACACGAATATCCAGCTCACACACAGAGAACACAAGATTTTTACGTGGAAAACCCTGAAAAGAGAAAAAAACACATGGCCTGGCCCAGTTAAAATGATTCCACTAGAATTTGAGTAGATTATATGGGACTGACTCGCCTCCAAGGGCGATCAGATTACAAGTATCACCCGAAGGGTAGAAATTAAAGGCTTTTGAAGGCCTAAGTTTGCGCTGGCAGAACTTCGGGGTCTCTCGGTGGTCTGGCAGAGTTTTGGGTCCCTAGGTAGTTGTCGGGCAGAGGTGAGGACGTCATATGGTGGTCCGGCGAAGAGCAGGGCCTCAGGTGGTGGTCCGGCGAAGTGTAGGGCCTCAGGTGGTGGTCCGATGAAGAGCAGGGCCTCAGGTGGTGGTCCGACGAAGAGCATGGCCTCAGGTGGTGGTCCGGCGAAGTGCAGGGCCTCAGGTGGTGGTCCGACGAAGAGCAGGGCCTCAGGTGGTGGTCCGGCGAAGTGCAGGGCCTCAGGTGGTGGTCCGGTGAAACTCCGGAGTCAGGCGGTGGTCCGGCGAAACTTCGACATCAGGCGGTGGTCCGGCGAAACTCCGACGTTAGACGATGGTCCGACGAAACTCCGGCATCAAGCGGTGGTCCGACGAAACTCCGGCATCATGCGGTGGTCCGACGAAACTCCGGCACTGGTCGAGGAGGAGCAAGGGGGCAAGAGCTCTCTCTTTTTTTCCTTAGGATTAGGTGTCTTTTTCAATAGGAGAGGGGGCTCTATTTATAGGTTTTCGTGAGTGGCATGGGGCGTAAATAGGTGGAGGATCAGGGGTAGTTAGGGAGTGGTTTGAATGGACGGCCGATGTTGAATCCCTTGATCGTGGACCGTTTGATGGACATTTGAAGGCCTTAAAAATGTAGGATTTTGGCGATCTTGGGCTCGTTGGATTCGTCTCGTCGAGACGCTCGATTTGACTATAAGGATGTCACATTTGGAGACCGTTTGATAATCCAAATTATGGTTTGAACCTTCTAACAACGCTTCAGACCCTTGATTTGGACTCGTTTGGGCTCGGATTGGGTTGAATTTGGTGTCGTTGGGTTCGTATTTCTGAGACGCTCAGTTCGACTGTAAGTTTGCTGAAATCGGAGTTCGGATGATCTCAAATTTAATTTCGGAAGCTTCCCACTTAGTTTTGCCTCGAGATTCGTGCTCGATTAAGATAATTTTTTGAGGATGTATCAAGAGTTTAGACAAAAGATTTTTTGCTTTTATGTTCATGCGAATGGGCTGAAAGCTTGAAGTACAGGTCCATTTATTAGTTTAAAATTGTATTAGGGTTGTAAACGAACTAAGTCTTTAACAAGCTACTCGAGGCTCGACTCGATAAAAGCTCATTCGTGATCGTTTAATTAAGTAATCAAATAAGTTTGAACATTTTCTTAAATAGTCGATGCTTTAATAATCAAGCTTGAATAATTATGTTTTCAGCTAGTTTATGTTCATGGACAACATCATCCGAAGCTCGGGAATAAGCTCGATATGAAGCTCGTTCGGAGCTCGATTCTTGTTTGATACAGAAATTTAATAAATCTAATATTAATTATTTATGATTATTATAATTTAAAAATATAATAATAATTTATTCTAGAGCAAACTTTCTGATAAGAAGAATTATTACTCGTTTATTTGTGAACAAGTTCGTTTGGTAGTTTAAAAACACTCGCTAGATGTATTCGTGTATAAGCTTGTTTGATAGTTTGAAAATCCTTACTAGATATATTTGCGAATATGCTTGTTTGGTAGCTCAAAAATGCTCATTATATATGCTCATGAACATGCTTGTTTGGTAGTTCGAGACAATTATTAGAAATATTCGCAAACATGTTTGTTAGTAGGTTCGATAAAGCTCATTCGTTAAGCTGGTGAACATTTAGAAGTAGAGCTTGATAAGATTCGTTTGTTTAAAGCTCGATAAGCACGAAGTGAATCGAACATGAACCAAACACAAACCAAACATTAATATCCATCAACTTAAACAAACCAAGTTTGAACACGAAATGAAAAGCTCGAATCGAGCTCGAACGAACATGAACAAACTAATAATAAACAAACACAAACATGGGCCAGCAAATGCTCGGCTTGGCTCAATCCATTTACAACCCTAAACTATATCACAATGCTGGAAAAAAAATCCATTTATAATTTGAGCCCCTAACTTATTTACAAAAGCAGCAAAACACTTATCAATTATATAATTTTTTTTCTTATGCTATATATCAAATATAAATATTATTATAATTTTTTAATAAATGTCGTGAACTTAAAAAATATTTGAAAATGTATTTAAGCTTAACAAAATCACTTGATGTTTGATATATTTTTTTATCATGAAATTTAATTTTAAAATAAAAATGAATGTTTTAAAGCTAGCCAAAAGTCCAACATAAATTAAAGCTACCCAAAATTCATAAAACTTCCAAAATCCTACTTACACTTTCAATTTTTATTTTAAAATAAAAATTGAAATAAATTTTTTTATTTTTCAATATTTTTTAAAATAAAGATGATTGTTGAAATAAATTTAAACTAGCTAAATTTCATAGAACTCCAAAAAGCCTACTTAAAAAGCCTTTGACAACTAATGTAAGGATCCAATTGGGACTACTATTAACTTTTTATAAATTTGATTATAAAATTATTCTAGAAAAAATAACTTTTAAGAAAGCTATTATAAAAATCAGCTTCTCAGTACAAAAATTTTCTAAAGGTAAAGTATAAGATGTGGCCATACAAAAAAGCTCATGTTGATGTACAACAAAAAAATCAAAGCAATAAGAAATAATCCCAAAGGAAGCCTAAGTCACAATTTTCAATGGAAACATATAAATGAATGACATAATTACTCATATAAAAGGAAGCAACCACAGCACTGATATTAAATTGCTGTTGAAAACCAAATAAAGTTCACATGCAGCGAAGCATCACAGGCAGTAGGTGTGTGAGTGCAAAACGCTGGCCGGCTTGGGTGAGCAATAAACTATGTTGAAAGCAACCAAAAAACATGCGATCCAACTCCGAGACAAGCAGCTTTAGATGAAAAGGGAAAATAGGAGAAACAGAAAGAGATTTCATTTTAAATCGCACAGTATCGAAGCTTGGAGGAAGATGATACCGCCAATAGCATCGCAGATTATTGCTGGCATATTCCAACAAATATAAATTTAGATCGGCTGCAACTTTTTTAAAAAATAATTATAAATAATACGCATGAAAAACAAGCAATTAAAAAAAAATGCCTCGCAGTGACAAAAAGCAAGCATCAGGCAACCATAACATACACTTTATGGAAAAAAAATATATTTTTATCTGAATCATTTCAAGTATCCATTCCATCACCAAAATACGGGTTTTTTCTACAATTGAGGATAGAAAAAGTATTAGAGGCAGATTTGCCGATTTTAAGGAAGCGATAAAAAGCGAAACAAGCTGTTAGTAGCTGATTTATAGTTCTGACCTTTTCAGGATGATATTTTGTGACTTTATGAGATAAAAGGGCAGATATTTAAATCAGCTTTCAGCTAGTTCAACCGGATGAATTTTTGGCTTCATGAAATCGGCAAATTTGACTTTTTCTCTGCAAAGAAGAGATTGTCTCTCTCTCGTTATTCATTAAATAACTATATAATATTTCAAAGCAGATTTCAGTGACGCGTCGCCGTCGTGGCTTTCTCAGCGATACACAGGCCTGCGAGCCCGGCGGAGGCGGCAGCAGAAGGTGAAGGGTCCATCGTATTCTGCCGCGCACGGTCGCCGACGTGGGAGTATGGGGGGTGGAGACTGGCGGCGGGAGCATTGAGGCTTGAGAAGAAGGGGTCACGGAGGAGCTCGGAGGCAGAAGGGCGGGCGTGGGGCTTGCCCAGGCAGCGCTCGATGAAGGCGTGAAATTCCGGGTCGCGGACGCGGCTGAGGGCGGCGGGTGGGATACCGCCGCTGACCTTGCGGTAAATCTTGGCGACGGAGTCGCACTCGCTGTAAGGGATTTCGAGGGTAACCATCTCTAAGACGCACATACCGAAGGAGTAGATATCTACTTGTTCGGTGTAGTTCTCTTCGTAGAGTTCGGGAGCCATGAACTCCGGGGTTCCGAGAATTGAGTGCGCCGCATGGCTTTTGCCAACGATGGCCGCGAGTCCGAGATCACCAATCTTAAGCTGGAACCACAAAGGAAAAAAAATAGTTTCTCAAGCTTGTATCCATAATTATAATTTCAGATTCACAAAAATGAATTATATAGCTGGGATGGCCATAAGTGAATATGAAGATATGACAATAAAGATTTTAAAATGATCATACTAAGTTATATTTTATGCTATATACTAATGCTAATATAAGTCAATAATGAACATAAAATATAAATTAAATGTATTTTTTTAATGACTTCCACCATGCAATAAATAATAATTTTATAATGTGAATTCTTCTATAGAAAGTAATTTCTGCAAATATTACTAAATCAAGATTAAAATATCTTTAATAATTGGCGAATACTCGACAAGCGAAAATTGTAAATTAAAAAACCAACCTTTTAATTGATAGTCAACTTAAAAAAAGAAATGTAAAAAAAAACTATACTCAAATGAAGGATTTGGGAAATCACAAGCAACTCTCCCAAGTGTAAATTCGGGGCATCAAATCCAACTTAACATCCTAAAATTTTTAAGTTTAAATATTTAAAAATATCTTCGTTGAAAAAAAAAAAAAAGCAGTGTAGTAAACTCGAAGAGGAACAGGACATGCAACATCTATTTTTTATTTTCCAAGAGTTACTAAATATCAAGAGAAAATTCAATTTAAGACTTGATTAAAAATTCAAATATCTAAAGATATTTCTCCTTATAAAAAGGTGAAACTCTGCTCATGAAAAAGATATCTACAGTTTAAGTTTTTATACCCCAACGCCATTTATCCTTCAATTTTAATTCCTAAGGATGAATAACAGTAATTTCAATTAATGCCCGCGAGATAAGAAATATATCACGAGGGAAAAGGGATACAAGAATTAAAAAAATTGCATTTAAAATACCATAATTTCCAAATGCTTCCAACAATACAATTCGAGAAACAAGGATCGGAGGCGTACCGTGCCAGAATTTCCGTTCATGAAGACATTGCTGCAATTAAGATCGCGATGAATGATGCAGGGGTCATGTTTGTGAAGATAGTCGAGGCCGGCAAGTATCTGGCGGCTCCACTTCTTCAAAGCGTTGAACGAAACATGGCGATGCTTCTTGCGATACTCGCGGAGGTTTCCAGAAGTACAGACCTCGGTGATAAAATTTAGCGTGCCAGCCTCGGTGTCTGTCCACACGCTGTAAAGAGCGATGATGTTCTCATGACGCAGAGAACGAAGAAGCCGCACCTCCGAGAACAGGCGGTCGAGCATCTGCGGATCCTCGTTGAAGCTCCGCAATCTCACCTGATTCCAAGCCACCTCAATCCCCTCCTCCTGATCAAACCCTCTGTAAACCTTCTTTGTCGCGCCGGTACCGAGCAGATCCCCGTATCGTCCATATCTCCCCGTCGGATCCACCTCCTCGAATGGCTCTGCGTCCTTATCCGCCGGATCCGGCCTTACGCACGGCATCCTCGCTGGATCTGCAGTGCCTATCGCAATCAAATCCAAAACCCTAGACATTTCAAACACCAAGATCATATATCAATCTGATTCCATTTAATATACAAAATTCTATTTCTCGATATGCAATAATCAGGTCCAATAACTACCTAACCGTAGATATCTCGCTTGAAGGGAAAGAGTCGAAAATACCTTATATCGATCAAATGAAGACGGAGGAAGCACAAATAACAAGAAAATAGGAAGTCCTTGATTCTCTCAGGTGCTGGTTCCTATCAGCCATCCTATCGCTTCAGGCAAAAATTCGATCCATAGAAATAGAGTTTAGGTCTTCAATCCAAAGAGAAACACTTAAGGAATTTAGAAAAGGGAAAATAAAAAAGAATCTAGAACCAGAAGATGCCGGGGCTATCCTCTGCTACGATTCCGAGGAAGACGAACAAGCAGCGGCAGAAACTTCGCAGTGACGCTTGTGAAGAAGGAGATGGGGAGAGGACAGCGTTATGCGGAGGCCATATTTATAGCACAAAAACTAACCATCGGCTGATCTACAACCTAACCCGAGTTAACTCGATGCCGCCTTCGTTTCCCTTTGTTCTTTTTACTTTTATTTGCTGTTGTGTGGGTCCCGTCGCCCGCATGCGATCTTCTTCTTTCGTACCGTTCGATCTGCTATCGACGGTAAGTATTTTATATTCGTATACGGTATTCAAGTTCAGAGAAGTAGAAAGTAAATGCGATGCTGTTTCCATCTAATTCTTTGTTTCCTGCGAGCGCAAGTAAAGGAAAACGTATTTAAGGGGATCATATTAACCGTCCGATGGAGGGACTATTCGTCATGATTTAAAGAATAGCCGTTGGATCTATCCCGGTCTTAAGGGAATCTAATTTAAGCGTGCGAAACGTTTGGCAGGGAATTCTGGCCCAATAAAACTTTCAATTTTGCAATCAGGACCGTTAAAAAATAGCGATCCGTGTGGATCGTTGATTATTGGTATGGGGGCATTGGTGGGCCCATTTCGGGGCCGTTATTTGAATAATTTTAATAATTTTTATAAGCATGAGGTGTCCACTTAAGTCTCATTAGGGGAAATTATTACGTTCGGTGTCCGGATTCGTCCCGAGATGAATTCGGACGCGCCACGTCACCTGGGCCCAGTGCATTTGGGTGATGTGGCCCATCCGGATTCGTCTCCGGACGGTCCGGTGACCGGACGTAATAATTCGTCCTCAATAGGGCTGTTAAAAAAACATGTTAGTTCAATGCATGATCTTTTATCCGATTTGATAATCAACTTAAGTTTGATAATTTTTTATAAATTCAATTAATCAATATTTAAAAGTTATATAATCATATTTATCATGATAATATATATTTTTTTATTTTTATGTATACATAAAAATTTACAAATATGCATAAGCAGCAACAACATGTATTTTCATTAATGTATATATATGACTTATAATTAAACTTTTGCTTCATTTGGGGCAGCACTTTTAAGACTGTAATCACAATTTTTATTTGACTACTATTTATTTATTGCTCTTTAAAAATAATTGTACTGAAAAGTTACTTTTTACAGCAGCTTTCAAAAAAATTACTTCTCCCACAACAATTTAATAATCATATTTATAAAAAGTTACAGTCGTCCTAAATGTACCATTTATATTCATGAATAACGTATGTTCAACCGGACAAGTTAATAAGGAATGTTAGATGTTGAGTGATGTCGGATGATCTAAGTTGACAGTTCTCATTATTAGAAAGAAGGTTGATGATTAGAAAGGCTTGCATCAAACATAGGTGGTCATTTTATGTTGAACATTACTCTTTGGCATGTGTTGAAGGATGTTCAAGGATTGATTTGATCATTCTACTTATAAGATAAGAGACAATGTTACTAGAAAATATATATCATGACACTAATTTGCATATATTGTATGTCAGTCTTTTGTGGGCATCAAAAGACGATCAATTATGAATGTCGTAGGTTTTGCAGTAATCGGTTGTGTTGATCTAATTATAGGAGAGGAGCTCAAGCGACTGATAAAAGCTTTGGAATTCTATAAGTTGGAAGAATGCTCCTTTCATAAATTTTGGGAAAATATTTTTGGCTTTTTTTCTGGTAGAAATCAAGACACTCTATTGCATGAGTGTCAATTGAAGTTAGTGAGTAGGGTTGAAATCTAACCCAAAATAGACTTGACCGAATATACTTGATATGAACCTAGCCCATTTATTCTATGGGTTAATATTTTGACTCATACCCTCCCTGATCGGAGCCCACACAACCAAACCTGACTCTTTTAACCCATTTAATATATGAATAACGCAACTTTAGTGGATCAACATAAATTTTTAAAGCCGAGCATCAATTGTTAAATCATAAACTGGCCCATTTAACTCAAACCTAAATACTCGCATCGTACCACCAACCCCTAACTATGATCCTTCAACCACCATCGTCCAACTATGATCCTCCAACCATTATTATTAGCTATAATCTTCTAACTTATATCACCCAATAATAGTCCTCCAACCATCGTCACTCGGAATATGGTCTCTTGACCACCACCTCCAAACTACGGGACCTCTGAACACCATCGCTTGACTTTGAACATCTAATCACCATTGCTTGAATGTCTCCAAACTACCAATACCATATTATAATCTCTTAACTATCATCTTCTAACTACACTCTTCTGGCCAACATTGCCTGACCCATAGTCTCTAGACCACTATCACTCCGATGCCAGGATTTCAAGTTTTTTGTAATTTAATTCAGCGCTTCAACGCACGCAGACATAGCAGTGTCGTGGATCCTTAAAGGGAGCATCGTGTCTGGCACTACGACTCCAAGCCAAATTTCATTATTAAAAAAATCATTTTTTTCACTTTTCATTCCATTTCTTCTCAGAAGCTGCCAGTGATAGAGAGAAGAAGAGCGGAATTTTAGTGATAAAAACTCTATTTCGGGCAGCTTCGAGTTATTTTAGCTGACGGCTCAGTTCATGATATTGCTCGAGTTGAGATAGGTTAAGTTTTGTCTATCTCAATTTTCAATAATTCAGAGTTTTGAAAATTTTCTAATCGAAATTATAAATTGGTTTTAAAAAAATACAATTTTATCAGATTCTGATAACTTTCATCTGTATAACTTTTCCTATATTGTTGGTACGACTATTCTGATCTTTTTGTGTAATTATTCAAATTTTTTCATTGGGTGATTTGAAGAGTAACAATTTGAGATTCAATAGTCTTCCACTTTATATTATATTCAACAGTGTCTCTGCATTGTATATAATTTGGAAGCTTAGTTTTTCAGTACTTCTCCAACTAGATCTTGGGGCTAGTCTATGCTTCTTGTCAAGATCGGGCAGGATATGACCTATGTAGTATCGGGTTATTATCGGGTCAGATCATGGCAATTCGGCTACGGTCTCCTGACTATTGTCGCCCAACTAGAGTCATCCAATTATTGTTGCTTAATTATGATCTCACAACCATCATTTCCTAACTGCTATCCTTGGATCATTATCGCTAGCAAGCTTTCCTCCAACCTCCATTGTCTAATTATAATATTCTGACCATCATCACTTGACTATGGCCTCTTGACGATCATCATCTAACTATGATATTCCGACCACCATTGTCTAACTGAGATCCTTAATCCATCGTCTCTCGACTATGGTCCTCTGACCACTATCATATGAATACAATCTTTCAAACATCATTACTCGACTATATTTCTCCAACCACTTCTACCCAAAAACATTCATTTGACCACCATCACTCACTACAATCCTACAAATATAATTGTTGGACCATGGTCCTCTTATCACACTATCCTAAGTATGATTATATCATTAGTATCACCCTAATATTATCTTTGGACCACTTTTACCCAAGTGTGGTCCCCCGACCACTGTCGCCCAACTACAGTCTCTCGATCATTATTGTTGGACTATAATCTCCAAACTATCATCTCTTGACTATGATCTCCCGACCACTGTCATACGACTACAATTACCCAACTATTGTCACCTAATATGATCTCCCAACTACTATTACTTGAGTACAGCCTCCAGTCAATATCGCTTGACTACAGTCCTATGACAACCATCGTCCAACTATAATCCTCCAATTATTATTGTTCTATTATGGTATCCTTATCACTGTCACCCTCACAATAGTCTCCTAACCTTTGCCATCTACATACACCAATGCACATACTGTTATCAACAATGTCCATGCTTGCTAATACATATATAAGGTCGATGCATACCACCTACACCAACACTAACGCCCATTAACTTCATTGTCCAATAACTTCATTGTCTACAATCACCAATATTGACACAGCCATCACCTATAATGTCGATGCACATCATTGACATCAATTTTAGCTCCCAACGTCAACATCTAGATTTATATTGAATTGCCTAATATCTATTCTTATACTGAATTGCTTGATATATGGTCTTCCTCTGCTCAAAGGAGAACAATTGTATATATATATATATATATATATATATATATATATATATATACCAAATGATATCTTGAAGATAGCTCCAATGCTTCAAGGCTCTTACAGCTTCCACTATGAAATTAATTCTCTACAATTAATATATATTACATTGTGTCAATGCTTTTCTTAATAACAACGAAGTGAATAATTCATAACCAATGACATACACCGATGAAATTATTTTAATTGAGTCAAACCCTGTAGTTTTCCCCTTTTCACATTTTCCATATAAAAACTCTAGTATTTATTGTAACTCATCTTTTATTAGTCTGTGTCGAATTTTGATATGATACTAAGACATCTTCCCTTTACCGCATGAATATTCTAGCACGTAGCAATACCCGTACGAATTGCCTTGTTCTTTTGAAAGCATCAAACAGGTAGAACCTACATATAACTGCATGGAATCAGTCATAATTCACCAATGTGATTAAATAAACCTAATTTTTCAATACCAACTGAATAATGTGAATATTCTGATAGGGATTTGGAAAAGAGCCAGCCAAGAAAAGCACAAAAGCTCACAATTTGCTGAACAGTCACAAGAAAAGGCAAAAAGATAGATGTCACCATGCATCCCATGAAGTTGTTAAGAGAATGAAAAACAAACCTTTTTTTTTTTCAAAATAAATTGCATTAGAAAAAAAAAGCCCGTCATTATCAAAATAATTAAACAAAATTGATATTTATATTATTATTCCCTTATTTAATTTTAAAAAATTTATTTTATATAATAAATAATTAAAATTTTATTTCATAGAACCCATCAAAGCTTAACTTCTGCATACACTCTCGATTCAATGCATCAACATCTTTAATGAATAAAAAAAAAGGCTAAATTCACATGAATTTAGTTGGATTTTAAGTTGTTAGGTGTGAAAATTAATTGAATCTTATTTGAGCAATAGAGAGAAAAGAGCTATAGAGAAAGGAACTTAAGAAGATTCACTGAATCTCTAATAATATCTATCGAGTAATTTCATGAATCTTCGATAGACACGAATTGATTGTGAGGATAGAGAGAGAGATTGAAAAAAAAATTATGTCGTGATATTTTATATGAATTATATTATGATGGACATAAAAATTATTTGATTTGCTTTAAGATTAGTGTTACATATGAAGAATTTGTGTTGCGCTAATCTTAAAGTAATTTAATTAATTTTTAAGTCCATCGTGATAAAATTTGTTTCAGAACATCTTGACATAATTTTTATTTATTAGAATTGTCTTTCATATTGATTTTACAAGCATGTGTTCAAGTAGTTTGTGGGTTATATGATTAATGTTCTATTAGATAATACATTACTAAGAATGTATTGTAAGTTTTAAATCAATATAAAGGGGATTTATCTTATGCTAAATAAATGATTTATTCAATGAAATATTTGTTTTAATGTTTTCTCCTCATATATTAGGTCCCTTCTCTTCCTTTAACTTTCCTATTATTTATGTTAAATCATTTGATATTAGATTTGAACATTCCTCAATTTTAACAATTTTGTTGGCTTGCTTCCTTGTGAATCGTCTCCTTAATCTGCAAAATTTCATTAATCTCATTGATGTCTTTCCCAGTCTACCTTATGTAACTGCGTAAATGAATATTGCACGTAAGCCAAATGTTACTAAAGGAGGATCCATAACTACCACTATTGCTTTTGTATTTTGTATCAATATTTGATATTGAGTTCATGCTTCCTCTTCTAGCACATGCAAACAATGCCAAGGTTATAACTCTCTATTTATATTAAGAAGTGTTTATGTTGCTTACAGTTGCCATAATTCTCAGTCATCCCTATTAAGAAGTGTTCATGGTGACTTATGAATCGAATCACCTTCGAACTTGATGCATCCTCGAAAAATTATCTTGATCGGGCATGAATCATGAGGCAAAATCAAGTTGGAAACTTTCGAAATTAAAATTGGGACCATCCGAACTCCGATTTCAACGAACTTGCAGTCGAACTGAACATCTCGAAAATACGAACCCAACGACACCAAATTCAACCCAATCCGAGCCCAAATGAGTCCAAATCAAGGGTCTGAAGCGCTATTAGAAGGTTCGAACTATAATTTGGATTACCAAATGGTTTCCAAACATGACATGCTTATAGTCGAATCGAGCGGCTCGATGAGACAAATCCAACAAGCCCAAGATCGTTAAATTTCGATATCACTAACACATTCAAATGTACATAAAATAGTCCATGATCAGGGGATTCAATATCGGCCGTCCATCCAAACCACTCCTCATTTGCCCTTGATCTTTCACCTATTTACGGGCCATGCCACTCTAGAAAATTTATAAATAGAAACCCCATTTCTCATAAAAAGGGACCCCTAATCCTAAGGAGAAAAGAGAGAGATCGGAGATCGCTCTTGCCTCCTTACTCCTCCTCGACCACCATCGGAGTTTCGCCGGACCACGGCTTGACACTCTGAGCTCCGCCGGACCACCACCTAACATCCTTAGCACCGTCGGACCACCGCTTGACACCCTGAGCTCCGTCGGACCACCAGCTGACGTCCTCAGCTCCTCTGGACCACCGCTTGATGCCCTGAGCTCCGCCAGACCACCACCTGACGTCCTTAAATCCGCCGGACCAGCACTTGATGCTCTAAGCTTGGCTGGACCACCACCTGACGTCCTCAGCTCCGTCGGACCACCGCCTGATGCTCTGAGTTTCACCGGACTCCCACCTGAGGCCTAGAGTTCCACAGGACTACCACTTGAGGCCTTGAGTTCCACTGGACCACCGCCTGATGCATTGAGCTCCACCGAACCACCACATGAGGCCCGGAGTTCCGTTGGACCACCACCTGATGCCCTGAGTTCCATCAGACCACCACCTAAGGCCCTGAGTTTTGCCGGACCACCGCTTGATTCCCTGAGTTCCGCTGGACCACCACTTGAGGCCTGGAGTTTTACCGGACCACTACCTGAGGCCCTGAGTTCCACCAGACCACCACTTGAGGCCTTGAGTTCCGCCGAACCACCGCCTGACGCCCTGAGTTCCGCCAGACCACCACCTGAGGCCCGAAGTTCCACTGAACCACTACCTGAGGCTTGGACTTCTGCCGGATCACTACCTGACGCCTAGAGTTCTGTCGGACAATCACCTAAGGCCCAAAGTTCTACTGGACCGCCACCTGAGGCCCAAAATTTTACCAGATCATCGGGTAACCCTGAAGTTCCACCAGAGTGACGTCGGACTTTCATATACCCCCGGCTTCCACCATACCGTTGATACATGTAATCTGATCGCCCTTGGAGGCGAGTTAGCCTACTGTAACATACTCAAGTTCTAGTGGAATCATTTCAACTGGGCCAAACCCCGTGATTTTTCCCTTTTTCAGGGTTTTTCACGTAAAAATCTTGTGTTTTCTGTGTGTGAGCTGAATATCCGTGCAACGCTAAGATGTATAATTCTAACTCTATCGCCGTGTATATTCTAGCCCGCAGCAGAACTAATAAAATGTGTTGCATTATGCTAACTTGGCATCTACTATGAAGGCGGTCTTATTTTTGACATGCATCACAAAAAAGCATTGGTGAGTTGGTATTGCTGACTAAAAATTGATTGATAAATACTATAACTAGGCTTTGCCAGTCACATACTAGCCCACCGCAGCAATATCCTGGATAAGTACGTATTGTAAGTACTACCTGTACAAGAACCACAAGCATATACAGTACCATTTGTTGGTATTATTTTTAGCTATTTGTCGTTATCTAGCCGAATGTTTTTGGGTTTCTATCCCCTCTTTGAGTGACTTATTATGAACTACTCTCCATAATTGATATATGACAACTTACAATAAATAACCTATAATTTCAAAATGATTTGAGCTCATTTAAAGCATCACAACTCAAGCAACATTATTCATGTCTAATTTCTAATTAGAATAAATCAATTATGCACACCACCTACTCATATACGACTAAATGAGATTATATATTAAAAGAGTGCTACTTTTAAAAAAAATTCATGTTAAATTACATGGGTGCAAGGAAAGAAAGTTCTTCGCATTTAGTTGCTCTATCTTGAGTATTTTCTAGGTTCGTTCGTCTGTATGAGATTATAGATTAAAAGAGAGCTATTTCAAGAAAAAAGTACAAGTTACCCGAGGAAAAAAGGCTCATCACATTTAGGTTGTGTTTGGAACAGCTTTAGAACGTAAATTTTTCACTATTTTTAAAAATCTTTTAGACTAGAAAATTGTTTTACAAAACAGGAAGAAAGCTGTCCCAACTTTTGCCCACTACTTTTTTACTATTTTAAAATTTTTTTAGTAAAAAGCTGCTTCATACAACAATAAAAAAGTTGTCACAAACTAAATATAATTGATTTATGTGACTAGCTAGAAGTGATCCCCAATGGTTATTTATTGAACAACAATATGTTTTTATTATTTTTGATGTTTTATGGTACGAAACCTGTGAGTTTTGGGGCTCTGCGGCTCTGCCCTTTTTTTTGGGACATTTAGGCCAACTAAGATAAATTCAAGTACACATCGCATATACAAAAACTCGAATCCAAGACCTCTTAGTTAGTAGCCTATGCTCTCAACCAACACGGCTCTGCCCTTATTATTCCACAAAGAAAAAAAACCTGTTAGTTATGAAGTTATTCCTTCTTAAAAGCCGCCACTAGATTGAGCCCGAATTTAAGAGAGGCATGTTCTTCTGTAAATAGATTTATATAAATTTTTTTATTTGTAATAGATTTATATAAATAAATTCTGATTATTTATATTTTTTATTATAACAATTTAATTTGTGCCTTCATAAAAAAAAAAACTAATAATTTATGCGTTTCTTCAAGAAAAATACTGACTTAAAGGTTAAGTTTAAAATATATTAATGAATTTATTTTATAAGAGAGTTTTCTCGCTATTTTGCCTGGGGGGAACTGGCCAATGGGGTATAGACCCCCCCCAAATATATATATATATATATATATATATATATATATATATATATATATATATATATATATATATATATAAAACAAAAGCATAATTAAATTATGATTGTTATCCTTTTAATAATCTTTTATAGCTATGATTTTTATATAAAAATAAATTATATTAGGAAATTAAAATCAAATTTTCATTATGATATATTAAAAAAAATTAGAATTTGGTTTAAAATAAATATTTGATTGTATTGATATTATGATATTATAAGTTGAAATAATTTTTTTGTTATGATTATAATAAAAAAAAGTACTTTTTGACTATAATAAAATATCTCATTCACCTTTGTTGAATATCATCTTCTAAAAAAAGTACTTTTTGATCTTCATCCTTAATACACTTCACTTGAACTAAATCCTTACTACTCCTATCTCTTTGTTTGGCTAGCTTATACATATATCTTTCTCCCTCCTTAGTATAGAGAGAATAAGGAGGATTTACATATGATATTTATTGATTTAGAAAAAGCATATGATAAAGTTCCAAGAGAAGTGCTATGGAGAGTTCTTGAAAAGAAAAGAGTTAATAACGCTTATATTCAAATCATTAAAGATATGTATGCAGGAGCTATTACTTGTGTTCAAACACAAGGTGGTTTGACCAAGTATTTCCCTATTTCGGTTGGATTACATCAAGGATCAGCCTTAAGCCCATATCTTTTTGCTTTAGTCATGGATGTTCTCACTAGACATTTGCAAGAGGATGTACCTTGGTGTATGCTTTTTGCTGATGATATTCTTCTTGTTGATAAGACTAGAGAGGGAGTTGAAGGTAAACTAGAATTGTGGAGGTCAACTTTAGAGTCTAAAGGTTTTCGCTTGAGTAGATCTAAAACGGAATATATGGAGTATAATTTTAGTAATAATAGACCTAGTGAGGGCATTGTGACTTTGGCCGATCAAGTCATTAATAAGAGTACACGTTTTAGATATCTTGGATCTATTGTTCAGAGTGATGGTGATATAGATGGGGATATTATCAGCAGAATCCAAGTTGGATGGTTGAAGTGGAGGAATGCATCAGGCTTATTGTGTGATAGAAAAGTACCTCTCAAACTTAAGGGAAAATTCTATAAGATGGTGGTGAGACCTGCAATGCTTTATGGTGCCGAATGTTGGCCATTAAAAGAGAAGCATAATTCTAAGTTAAGTGTTGCAGAGATGAGGATGCTTAGGTGGATGAGTGGCTTTACCCTTAGAGATAGGATACGAAATGAGCATATTCGTGAAAAGGTTGGAGTAGCTCCAGTGGAAGATAAGATTAGAGAGAGTCGCCTTAGATGGTTTGGTCACGTAAAACGGCGGCCTCCCGATGACCCGGTTAGGAAAGTAGAGGTCTTAGATTTGACTTATGTTAAGAAAGGTAGAGGTAGACCTAAAAAGACTTGGTTAGAAAATATTAAAAATGATCTTTCTTTATTAGATTTAAACGAGAATTTGTCTTTTAACAGGACACAATGGAGAAAAAGGATTCATGTAGCCGACCCCACGTAGTGGGATAAAGGCTTGATGTTGTTGTTGTTGTTGTTGATTATAATAAAATGTTGGCTACGAAATAGAATTAGACATTATTGTATGAATGATATTTTATATATTACATTTGGAAAATAAATTTTTTGATTGTATTGATATTGAAGTAATTATTATTTTTTTTTCGACTTATATTTTACCTTTTTAAAATAATAATAATAATAATAATAATAATAATAATAATAATAATAATAATAATAACAATAATAATTAAGCTATCAATATTGACCTCAAGTTTGGATAAGAAAATTAAGAGAATATTTGAAAAAAAATAATTTGTGCCCCACTAAAGAAAATTCCTTCCTCCACCACTGGACAACGACCACAATTTAGTTCGGTTAATGCTTTCTTATTGTTTTGCAAAAATTTATATGAAGGAAAACTGTTTTTTACTATTAGAGCAGTTAAGTTATTTTCTCCATAGTAACTTCACAACTTTATAAAAAACTACAGCTATCACAAACATACTCTAAGAGTATATTTGAAACAATTTTCTCACTACTTTGCTTTTCAGATCACAACCACAATTCCGTTTGGCTATTGCTTTTCCATAAATTTCTAGAAAATTTTATGGTGGGAGGTTTTACCTTTTACAACCAATGTTGCTCATGTGTTGTAATTTTAAGAAAGCAATTGTTTGATTCATAATATTCACAACAGCTTTCAAAAAAATTATTATTCTCAAAACATCTTTTACAATCGTCTTTACAAAACTTTACAGCCATCCAAAACATAATAGTGCTTAAATTTTATTTGTTAATAACATCCAACTATATTCATTGATAATAATACCATTTAAATCTCAATTAGAATTTTATTTTCATTAAATTCCCAATAAATTTTCCCTTAAGTTTGAGGGGGACTTTTCTATCACACAACAAGTCCGATACATTCCTCCACTTCAACCATCCAACTTGAATTCTGCTAATAATATCCCCATCTATTTCATCATCACTCTGAACAATAGACTCAAGATATCTAACATGTAGTTTTATTAATGACTTGATTGCCCAAAGTCAAAATCTCCCACTAGATCTATTACTACTAAAATTATACTCCATATATTCTTTAGATCTACTCAAGCGAAAACCTTTAGACTCTAAGATTGACCTTCATAATTCAAGTTTACCTCAACTCCCTCTCTAGTCTTATCAACAAGAAGAATATCATCAGTAAAAAGCATACACCAAGGTACATCCTCTAGCAAATGTCTAGTAAGAACATCCATGACTAAAGCAAAAAAATATGGGCTTAAGGTTGATCCTTGATGTAATCCAACCGAAATAAGAAAATACTTGGTCAAACTACCTTGTGTTTGAACACAAGTAATAGCTCATGCATACATATCTTTAATGATTTGAATAAAAACGTTATTAACTCCTTTCTTTTCAAGAACTCTCTATAGCACTTCTCTTGGAACTTTATGATATGCTTTCTCTAAATCAACAAATATCATATGTAGATCCTCCTTATTCACTCTATGTTTCTCCATCAAGCCTGACCCATCAATCAAACTAAAAAATTTTGAGTCGAGTTAACCTGTTTAATAAACTGGTTGGATTTGGGTTGGATTTTTTGACCCTGTTTATTAGACGCGTCGGGTTCAGGTTGACTCGCAAACCCATTTTTAACCCAAAAATAACTCGTTTAATATCTTTTTTTCTTAATTTTTTTAATAGTGGTATAATCTTCTTCTTTTTGTCAAATATCATAAACTTTATAGTAAATAAATTATAAATTTTTAAGTAATTAAAATTTTTTAAATAAAAATAGGATAACTGGTAGGATTCAGGTCATTTGGGTTGCTAGCGGTTCGGGTTCAGTTTGGTATTTTTTACACGCTTTTTACATGAGTCGGGTTCAGGTTGACTAGATTCAAGTCAAACTTGAACCTAACCCATTAAACCATTTTGACAATCCTAATAATTGCTACTATGTGAGCATTTATTTATTTTAAGAAATTCAGGTGGACCTCTGTACAAATGAAATTATTTCACCTTACTATTTATATTTCATTATTGGGATAATCAATATTAAAGACTTGGGTAGGTTGAATGTGACCCACTGAGATGTGAGTCTCCTATCTCCATCGTATAACAACATAAAAGATTGTGGCCGCACACTCATTCTGAATACATATATTTACAAAATAATGAGAATGCTAAATTCGTTTCAACGAGACAAACGTTAAATTCAATTAATGACAACAAGGTTAACTATTTTTTGTCTATAATATTTTTCGGAAAAAAATTAGTTAATTTAAAACTATTAACATAATTAAGAACTTCATCGTATAGTTATAACTCTTAACAAAATAGTTTAAAACTAAGAAATAATTGATTTACTTTTTTTAAATAAAACATAATAGGGAAAACTTTCGTATAAACAACTCACATAACTTGGTTATATAAATACATTATTTTTAAGAAATTTACAAATTGTAAACTAATTTCTTCATTTTTTAATGAAATCATGATAAAAAAGATTTAGATTATTGCATGCTTAAAATATTTTAGAGTGATCTTTCAATTATTCTAGTTAAACTGCTCAAAATACACTATCAAGTTATCGATATTGAATCCTTCAAAGCAATTGCAATCTCTAAACTTCTCTCCGATATAGTTAACGTTATTTTTCTCTCGCATAAAAGTCCTATTTTTCTCAAGTTTTTCTGATCATCATTATATGAGGAGTCTATTTTTATTTGTCTTCACGTATGCGATTGTATTCACCCATTCCATTATTCAAATAAAAATAAAAATTTCACTTCTACCATATTAATCTAAATTTACAATGATAGAAATATCAAAAGCTACCCAAACATGCCTCACTAAGCACAATTATAGGAAAACCAAATAACCATTTCAATCTACAATAATAGATGGTACATTTGCATTTTTTTTCCATATCTCAACTTCATTTTTGAAATTAATGAAAAAAAATCAAAAAATAAAGAAAAATAACCATACAATCATACCTTCACGCAAGAGAGATGCGAATCCGGCCGGCTAGGATTGGGAGAGACGAACACACGAAAGAAGGAGAAGAGAAGTTAGGGCATCGGATGGCCTTTCAAAAAAATTGGGGACAACAAAAATAGCCCTAGGGGCGATTTACATACATATAGATAATCGCTTGTTAAATAGGCAATTATGTCTAATTTTAATATTTTTTAAGCATGTTTAATCAGCTAATTATACTACTAATAATGCTTGGTGTAAAAATTTGCCCTTCCTCACTGTTCTCCCTCATAGTAACCAAGGGTTAGGGTTTCGCTTCTCCAGAAGGGTGATCTCTCAGCGTTTCCTGTTACCTAGTGTTCTTTTAGTCTCTAGGGATTCCTCGTTGAGATGGGCATCGCCGATATCCAGGCGGCAATCAACTCCATCCCTTCCAAGAAGGAGGATCTGCGTAAGGCTTTCGAGGAACTAGAATCATATTCCTCCTCCTTCGCCTCGTTCACTCTGCAGTGGAGGGATATCGATGGCCACTTCTCCTCTATCGAGAAGTCCATCGACAAGAGGTTCCAGGAACTCAAGGCAAAGCTGGCGCCAGAGAAGCCCACTGCCCCTGTTTCAGCAGCGAATGCCAAGGTGGGTCAAGATAGGCCGGTGATTGAGCCTCCTCCGGAGCTCAAGTACCACTGTGTTAAGATGGACGCTATGGGCCTGAAATCGTACATTATTGGGCATCGGAAGGGCAGTCAGGCGGTGCGTAAAGAACTCGGCCCCGCCCTTCTGTGTTCGCCCGACCCCGTAACGCTGGTACTGGATTCGTTCGAGGGCTTTGTATCGTCTAGCGGAAAGATGGAAAGCGAGAATCAGGCGATCAGGAGGGCTTATTTGATTATCTTGGAGTGCTTTCATGGATTGAAGTTGGAAGTCAAGCATTCAGACAAGGAGAGGGCGAGGCGGGTGGCGAAAGACTGCTACAATTTAATTAAGAATAGGAAAATTAACCATAATCGTCAAATTATAAATAATAAAGAAAAAACAGAGAAAAATCACCATGGGATTGTGTTAATGGTTTTTTTGCATCTAATTGTTACGTTTGGGCTGCTCGAGTATTTTGCGATTGGTGATATTTTGGATGTTCTAGTCACGGTGGCCAGTAAGAAGAATATTGTTGATCTATGCAGGCATTCTGCACTTGAAGAAAAGTTACCTGGTAAGAATTGAATGGCCTTGTTCTATTATCTAGCAACACAATTAAAAATTTTGTTGATGAACTCATTTGTTAATTTGGTGGAACCTTCAAATTTGCCTTCTTTTCCTGTAGAAATTATTAGTTCCAGACTATGCATGTAATTCTTAGTGTGGAAGGCACAATGCATAGTTGTGTACTACAATCTGCATACATAGTTCTATATGTGAGGAATTATTATGTGAGGAATGCAGAATGTAAGAGTATACAACTGTGTATTCCATTTGAGTGGAGCACACAAAAATACACAACTATCCAATTCGGTAGAGTACATAGTAAGTACACAATTGTGTTTTCTTGCATTCCTCACATAGAGTTATGTATGTAGGCCACACTTGATTATTTATTTATTTTTGCAGTCTTTTTATCATGTAGTATCCGTTGGTTTTATGTTGATACTTTAGCCTAGTCTTCAAGTCTAGTCTTTTTTAGTGTTAAACATTTGTGGTGACCTTAAAATCATAGGAACATCTTAGATGTGCCAATAGGTTGTGTGGCAAATTTTTCGCAACATATTGAAGTTCATATTTAGGAGTTTGCATACTATCTATATGCTCCGTTATAGTGGTGGAATCATGGGTTGGTTGAGTTGTTCGCTCGCCACCCCTAGAGTTATAGCGAAATCTTAATATCATATATTATGTTAAAAATATTTTTACTCAAACTTAAATGCACAATTATAATTTAATATTAATCGAATCTGAGATGAGTTCATGTGTAGAGTTTAGTGGACCAGTTCAAGTGATGACTTCAAGTTTGAGAAGAGTTCATACTTTCTAACAACTTCAAATATACGATAAATAAGGCCGCATTTTAATTTAATTAATAGTTTGAATAGCAAAACAATATAAAACTAGAAATTGCATAAAAGTATCATATAACATTAAGTTCAACTCCAAATTTCTTTTTTTTTTCCCAGTTCCCCCCTCATTCAAATTTAATTCCTAAAGAAAAATGAAACAGTTGTTAATAACTCAAAAATCATGTTTACTTTCATCACTGAGGGGGTTTTTATTTGAGTTATGTTAAATCTCAACCCTTAGTTCCCTCATAGATCCAACGACTACAAATAGAGATCCGTGGGAAGTCTTCTAGAAGCACATTGAGTACCTTCCATAGCTAGACATTTGATTTAGGAAGGATTTTATTTCAGCATTATTATGTAATTATTTGTTTCTTCATTTGACTTCTTGTATAGATCTATAAATAGGGAGTAGATTGCATAATAAAATTACGCTTTTCCCTCTCAAACTTCCTGATTTCAACATGGTATCAGAGCCGGACTTCGGAACCTGAAGCCGGAAGCCTCCTCGCCAAAGAAACGAAGAGGTCTTCTCGTGGACGGCCGAAGGTCGCGGGAAGGAGCCGAAGAAGCGTCGCAGGAAGACAAAGGAGTTGAAGAAGCTCCGCGATCCAACAGGAAGGGAAAGTCGACGAAGGAGTGAAGACGAAGATCGATTGCGCAGACGCTGTCGTAGACGGAGCTCCCGATTCCACCAACGAAAGGCCCGAAGCCGCCGCCATTTCAGCGCCCGCCCTCTCCAACCCTGAAGCCGACCCGGCCAAACTCGCCGGCTTGCCGCCTTCGCTGCCGGCTCTCCTCCTTCACGCGAACTCGACCCGCCTCCGTCTCTGCCCTAGCCGCTGGGTCGGACGGAAGTCCTACGATCGGAGCTGGAAGCACCGCGAAGGACGAGCCACGTGCCACTCCAACTCTTGAATCGACGAGCCGAACTCCTGCTGTAGCCCGACAACACCTCCGAGCTCCTTTGGATTACTAAGCCGAGAAAAAAAAAAAAAAAAAAAAAAAAGGGCAGCTTTCGACCTTTATTGTTGAACAGAAAAAAAAAATTTTTTTTTGGGAAACCTTCATTGCTACCCAATGTCAGAAATTAATTCCTCCCAGAGCATTGATCAATCTGAGGAGTCGATAGTGCACCAAGGACGAGGTGACCTCCAAAGCATGCAACCTTCCTATCGCTTGAATGGGAAGAACTACCTAAAGTGGTCTCAATTTGTGAAGACCTACTTGAAGGGGAAAAGAAAAATACATCACCTTCTCGGAGGAGGACCAAAAGAAGGAAATCCTAATTTTGGGGCATGGGATGAAGCAGATTCCATGATCATGTCATGGTTGTGGAATTCCATGACTCCAAAAATTAGCGATACATTTATGTTCCTTTCCACTGCAAAGGACATATGGGATGCTGCCAGACAGACCTTCTCCAAAGCTCGTGATGCGGCTCAAATCTTTGAAATTAAAGTCAAAGTAGGAAGCACAAAGCAAGGGAGCAAAACCGTGACGGAGTATGCCACCCTTCTACAAAATCTATGGCAAGAACTTGATCACTATAGATGCATAGAAACCAGATGTCCGGAAGATGCTGCATCCTAAAGAACTTTATTGAAAAAGATAGAGTTTATGATTTTCTTGCAGGACTAAATACAGAATTTGATCAGGTCAGAGTCCAGATTCTCGGCAAAGAGGAGACGCCATCACTTAATGAAACCATTTCTCTCATCCGTGCAGAAGAAAGCCGGCGAGGAGTAATGCTAGAACCAAAGGTCGTTGAAAGCTCAACAATGGTGGTGAACAAAGAATTATCATGGAAGGAGAAAAGTAAAGATTCCTCAAAATTCAAAGACAAAGACTCACTTTGGTGCATTTATTGTAAGAAGTCAAGACACATCAAGGAAACATGCTGGAAAATACATGGAAAACCCCCCAGTAAGGAGTGGAATCAAAGAACTGAAATAAGGAGCACATCGCATGCCAACAACACTACAAGTCAGCCCAACCCAGAAGCACAGTCCAGCCTTGGAGAAATCAATAAAGAAGATATTGAGAAACTGAAATGACTTCTGGTATCCCTTGAAAAACCAAATGCTTCCTTTTCACTTGCACTCTCAGGTAAGTTTCCGATTTCTATTAGTTTAAGTGCCTCTAGAAATCATTTAAAGGAATTATGGATCATTGACTCAGGAGCCACCGATCATATGACCTACTCACCTACCCATTTCATCAACTATATCCCTTGCCCAAGCAACAAGAAAATCATCAATGCTGATGGTTCTCTTACCACAGTAGCAGGCCAAGGAGACATAACATTATCTCCCACACTCACCCTAAAAAATGTGCTCCACGTACCTCAATTATCCACAAACCTAATATCAATCCAAAAACTTACCAATGATCATAATTGTCAAGCTTTATTTAACCCTACTTATTGCTTATTTCAGGACCAGGGATCGGGGAAGAGGATTGGATTTGCTAAGGAGAAAGCTGGACTGTACTACCTGGACGAACTAGACCAATCTAAAAATAGCTGCTCTATGTTATCCCTAGTTGATAAGAATTCCACTATTTGGCTTCATCACTATAGGTTAGGACACCCATCTTTTGATGTCCTAAAACATATGTATCCACAACTTTTTCAGAAATTGAAAAATAAAAATTTTCATTGTGAAACTTGTGAGTTAGCCAAACATAAAAGAACTTCCTTCCCAAATAAAAATGAGAGATGTGATACTCCTTTCTACCTTATTCACAGTGATATATGGGGACCCTCAAAAATTCCCAATATCTCTGGAGCACGCTGGTTCGTATCATTCATTGATGATTGCACTAGAGTCTCTTGGATCTACCTCCTCAAAAACAAATCCGATGTTAGCACCATTCTTCCAATTTTTCATACCATGATCCAAAATCAATTCGGAGTAAAAATAAGGAGATTCCGTTCCGATAATGCTAAAGACTATTTCAACCACACCCTTTTCTCCTACTTCCAAAGTGAAGGGATCATCCATGAGTCCTCCTGTGTTCACACCCCACAACAAAATGGGGTGGCAGAGAGAAAAAATGGTCACCTTTTAGCCTCCACTCGAGCTTTTCTATTCCACTACAATACACCCAAATCCTATTGGGGGGAAGCCCTCCTAACTGCAACTTATCTCATAAATCGACTACCTTCAACTGCCCTTGGACTCAAAACTCCAATGGAAATTTTGTCCTCATTTTACCCCGAGTTTCGAACCCATCATAATCTTACACCAAAAATCTTTGGATGTACGACCTACGTTCATATTCATAACCAAAATCGAGGAAAACTAGATCCAAGAGCACTCAAATGCATCTTTGTTGGCTATTCAGCTACTCAAAAAGGTTACAAATGTTATCATCCACCTATAAGAAAAACACTTGTCTCCGTTGACGTTACCTTTAATGAACAAAACCCCTATTTTTTCAAGCCTCATCTTCAGGGGGAGACTGAACTTAAGGAAGATGAGGAAAATGAGGAAAATGAACTAGCACCTCTTGACCTTCCTCCACCACCTCAATTCAATCCACCTGAAAACCAGGATAGGGAAACAAAAGACAAAGCTACCGTTAGATTTGGAAAGGTATACTCCAGGCGTACAAGCTCAGATTATGCTCCAAAGCAGATTCAAGAATCTGAACCATCTCCTGGAAATAAGGTAAGCTCACCACCTCCAGTATATCCTATAAGTAACTCTATATCCTTCAACAACTTCTCAAACTCACATAAAAAATTCTTGGTCACACTAGAGGATATCCATATTCCTAAAAATATTTCTGAGGCCTTATCTGATAAAAATTGGAAAAATGCCATGATAGATGAAATGCAGGCCCTAAAAAAGAATAATAATTGGGAGATCATCGATCTACCAATAGGGAAAAAATTGGTCGGCTGCAAATGGGTATTCTCCGTAAAGTACAAAGCTGATGGCACACTAGAAAGATACAAGGCAAGACTAGTAGCAAAAGGGTACACTCAAACATATGGCATTGACTACCAAGAAACCTTTGCACCTGTAGCCAAGATGAACACTGTCAGAATACTACTCTCACTAGCATCCAAGTACAACTGACATTTGGAGCAATTGGATGTGAAAAATGCGTTTCTACATGGGAATCTAGAAGAAGAGATATTTATGGAGATACCACCGGGGTTTAAAGAGAAAGCTGAAGGTAATAGGGTGTGCAGATTAAAAAAGGCTCTATATGGGCTAAAACAGTCACCAAGGGCCTGGTTCGGAAGATTCTCAAAAATCATGCTTCTTAATGGGTATAGACAAAGTCAAGGGGATCATACATTATTCTTTAAACACTCACACTCAGGGGGAGTCACAATATTATTAGTATATGTGAATGATATTATTTTAACTGGAGATAACGAAGAAGAGAAAGTAAGGTTAAGGAAAAATCTTACCAAGGAATTTGACATCAAGGAACTCGGCAAACTAAAATACTTTTTCGGAATAGAAGTAGCCCACTCTAACAAAGGAATCTTCATTTCACAACAGAAATACATTAAAGATCTTCTAAAAGAAACTGGTAAATTAGCCTGTAAACCAGCACCAACACCAGTTGAATCAAATCTTAAACTGGGGGAAGCTAAAGAAGATCTAGATGTAGATAAAGGGTCCTACCAGAGACTTGTAGGAAAATTGATCTACCTATCCCACACCAGACCAGATATAGCATTTGCAGTAAGCATGGTTAGTCAGTTTATGCAGAATCCAAAACAGGCTCATATGCAAGCAGTTGACAGGATACTGCACTACCTTAAGGGAAACCCAGGGAAGGGGATTCTCTTTAGAAGAGATCCCGGAATAACCCTAGAAGCATACACGGATGCTGATTATGCAGGATCACCAGTAGATAGAAGATCTACCTCTGGATACTGCACATTTCTTGGAGGAAACCTAGTTACATGGAGAAGCAAAAAAAATAAAATGTGGTGGCAAGATCTAGTGCGAAAGCAGAATATAGAGCTATGGCCCTGGGGATATGTGAGCTACTATGGATCAAGATAATTCTGGAAGACCTAAGGATCAAGTGGGATGATCCCATGAAGCTACATTGTGACAACAAGTCAGCTATCAGTATAGCCCACAATCCGGTCCAGCACGACAGGACCAAGCATATAGAAGTGGACAGACATTTCATTAAAGAAAAAATAGACAATGGCCTAATACGTATCGACCATGTATCATCGAAGGATCAACTTGCAGATATCCTTACGAAAGGGTTGGACAACTCTGTCTTTCTCAGAATGATTGACAAGCTGGGAATGATAGATCCATATTCCCCAGCTTGAGGGGGAGTGTTAAGTCTCAACCCTTAGTTCCCTCATAGATCCAACGACTACAAATAGAGATCCGTGGGAAGTCTTCTAGAAGCACATTGAGTACCTTCCATAGCTAGACATCTGATTTAGGAAGGATTTTATTTCAGCATTATTATGTAATTATTTGTTTCTTCATTTGACTTCTTGTATAGATCTATAAATAGGGAGTAGATTGCATAATAAAATTACGCTTTTCCCTCTCAAACTTCCTGATTTCAACAAGTTATCATCATAACAAATTTTTTTCTTTCCTGCCTCATCCTATGGAGTTTAATGCCTCACAATCTGCTTCTTCATTTATTTAAGTCATCTTCCTCTTTTATAAATGTTTGTGATCAACAAAAAGATGAGAGTGATACTTCAAAATTTTTAGAGGAGGTGGTGGTGGTGTGCGGCTTTCAAGTGATCCCTGACAGTGGCTACAATGGTGGTGGCGGCGGGTTGGAGGTCGAGGTAGTCGAGAGGAAGTTTTTGCAGCTCAAGGTGCATGAAAGCGTGATTTGTTCAGGGCTTTAATTTAGGAATTAGATAAGTTTTAATAAAAAAATATAAATAGATTGAGGCATACGTCTCACACCAGTGAGGCGAGGTGGGCCTCAGCCAAGCTAAGGCGCAAGTCTCATAAAAAGAGATCAAGGCGTAGGCCTCTAGGCATTTTTCACTGGAATTGCCTAAGGTGGGCCTAAAGGCGAGTCTCATATTGCGCAATTTTAAACAATGGTTTATAATTTGAACTTTAAATTTAATAACAAATCAAATACCCAAAAATTAAAATATTTAAAAAATAAAATATAAATACTGTAGCTCAAACAATCCCCTAAAATTAAAAAAAAAATTGCAAGTTCAAGAATACCAAAATAATAAAAAAATCCAAGAAATGAATCGAATGGTCAAGAAAAATGTCATCGTGCATCATCAGTGTTGGTTGATAAGCTCCGACTGCGATGTAAAGGCATTTGTCACTGTTTTATATTATGGTGCTAAGAGTTAGGACTTGGCTATTTTTAGAAGGGTAATCACTTAGCGTTTCATGTTCCTCAATATTCTTGTAATCTCTTGTGCTTTGTTGCAGAAATGGATGTTGTTGATACCCATGCGACAATCAACTCTATCCTACGAAGAAGCGAAGAAGGAGGATATGTGTAAAGCCTTTAGGACTTAGAATCATTTTCCTCATCCTTGGCCTTGAGGACTTAGAATCATTTTCCTCATCCTTCGCTGCATTCACTTTGCAGTAGAATGATATTGATGACCACCTCTACTCCATGAAGAAGTTCATCGATAAAAGGTTCCAAGAACTCAAGGCAATGGTGGCGCCATAGAAGCCCATTGTCGTTGTTTTAATAGCAAACTCTAAGGTGAATTAAGATAAGCTGGTGATTGAAACTCATCCTAATATGAAGTCTCCATGTGTTAAGATGAATGCCAAGAGTTGCAATCATATAGTATTGGGCATCGGAAAGACACTGAGACTAGTCGTAAAGAACTGAGCCTTGCCCTTCTTTCTTTGTTGGATCCTATTATGTTGGTACTCAATTCGTTGGAGGGCTTTACATGTCCTAGTGAAATGACTGAAGTAGAGATAAAAGCGATAATGGAGACTTAGTTGACTATTGTGGAGTGTTTTCATGGATTAAAGTTGGAAGTCAAGCCTTGAGACATGGAGAGGGCGAGGGGAGTGGCAAAAGAGTGTGACATTTTGATTATGGATGGAAGAAGGGATAATGGGTTGTACGGTTGTAGTGTTGGATTTTTAATAACAATTGATTACCATGTTTGGATTGCTTGAGTAGTTTGGAGTTGATGCTATTTTGCATCATCAATTGATGTTATTTTGCTTCATATAGCAATTGTGGCGAAGATGAAGAATATTATTGATATATGCAGGAATTTCACACTCAATAAAAGAAAAGATACCTGGTAAGAATTGGACGGCCTGCTCTGTTTATATGGCAATATGAATTATAGATTTTATTAATGAACTCATTTGTTAGTGTGGTGTAAATGTCAATTTTACTCATTTTTTTAGAGAAATTATTAGTTGTGGATCTTTTATGTAGCTCTATGTGTAAAAGATTGTTGTGCATTCCAATTAGATGGGGTATATAATTACTCTCACATTTCGCATAAAGAGCTATGTATGTATTTCACACCTAATTATTTCTCCTTGGGTGTGGATTACATACATTGCTCTATGTGCAGATTGCACGAATACAAAACTATTTACTCCATTTGATTGGAGCACACCACAATACACAACTATCCAATCAGTTCAAATACATATTTAATACATAGTTGTACTTCTACATTCCACACATAAAGTTATGTATGTAATGTGCGCCTGCTTACTCATCTCTTTTCTAATTTTATGTTAATATTGTTAGCCTTATTTCTATGCCTAAGCTTTCTTTCTATAGACATTTGTGGCCACTTTAATGTCGTAGGAACATTTTATATCATGCGCCAATAGGTTTTGTCTGAGTCCCCGTCACATGGAGAATGAGGGTTTGTTTATAGTTTTTGAGATCGACATTTGATAATTTTAGCCAAAATTCTAAAAAATTTATCAAACGACCCATGTAGATTTATTCGATCTTAGACCATTGTTTCATCATTTTAAGTGCCTTAATGAGCTCGGAATTGGTTGATCTTGGACTCACTGTATTTATATGTTCCTTCTTTGTGTCTTTTTTGTATTTATCAACTTAAGATTTGCATACCTGGGATTTGATTGATGATGTTGTTAGGAATATCTCTATATGATGATTTTAGCAAAAAGTTCTTCCCGTTCTCTGTTTTTATTTAATTTCTCTCTTCCAAATCTTTGGCGTCCAACATCGCTTTCTAGCTCAAATTCTCACATTTATCCTTTTGCTTTGTAAGCATCCTTTCTCTCTGTCTTATCCTTCATTTTCACCATTTCAACATTTAATAGTTTTGAGATTTTATAGACTAGTATAAATACACATGCATATGATGCATATGAATAAAATTTAAAAAAATAAAAACGAGGCTTATTTGTAACGTAAGATGTTTCTAATCAATTGATTTATAGCATTACCTACAATAACATAACTTTATTATGCAAACAATATTGAATGACCACAATAATAATGTCAAACATTAAAACTATTTATTAGAATTGAAATCATAAAATATACAAAATAGATTGCTACATTTGAGGCATCAGTTGCCAACACATTGACAGTAAGTCAAATATCATGGTGCTTGCAAAAGGGGCAAAAGACATCCTTGAACTAACATGTTCACACTTTATGGAAGATAAAACTCATAATCAAACTTCCATTACTTTACTAACCAAAAAAATTGAATATTTTAATGCCCCAAGTTCACAAAATTTCATTGATTTCATGCTCCAATTCAACACTTTGTTGTTTAATTCTAAGCCATGACGCTACTAAAAAATAAAGGTCCCAACGCTAATAAGCCAACCTATGCATGGGTCAAAAGGCTTTGGCCGAAAAGAAATTAATTACAACTGTTAAATTTTATCAATACAAAATCTTTGGCTAATATAAAAGTTAAATAAGTGAGCCAGAAGCATTGCCATGGGACAAGTCATTCAGCCAAATTATTCCAATAATGTAAAAGGCATATTTGATGTTTATTTATGAATATAACATGAAACTAATTATCTAGTGTTTAATAATAAGCCAAGTGGAAAGAAGCCCAAAAGAAAATTGTTATATGTAGATAATGCAGTGACAAAAACATTCTTTGATTAATATGCTTAATCAGTAAATAATATGAAAATGCACAAGGAACTATAACTCTTTTATGGAAATAAATAAGAAATACAAAGGGCACATGAAATATACTTTCAAAGCCTATTAATAGAATAGGTGTGATAGAAACATCCTTTGAAAAATAAGTAACATACCCATCTTAAAGGAAAAAAGCCCAAAATAGTCAAATTATTCCTATGTGGCAAAATTAGTCCCAAAGTACCATATTTCCCTAATATTTTCCCTTGATTGTGAAAAAGTAATCCCACTTTAATCACTCAGAAATCATTTGGAATCAATTTTGTATGGGCAAGCATTTTGAATCAATTTAGTTTAGTCAAATGACTAAATTGGAGCAATGTGATATTTAAGACTAAATTGATCACATGGGAATACTCGGGGAATTACTTAGGACTTCTTCTCTTATCTTAAATGAAAATAATGATGTGAGCAAAGTAAAGAAAATAAGCAGCAAAAGACAAACAAGAAAGAACATGAATATAGTCTAACCATGAATTCCTAATGTAGCAATGGTTCCAATTTAAAAGCAATCAAGGCCATGATAAATTTAAATCGTAAGATATTTGTCTACAAAGGATGACAAATTGGAAAATCAGAGAACCCACAACATTCAGAGCAAATAAAATAGAGACTATGCAATTAAATATTAACAGTAAATCTGTTAGACCAGTCCACTTGACTGGTCCAGCCGGTCCTACGGGACCGGCTCGTTCGAAACAGGCGGAAGTTCCGCCTCTCCTGTACGTGCCGATCGGGCCGTCCGGGTCCAATGGAGTTGTTTAGGAAGGATTTTTGAGGGAGTTATAAGGGAAATTTGAATGTAGGGACTGTTTAGAAATTTCCTTTTTGATTGTATGCATTAAATAGTTTGTTTTCCTAGGGTTAGGGCATCTTGAATTTGGCTGAAATGTGAGACCTCTTAGGTTTAGGTTTTTGGGCTCTAGCGGCGTCTAGAGATTTGGGAGAGATAGATCCTCCTCTCGAATAGAGGATCAATTGTATCTTGTTATTTTTCTTCTTATATTAAGTTAAATAATCATAAATTTAAACATGAATCAATTTTAATTTCAATCTTGATTGTTCATTTAGATTTAATTTCATTTGTATTTCCAAGGTTACTAAGAAAATATTTATTGTTGACTTCCATCAATTAAAATTTGATTGTAACAACAAACTACATCATTGATTAAGAGATTTTAAACAAAAAGCTTAAAAAAATAAGCAGAATAAAACTACAATCAACCTAATTTGGTGGAATTTGTCTCATTGATGTAGCTCATAAATAAGACAAATTTTATTCAGTTAATTTAAATTTGATTGTTAGTTTACATTTAATCGTGTGCATTTTGCAAATACTCAAGTTTTCTTCTTTAAACTTATAAAATATTAATTTTTTAACTAATTATTCATTTGAAATTGATATGGAGAGATAATTAAAATCATTAGTTTTTGCCCCAAAAAGAATTTTTTTTTATTCTTCCCCTGTTAAAGTCATTGGGGTTGGGCTTGTAAAAATCAACTTATAATTGAAATAGAAAAAATAAATAAATTTCACATAACAGAAGAAGATGAAAATAAAGGATCAGATAGAGCATATGCAACAGTAAGGTGCCACTGAAGAAACACATCCTTTATTCTATCTTTCCCAATCAAAGAATAACTGAAATAGAAAAATAAATAAATTTCACTTACGTAAGAAGATGAAAGTAAAGGATCAGATGGAGCACATGCAAAACTTAAGTGCCACTGAAGAAGCACAATATTGCTCTTTATGCTCTCTTTCCCAATCAAAGAACCAGTAAAAGAAAAATAAAACCAAAACCTTTACCAAGCTGAAGAAGATGAAAACAGAGGATGAATCGTTCTTCAACTTGCTGCTGAGGTATTTCACTGAATGAGGAAACTGATGTGGAAGCAAGGGAGAGAGTCAGAGAGAGGAGGCAGCGGCGAGAGGATCAAATGCAAGAGCGACAAATTAAGTGATGCTATTGATAAAGGGCTTAGGATTTTAAATACCAATTTCACCAAAGAAGCCGAAGAAGAATGAAGGCGAAGAAGCTGCTTTAGCTACTATGTCAAAACTATCCTTCATGTGAAGCCGAAGAAGAACGAAGAAGTTCTGTTAGTTTCAACCTCTTTCATGCGAAGTCGAAGAATAAATGAGTGGGGTGGAATTTGAAGAGGCATGAATTAGCAGAATTTGAAGAGGCACGAAGAAATACGAATAGTCAAAAATCAATGATAGAGATTTATTTAACGTTTAGAAATGTATGTTCAAGATGATCTATGGGAAGAATCACAAGTCACACTTATAATAGTAGTATATAGATGTTTTTTCACCTAGTATTATTGTTGTTTTATTTGAGTTGATGACAGAGTAATATCTATTTTTTTCTTTACAGTTTTTTATTTTCTGTTGAGATTAATTTTTCTCTCACTCTCTCTCTCTCTCTCTCTCTCTCTCTCCTTTTCATTTCGCAAGATTTAATTCATTTTTACTGATTGCAGTTTCCTATAAACTGCCTTGCTTATGAAAATTTAGTAATATACAGTGTGGTTCCTAACTAGTGTTTGTTTAATTTTTTTTTCTCTGGTAATCCATTGAGTTTGTCATCATTAGTCTTTATTTGATGAATATATGAGAGTATTCACTTGAACCATTTGATATAATCAGCTTAGTGGGTTTGTTTGTTTATTTTCTACAAGCTATTTGTTAGTTCTTTGGTGATAATCTGTCATTTGAATTTTTTGTGTGTAGCTATCTTATGTGCATCTTCACATGCTTATGCATTAATTTATTTTAGTTTAACATGTTTCCCCATCTCATGCCTTTTTATTTCGCTTCATGTCTTCAATTGAATTGTTATGAACCACCATCATCATTATCATCATTATTACCCTTATGAAATTATGTTGGGGCTGCATTTTTATTTTTGAATCCTCATTATTTATTTATTTTTGTTGTTTTATGCATGATATTTTATGACTATTTTGGATTTTCTTACACAACTTTTAACTGTTTGACATTTGATCTATTCCTTTTCCTTTTTTATTTCTTTTGCACTAATCAATTTTGTCATCTTATTGGTGTACATTTTCAATTTTCTATTCTCTTTTGTACATGCCCAAGTCGCATAAGCGTATTATTTCATCATTTGATCTGGCATTTATTACTCTTGTTATTCTAATCTTTTTACAATTTATCATTCCTAATTTTAATGTCATCCTAGCATTTTCATTTTTTACCAAACTCAGTTAGCTATGTATGCTTATTTATTGCTCATCAATCATATTATATAGCATACATGTTCAATTATAACTTCATAAGTTTTATATTCTCCATGATAGTCATATCTCAGAGTACTCTTGTTGCATTTCTTCATTTAAACTTTTCAACATTAGTCCAGTTCTCCTTTTATTTAGTTAATGACTTATTGTTTTATTTATTTATTTATTCTGATGAACTATTTGATGTAGCAGAATTACAAGAGCTTTGCCATTTCTTAGAGAGGACAACTTCATCCGCTAGGCACTTAACCATTTGTGCTCAAACTAAGCATTTGGTTTTAACTAATGATAGGAATGCAGTGATCTTGTTTGGTATGTTTATGTTATAGGGCTGTCCATGTAATCGATTATTCACGTTTAACTGTATTCTCTTTGTGTTCCTATTTCAACCATGCTGCCAAGGTTTGCTTGACTGTAAATATCAGAATGAAATAGCTATCTTGTTGGCGTAGTCCCGCAGTAGATATGCGAGCGTCTACATTTTCTTTTATTATCATCTTCTGTTATGAGTCCTAAATAACTTAATTTAATGTTATCTTTGAAATATTTCATTTAGTTTTATGTCTGATATGGGATTCTCCTTTTTATTTAATCGTGAGCAAAAGATGATAAGCAATATCCCCTTTCTCATGGCTAGTTTTCTACCTTAGCTGTTACTGTGCGAATAAAAGGCCTCTTGGCTGATTACTGGTTGATTTTCTCTTCTGCTTCTGTGGTTATCATTATGCTTTGTTTTGATGTAAATAAGCAGCTCATGTTGTTTGCATTCTTTATTACTTACCTATTAAAAACATTGGCAATTGTGGATTGTTTCTGCTTAGGGTGAACAATGACAGCTTCAAATATTTTGCTCTGGCAGATTTGATTGACAAGTTGAACAAGAAGGGGAGACAACTAGATTCTATCAAATTTGTTCTCGCTTTCAATTTACAGCATAAGTTTCCACCCGCATCTCTTTTTGAGGCTTATATAAAGGAAGCCGGCAAGGGTTTACAGAGAAGGGCACTGGAGGGAAAAAATTCTACCCAGCTCAAGGTATGTCACAAACAGTTTAGTTTATTTTTTTTTAGTAAATACGGAATTGCGATTTTGCATTCAAAATCAGCTGTTTTTATTATCTGGGACAGTATAAAGCCATCTCAGAACAGATTATTGCTGTTAGAGCAGTGATCAGAGCTGTGAAGGAATACAATCTAGGAGATCTATACCCCCCCGGGAGTCTTCAGAATCGTATTCAACAGTTGAAAAAGCAGAGGTTAGAAAATAAACCAGTGTCGGTCCTTCCCGAGGACCAGAAGCAGCAGCAGCATAAGCATCAACAACCTAACAAGCGGCCTCGGCCATCTGATTCTTCAGCAACTGTTCTTCGTCCACACCCACATTCCCAAATTCAGCCTCAACCTGGGCCAGTAAATTCTGCACCAACTGTTCTTCCTCGACACCCACACTCCGAAAATCGACCTCAGTTGGGTCTTGTTGATCAATCTCCTTATATGGGTTTGGGTGGCTCATATGGCTCGACTGCAGCTCCACCCGTTTATGGTCTTGGCAATCCCATCGGACTTGGCGGGTCTCTTGCTCCACCAGAGTCATCATACCTCTATCCACCAGCCGGCCCTGCTTATGATAATCGACCACTTCCATATGGTGGCTACCCCAGTTCAGGCTTTCCTCCTTATAATCAACCACCCTATCCTTGATGCTCTTGAAGCATATATTCTTCCCATCTGCACTCTTAAGTTTGAGCTTGCTTTTAGTCAATCTTGATTTTGATCAGTTTGATTAATCTGAAGGTGATGAGGGGCTGGCTGAACTCTTTGGACAATTTGGCATCATCTGTACAAAGGTATTTCACTATTTCTGCTGCACTTTTATTAAAACCTCCATTTTTCTTCCCTTCCGTCATGTTTATTACTTAGCTGATTGTTGTAATTGCTTGACGGGAGAGTCTGTTAGTGCTACTCAACAAGAATTAGTAGGAAATATGAACACTCATATAAGGAAAAGGTTTGATCAAAATGAATCTAAAAATATTTGAATTTAATTTGAAGGTTTGTATAACTCTAGAAAGTCATGATTGGTACAAATTTTGAGGCAATATTTAAATATGAAAATTTTGAAATTAAATTCAGGATAATTTGAATTCTGATTTTAGTAGATTTATAGTCAAATTGAATGTTTTAATGAGATGAACTTCTTGATATTATAAATGATTTGATTCAACTTGAAATGAGCTCAAATCAAACACTTGAATTATGTTTATGAAGTTATAAACATAAATTGATAGATCAAATGATTTTTAATTATAATATTGCTTATAGTCAAATCGAGCGACTTGACGAGACGAATTTAATGAGCCCAAAATCACTCGATTCTAACATTGTTAAGGCATTTAAATATTTGATAATTGATTTATGATCAAGGGATCAATATGGGCTATATGATGAAGTACTTTGGATTCTGATCGAATTTATCAAATGCTCATCTAAATATATATATAAAGGGCCTTATTTTCTACATAATGGGAGATTTGAAGTGTTGAGAGATGTGAAGAGTTCTATTGCATTTTTCGACTATCACTATCGATGAACACTTCTAGCAATCGCCGTCACCATTTCTGTACTCCTGTTAAGATCTATCTTTTGTTGTTGGGTTTGTAATTGTCCATCTATAAATATTTGAAGTTTGTCTACCTACAACGGGAATTAATCAATTATTTTCAGTATAATTTTTTTTGTGCGTGATCGATATTTGTCAAAAATTAAGATTTTAACCACCAACTTTACCTTCATAAATTTTCTAGCATGTAATTAATGAGAAGTTATAACTAATTATTTTTATTATATTAGTTTTAAATATAATTCAATAAATTTGAGATTATTATTGGCCAAATTTTGGCACTCATAACTGCCCCTCACTAATTTAGATGAATAAATAATTATGATGACGGTGATAGGCCCATTCTAGTCGCTATTAAGAACCATGCATTTTCCCTTAATCTACGAAGGTCAAAATTGAGAATAAGTTGGCCTACCAACCAATCTTACGAAGCTTTGAAACTTTACCATTATTTATTTAAAAAAAAACAGTAATTTTTTAATAATAATTTAAAATTTATTTTTATCATAAAAGCAAATTCGTCTCTGCTCAAGTTTTTAAAAATTAGATTTTTATTATTTTCGGTTCTCATGATATTTTATGCCAACATAATCATTAATAGTTGATTTAGGTTTTATTTAGGATAGCTTTCTTACTACTTAAAACAGTTTTTTAATATAAAAATTTTACTAAAAAATTACTTAAAATAACTTTTTAGTATAAAAGTTGGGACGGCTTTTTAATTTTTGTAATAAAAAATTGTTTTAAGAAGTGATAAGAAAGTCATCCCAAACAATGCCTTGGGCTTTGTTAGGGATGACTTTTTTACTTCTTAAAATAATTTTTTAGTACAAAAATTAATTTTTTTTACTCGAAAATTGCTTTAAGAAGCAATAAAAGAGCCATTCCAAACGAAGCCTTAGGCTTTGTTTAGGACGACATTCTTATTGCTTATTAAAACAGCTTTTTAAATTTTTTAATTAAAAAATTATTTTAAAAATCAATAAAAAAAATCATCTCAAATGAAACCTTAGGCTTCAATTAGGATAGTTTTTTTACTATTTTTTAAAATAATTTTTCAATATAAAAATTTTTAAACTAAAAATTATGTACTAAAAAATTATTTTAAAAAACAATAAAAAAACTATCTCAAACGAAATTTTAATTAGCTTTTTTCCAATTCTGCATGGTCGGACTTAGATTATTTTCATATTCATTTTCATTATAAAAATATTGATGGACTTATTAATCACTCAGAAATAAAAAAAAATTTCCTAAATTTCGTTTGACATTTTTTATTTTTTATTTTTAATTATGGATTCTTATTTCTTTCATCATTATCACTATTAAACAACGCAAATAAACAAATATATAAGCTATTATATAAAGCAAAAATATATGGAAATAAAATTCAAATAAATGTTTGTAGGACCACAGCGCACCATGGCCTATCATAATATTGGAACAGAACAATAAAAACAACATATTAAGAAACAAAGAGCAGAGTGGTCTGCAATGAAGATTCCAGCTCTAACAATTGCACATTTCTGGTTTGTGTGATTAGGGTTCCAGCTTCAGAGAGACGACTCGAGACTGTCGGTTTCGCTTGGCCATTCTAACAAACACCGCAGAAAAGCACGACGGCGCCCACCATGGCTTTCGAACTTCTTGCTCGCCTTTCAGACAAGCAACTGTATGTAAACACAAAGGTTAAACATATTGCTCCCTTGTGAGTAAAAACACAAATAATTAGGGACATCTGCATGAGAAAATCTAGTAGAAATGAATTGAGGCATGTTAAAACTAATTTCCTTTCCTCTACCACTTTTTGTGCGGTCGGGTAAACATAGTCAATCAAACTATCTCACATTAAGATGATCCAATCAACCAACTATGTGTATACATCAATTAAGGCATGTTAAAACTGATTTTCTCGACAACTTTATGTGCGGTCGGATACATATAGTTGATCAAGCTAACTCGGATTAATGAATGTTCGAGTCGATCTACTAATGTCTTAGGGACTGTTTGGTTGGCTAAAAAAAGAATGCAGTGTAAAAAGAATGCAGATACTTTAGAGTTTTTTGAAAGAATATAAAGTAAATGTAGGTAAATTTTTTTTTTTTTAGAAGTAATGAATATAGTGTAAAGTTCAAAGATGGTGGTAGCCGGCACACGGCGGCGGCGGTGGTGATGGGCAATGATCAAGCGAGCTTGTTTGTAGTGTAAACAGTTCTCACTCAAAACTAGGCAAGTTTGTTTTACTTCAAAAATGAACTAAAATGGTTTTTACTACATTTACTTTACTTTGTATTCCTTTTTCATCAAATCAAGGATCAATATTTTCAAAACCCTTGCATTTGAAATACTTTACGGGACTGTTTGGTTGCCTGAAAAAAGAATATAATGTAAAAGAAATACTTTGAAGTTGTTTGGATGGAATGCATGACTTTACCTTTTTTTTTTTAGTTTGAAGTAAAGTGAATGCAATGTAAAGTATAAAATAGTTGTGCTCGGGGTGGCCGACGGCAGTGGCTGACGATGGCGGGCGATGGTGGACTGCGGCTGGCCATGGGGGCGGCCAGCGGTGGCCGGTGGCCGGCAGTACTGGTGGCCAGCGGCAGCCAAGGGCGATGGCATTGGCCGACAGCGGGGGCCGGCCAGCGACGGCTGCAATGGCCGTCGACGGTGGTCAAACAAGTGAGCGACATGTGTAAACTGTTCTCGGCCAAAACGGGCGAGAACGCTTTACCTCAAGAAATGAACTATGATAGAATACACTACATTTACTTTACTTTGAATTTGCTTTTCATCCAACCAAATTCCCAAAAGTTCAAAACCCATGCATTAAGAATGCAATGCATTCACTTTTCTTTCAACCAAATAGCCTCTACACCACATTGTATCTAACCAAACAGCCCCTTAAGTTAATCTGTAATGTGCTTGGCAGTGTTGACTGTAGACATGTAGTCCACGTAGGACTTAACTGCCGACCAAACCTCGCTCACACACGATCTCACTAAACTGCTCCCCACGATCTCCACGACTTCCTCTCTACGACACAAAATAAGGGAAATCCCTCCCCATTCAGAAGTTTACGCTCTCAGAAATGAACCGCACACAGAGGAAGAGATCCGAAACTTACCTCTCAGCTCTCGTCTTGACTCCCGTCGAACTCTGAACCAGTCGTCGATCTCCAACATCCACCCGCCGACTGTCGAGCCCACTGTCGCTTTCGACCGTCGGCCCGCCTCCTACCACAAGCCCCGTCGTCTCCTCTATACGCCGAGGCGGACTTGTGCCCTAGATAGCCTCCAATCTTCCTACCGCCGGCCAGCTCCTGCTCCCGCCGTCGAACTCGATGGCTGACCCCAGCCTTTGCCTGCTCCGGTCGACTCCAACCCTCTGCTATACATCCCGCCAGCACGACATCAACCTCCGTCTTCTACAACCGAGCCAAACACGACTCCGGCCGACCCCGACCAGACGAAGCCGCCGCCGACCTGCCTCCGGCAGACCTTCCTCCGGCCGACTCCAGCCCCTGCCTCCGTGCCCGATCCCGTGCGTGGCTTCGCCTCCCTGCCCGATCGGGCTCCTCCCGATCCGCCTCCCTCTCTATATATTAATATATATTATATATAACTTATAATATATTATAATATATATTATATTATATTTGTATATATATATATATATATATATATATATATATATATATATATATATATATATATATATATATATATATATATAGACATATATAATATTATATAACGTATGTAATATTATATAATAATAATAATAATTTTTTATTATTATATAATAATAATATAATATTATATGTATAAAAAAAAGAAGAAAGAAAGAAAAAGAGAGAGAGAGAAATTAGAGGATTTTTCAAACAGGGATCGGCAAACATCCGCAACCATTCGATCTGCATCCAATATTCGTCAATCAGAGCTTCTAAAGATAATTTCCCGGGCCCGACAACGCCCTGAAGCCCCCGGCCGTTGACTATCTTTCCGGCCGGGTGGACTTGAAAGGGCAAATGCCCTCATTACCTCCCGGCGCCAGGGAGGGGATGCCGGGAGACTGCCGAAATTTTCTCAAAATTTGGGACTTAGCCAAATTTTTGAGAAAATTGGAAAATGCTTAATTGATTATTTAATTTAAAAATAATTATAATATTAATTAATTTGTAAATTAAATGACAAAAAAGGGGGGATCGTCAAATCAGCACAGCGGCAATCATCAACAAATCTTCGACAACCAATCATCGTCAATTGGAAGATTTGAAGACCAATTCCCGGGCCCGACAACGCCCTGAAGCCCCCAGCCGTTGACTATCTTTTCGGCCGGGTGGACTTGAAAGGGCAAATGCCCTCCTTACCTCCCAGCGCCGGGGAGGGGACGCTGGGAGGCTGCCGAAATTTTCTTAAAAAATCAAAGACTTAGCCAAATTTTTGGGAGGTTAAAGATCTAGGAAGCTTTCCAATAATAAAGTCTAGGAGAATTATGATGTCAATGATAAATAAAATTAAATATGAAATTGACAAACCTAATAACAGTATGTGAATATAGTTGCAGGAAATATTACATACTAAGTATATAAATTTGATCTTCAAATCAAATTAAAATCTAATTCAAGAAAATGCTCAAGTAGGCTTTCAATTGAGGAAGATCTAGACATTATAAATTGTCAAGTTATTATGATTTGTTGGTGGAAGAGTTACATAATAAAAGAAATGACCCTAGACAGTAGTGACTTATGTATGGAAGGAGATTTGGTGCTAACAACATTCTCTGTACATAATTTGCAGTATCAACTTTAATTGTGAGATTGATAACTAAGGCTAGTAAATGAGTCAACATCTATAAAATAAGTATTCATTTGATAGATGATTTTCACTATGTTTTGAGTTACCAAGACATCTTATGTTGCTTGTGAACAGTCAAGATCAATTGATAAATTATTGTGTTAGGTTGAGCCAACTTCCTACAAATATGAAGTAACTTCCAGGGCAATTGATCATAGTATCAATAAGTGAAGGCCATCATGTTATTGTTGATGTTATAGAGCATTAATGATGTGTCAAACCAAGCTCCACTACTTAAATGTGTGCTTGTTAATGGATAGGTCAAATAAGAGCATATAAATAAGACATTAAACCAGTGTTGTTCTTAATGCTCCTTAACAATGTAATCAAGACATGTGTGTGAGTTAGAAATATGAATGTGATGAAAGAATTGTCTTGCTCATGAAGGAAATAGATATAACTTTTATTATGTGATCTTCACCACAAAGATAAGATCATATGATAGCATGAGCACGAATATAGAGGCTCAAGATTTGAAGGATAAGATGCTTAAAGTGACAAGTGAAATTTAATACATTTAATGCCACCGGATCCGCAACATGCGTACAAGCGGACAGAAGGCGTTCGTAGGCCCCTAAGTGAAATCTCGGGTAAATTTCTAAATGAAATCACTGGCACAATGGATCATATTTAAATATTTTAAAATTCCCTCTTATGTATTAAATATGATCCCTTAATCTGAAGTGCGAAAACCCTGCAAGTGCTCCGACAAATACAATAAATTTCTAAATGCAAAAGTCTGAGAATGCTGCGCAGGGTCAAATGCTACAACCCGCATATGCTCCAATCGTCACATCTAAGTCCCAAATCCAACGATTCGAGAATGCTGCGCGGGTCAAATATTCAAGTTTCATCCTCCTCCACGGAAGGATCGGAGTTGACATGACTTGAATTACAAAATACCTCCCAAAATCCTACAAAAATACAAGTGACCTTAACGTCACCCTGATGATGGCCGTGTTGACAAAAAATCTCAACCTGAGGGGTCAAATCTCAAATCAAACAAAATCCAAAATCTCTGAAATAAAATCTATCACTTAAAAACTTAAAACTAAAACCAACCCACCTCCCGCAACCGTTTGTCGGGGGTGATAAATTTGAAATTAACCTCAGCTCACAAAGAGCGCATGCGTGTCGAGTGTATCGCTACGATTCATCCTCAAATAGTCTCTTCCCAGCAGGGACGTGGCATGTGCCCTCTGATCAGGTGGTTTCGCTACAAAATGGCACCATTATATTACAATCACGGTCAAAACCCGTATGTTCCCTAAAGGCGTCAAACCCTTGAGCGATGAATCATAGGGTATAGTCGATAGGCACAAAACCCTCTGTCAGCTAAGGTGGATTCAGATATATCCCCTTAGACAAACACCAACCCAAGTCTACAAGGTATTCTTGGACGAAGCAACCCATGGCTGCCGATAAGGTACCTTCTGTCAGGTTGGGTCGACTACCTCCTCTGACTAAGTAGACCAGGGATCATGACAACCTGGGACGACGGAACCATGAGATCTTGATCGGGTTCGTCTTCACTCCCCCCACCACCAGTTTTAAATTCATGGTGACAAATTTTAAATCATAAAACCAAAATTCAAACCCTAAGATTGTTGCTATTATACACTGAATTTACAATCTATGCGAGCTTTTTAACAACTAGCCTTAATCGAAAGTTCTCTCTCGTTATCGGGAGGGGTAATTAACTATAGGGGTTTGCGCCTATAGGTAACCAGAACTCAGATCATATAGTCCTCACAAAATGAGGGCGAAATCTCTGGGTAGTGTCTTATCTAAAACTCAATCTGCCTTCTGAAAATTCACCCGGAACCTAATCTAGTTAAAACTCTTTGCCGTCATCACCATCAAATAAGGAAAATAGATCGATGGCGGAGGAGAGGCCCGGAGCGCATACATATTAATGGAATTTTCGGAGCCCACAGGCAGTCATGTTATTTCGTTGGCATTACTATATCATGTTTACTCACCAAGGTTATCTTTTCCATGTGCTTTTAACATTGGGGTTTGGGATGGTACAAACTGATATATGATTACTTAGGCTTACCACACTAATTAGAAACAACCAAAAAACCTTTAAGCTGCTAAATAAATCTCTAAACCAGGACATTTATAAGCCATCAACATATTTACAAACCACTTAATTATAGACTAATCAAATACATATAATAAATAACAATCAAATACATATAATGATATTAATTCCATAATAATTAAGAATTGAGTGCTTCTTAATAGAACAAACTGGCTAATTATTTGGTAATTATGCACTAATGCATACAAGTAATCATAATATGGGCGGGTTAGTAAACTTACAGCTTAACCCGTGAACTTTGGATATTAATGATTTGTTTAAACTTTAGTATGATGATCACATTACTTGCTTCTTAAATAAAATTTGATTGCAAGCTAATTTGGATCTACCAACAAAGTAAACTACTTTTATAGGAGTCTTTCATTTGAAATTTAATTTGAAACCATTCATTAAAAAAAAAATTGTTTACTATATGCTTAACCTCTTTAGCAACGCATATCCCAAATCAGACAAACTGTTAAAGAGTCCAATTAATGACAATAGACCTTATCATCTGCTTGCTACTTTTCTTTTATTTTAATTTGATTTGCATTTAATTAATATGGTACCTAAATTGCATTTAAATTATATTTCTTTTGAGATACTTGAATCCTAGTCATAAACCATCTCTACATAAATAACATTTGATTTCTCATATATTTAAATAAAAACTTGCAACACTCCATGTAACATAAAATCGCTTTAGCTATAATTTAACTCTTCAATATGTAGCCTCTATCTCATAAAGTAGATAAAGAACATGTTGTGTGTAGAACAAAATTCAGATTTGTCAAATATGCCTTTGTCAACATGAAATTCTAATGCTTGCGAGTAATCGATATTACCAGATTGCTCTTATCTAGTAGTTCATTCGTAATGGAAGTATGTAAAATTACAAATCGCACAAAAGAAAAAAAGAGAGAACCTTTAATGCGCCTTAGTTCCTTGCAGAGTGTAATGAAGTCTCCCCACTTCATATGGCATCGCCTGATAAATCGCAGAATCTGCTCGGTTGTGAACATGGATAAGCCCTCCAAGTACTCACCATTTACGCCATTCTCCTCAAAAACTTGCCGATAACTACCCAGGTTAATCTCCTCAAGCCACAAACTAACATCCTGAAAAACATGTTAGGCAAAGAAAGTATGTTTAACAACAATACATATTTAGTAATGAGTATCAGCTCTACACCTGCTTCCCAATTACATTCAAATTCTCCTTTACACTTGAGCAGCATATTACAACATCTGAGTTGGTTAATCAAGCCTGAAATTTATTTTACCTTATGTATGTAAAGAGGGTCGTTCTTTTTTTATTTTTTATTTTTTGAAGGGAAGGGATGGTTTACAACACTATTATTTTTATCTCTGAATAATTCTCTGACCTTCAAAAGTAATAGTTGAAGGGCCATTCATTATTCACACATTTGACAATTATTACATAAAAAGATGCAAGAGAAACGTTCAAAACAGGTTCAGTGCGCCATCTACATAAGTATTGATGTTCTTAACTAGTGTGAAGACTTCTCTATTAAAGCATACTAACATAAATTGACGCTAAATTCTTTTTCCCATTTACACCAATTTAGTTCTTAATACTTTTTCTCATTATGATTCCAGATTTCACAAAAGTTCCTTTTTTTATAATTTATATAATGTGCAACACTTTACTATTACAAAGCCTAATAATTGCTCCTTAAAACCAAACTACACATAAGGAAATAGAACTCATAAGCAAAAAAAAATGAGGAATACCAAGAAAAGCTAAAAGTTGGAAGTTGTTCCTTTGTGAGGAAATTAAGAATTCTAAATCTATTTGCGAGATAAAATTAGCATACCAAAAAGGCAGGGCTGTTCATAAGATGCCAAAGCAGGTACATTTAGAGGAAAGTGCAGCATAGCATCGACCATAATCTTTGCTCAACTCAGCCTTCGGGCTATTCTTCTCCCCTAAACCTTCTCATTGGACAATGACATCACCAGTTGACATCCAAGGGTTCAATCTGTTTAAGCGGTTCTTAGTGATCTTGTCTTCACAATTTGCTGTTTAAGCTTTGGTTACCTCATAGGCCTCTGATTTCTCCTTTTCTCACTTTATGCTTTCTAAAACAAGTTTTCATGATTTCTAGGCCTTCTTTCAGACGGATAATGGATGAAGATGTGATAATGATTTTATGCGCAGTCTTCAGCCATTTTAAGCTTTTTATGGTTACAATTGCAAGTAAGAACTCATTATGTGATTGATTATCTTGTAATGTGTTCATTTAATCTATGCTCCACCCACATTCCAGTTCCCTCCACTTCAGTTCCCGAAGGTTTCGTGCTCCACATTGGATTTCTTGCGGCTGCTTTCAAATCTCCCCTAATAACCACAAAATCTCCCTTCTCTTTTTTTTAACCCTAGTAACAGAACTGATGAAAATGTGTATACTGACAATTTGATAAATTATTTAGAGCAAAGGGCCATCTATCTCTGATTATGTATGATGTAGAATGCTTTGTTATTTAATAGTGACGAGTCCACTGGACTGTTACAGAGAGCACTGGATTAGCCTCTCTATTTAAATGTTATTATGTCAGCCATGAGATCTGAAATTTTGGGTTTTATGCCTTGCTTTTTTTTTTTCTTTCTATTTTGACAATATATCTCAATATCGAACAACTTACCACCCAGTAAAAAAGCATGTCCAATACATAGCAGAAATAAGATGGATACAAAGATACACGAACCTGGTATGGGGCACAATTCATCCCTAGTTGCATCATCTTCAACAGAACTTGATGAAACAGAGCCAAAAAAACATGGAAATCAGAAAAGATCCCAATAAATGTTTATAGACAATAAGATGATATTTAAATTGCCAGAGCACCTGGCATTCATATTTCCTAGAGAAAATAAAGTGGGACAGTAGTGCTCAAGTTCTAGAGAAATGGCCACAGTTCACTTAAGCTTGAATAGCGCAGTAAGAGATTTAGGAGTGTAAACCAAATTGAAAAGAGCAGCTAGGATTCCGGCTCAGCCAAACCAAAGGAAAATCCTACCCTAGAACTTCAATTGTACATCTAGCAACTTTTATTTTAATTTTCCAACCATAGCAAATGGCTGTTTTCTTATGCTAGTCAATGTACGCCACATTAGTTGTACTACTACTGTATAACTTTTGATAAGATATGAATTACATTCTTTTAACTGTCCATACTCTTTCCATTTTAATTCAAGAATATCCACAGTATCTTTGTGCAGCATGAAATTTCAGTACCAGTCTGTTTTCTTTGCACCTTGATTTTCTTCAAATAGCTTCATGTCCATGAAGATTGCATCTATAACTTTGTGTTTTTAAAAAAAATTGAAATTAAATAGGCTCCTTTAAACTGTTTATCAAAAAGAAATATCTATTTCTTCAATTCCTGCCAGCAGAATTGCTCATTGGTAAACAAGCATACACAGCAAATTATTCTTCCTCCCAATTAATCTAAAATAGCATCATTCAACTCAAGCATGCACAATCATTCTCCACTAAATAACACTTGTGTAGATGTATATATAGGACCTATTAGGTCCAAGATGGATTTAAACAGTAACACCTAATGCTACACAAACAGCTGACCAAGCCTGAACATTCTTTTCTAAAACCAGCCTGATGAGCAGCAAAGTTCCCCAACCACAATTCACCCCCACCCGCCTGGTGCCTGCTTGCGCCCCAAAGGAGGGCCACTGTGAATATTAACTCTTCAGTAATTCTTCATTATCTCATATAATAATCATCAGTTCTGAAAATAGAAGCTCACCTACTATCAACTTGGAAACAGAAGGAAAGCTTCATTATATCAATCTTAGCTGATGCCGCTTCAAAGTGGTGCATGCCATGAAAATTAATGAAAGTTCATGCATATCATAGAAGGATAAATATATTTTCATGTTATCTTAAAAAGTACAATGCAATAACCTCTACTTTCAATTTTCAGCACCCGGATTCTACAATATCCACTTTGTCAAATATCTAATTTTTTTCCTTCTCCTTTTTCATTTTTTATAACCAAGATCATTCATCTAAGTAATCTATCATAGTTTTGAAACGAATGGCAACATAACCAAAGTTATCTCTAGAAAGGATATCTTTAAGTTTATTCGTAAATGCTAATATCGTTCATCCTATACTTCCCTTTGAATGCTTTGCATTGAAATGGCTGATGTTCATCATCCAATCAGCTCATTTTGATCTAACACCACTCTGTTAGGAAACACTTGAAGATCTCAAGTATTTCATATGTTTCTATGAAAACAGCGGAAAATCTCACCAAAAACACACAAAAATCTGAAAGAAAAACACGGATTTCCACTAATCAAGCAAAGTAACAAACAAGATACAATGTTCTTCAATTCGAGAGGAAGAACAACTCTCCTAATCTCCGGCAACGCCAAGAGCCCAAGCAAGAAACCCTAGATCTCAAAGATACATTCAAATTCAAGATAATCCTCCTTTTTCCCCCAATCCTCCTAATTAACCATAAAGGAGTTTTACAAATTGCCTAATCAGCCCTTCCCATTCAAAATTTCCCTCCCAAAATCAGATCTCACGCGTGTTCGGCCCCTCCCGCTGGTTCCGCCTGGGTCCCGTGCCACTCGGTTCCGCCTCGCATAAAAGAGGACCGGTCCGGTTTGGACCGGTCCAGTCGGCCCCTCCTGGGCCGGCCTAACAGTACTCCCCTCCCAAAAACTCACCTTGTCCTCAAGGTGAAATGAAGGAAATTGATCTTTCATTCTTTCCAACGGCTCCCAAGTCGCCTCAAAGTCAGGAAGGTCTTTCCATCTAATCAGCACTTCTTTGTTGCCTTCATTATCTGATCTCACTCCTGCAAGCTCCAGTGGTTCTAAAATTACTTCCAAATCCTCAGTCAGTGTAGATGGCAATTCCTCGGTATTTGCATGCTCCCCTATAGCTTTCCTTAACTGGGACACATGGAACACTGGGTGTATGGTGGCTGTTGGTGGTAACTTCAGTCGATACGCCACTGCCCCGATCCTGTCCAACACCTCATACGGACCGAAGTACCTCGGTGCCAGCTTCTCGTTCCCCCTTCTAGCAACTGTCCTTTGCCTGTAGGGCCGCAATTTTAGGTACACCTTTTCTCCCACTTCAAACTGCATGTCCCTCCTATGTGAATCTGCCTGTTTTTTCATGATTTGTTGTGCCCTCAGAAGATACCTCTTCAATTCTTCTAGTACCTTGTCCCTTTCCTCCAGATACTGCTCAACTGAAGAAACTGGTGTGCTTCCTTTCCCATAGTGCACTAGGTGCGGAGGGTCCCTCCCATATAATACCTTGAAAGGAGTCATTAGAGAAGCCGAATGGTATGATGTATTATACCAATACTCGGCCCAAGGTAACCACCTCGCCCACATTCGTGGTGTTTCAGACGCAAAACACCTCAAATATGTCTCCAAGATTCGATTCACTACCTCAGTCTGTCCGTCAGTCTGTGGATGGTAGGCGGTACTTCTCTTGAGAACAGTGCCCTGCATCTTGAAAAGCTCCCTCCAAAACTGGCTGAGGAAGACTTTGTCCCTATCGGATACAATCGACTCAGGAATCCCATATAATTTAACCACTTCCCTGATGAACGCTGCCGCCACTGACACTGCGGTGTAAGGATGTCGCAAGAGAATGAAGTGGGCATACTTACTAAGTCGGTCTACCACAACTAAAATGACTGTGAATCCCTCTGAGCGGGGTAGGCCATCAATGAAGTCCATGGACACTTCCTCCCATACTCTATTTGGGAGTGCTAATGGTTGGAGTAACCCTCCTGGTGCCATGGCCATATATTTATTTCTCTGGCACACCTCACACCTGGACACCATCTCCTCAACATCCTTATACATCCCTTTCCAGTAGAGCTCCGATGCTAACCTCCTATACGTCTTCTGAACTCCTGAATGACCTCCAACTGCGCTGCCATGAAACTCCTGCAACAAGTGGGGGATGTGTATGGAAGTTCGTGGCATCACAAACCTCTCCTGATACAATAATCTCTCCCCCTCAAGGCAATACTCAGGATGACTATTCTTCTCTTTCCCCAGATCCTCCCTGATCTTTCTCAAATCTTCATTCAACATGCTTTCTTGCTTGATGGCCCCCCAATCTACCATCAATGGAACTGATACCGCTAATTCCTGAAGCTCCCTGACACATCTGGACAAGGCGTCGGCTGCTTTATTTTCCAAACCAGGCTTGTATTGGATCTCAAAATCATAGCCTAATAATTTGGACAACCACCTCTGATGTTCCTCAGTCACCATCCTCTGCTCTAACAGATATTTCAAGCTTCTCTGATCAGTCCTTACCACAAAATGCCTTCCTAAAAGGTAAGGCCGCCACTTCTGAATCGCCAAGACAATGGCCATCAACTCCCTCTCATATACTGACTTCAATCTAGCCCTGGCTGACAGCACTTGACTGAAGTAAGCTATTGGCCTGTGATTCTGCATCAATACTGCCCCCAACCCATATCCCGACGCATCAGTCTCTACCACAAAGACCTGACTGAAGTCTGGAAGTGCTAACACTGGAACTGTAGTCATGGCTTCCTTCAGTTTCTCAAAAGCCTGAGTTGCTGCCTCACCCCAAGAAAATCCATCCTTCTTCAGTTGCTCAGTCAAAGGCCAAGCAATAGCACTGTATCCCTTCACAAATCTCCTGTAGTACCCAGTTAACCCCAAGAACCCCCTTAACTCCTTTAAGTTCCTAGGCATTGGCCACTTCTGCATTGCTTCTATTTTACTCTGATCGGCTGCCACTCCTTCTTGGGAGACCACGTGTCCCAAGTATTCTACACTGGTCTGGGCAAAGCTGCACTTCTTCAGGTTGGCTTGTAACTGATGTTCCTGTAACACTCCCAAAACCGCCTTCAAGTGCTCCAAATGCTCCCCTTCAGTCTTGCTATACACCAAAATGTCATAAAAAAAACCCAGTACGAACTTCCTGAGGTACGGCTTGAAGACCCTGTTCATCAACGATTGAAAAGTACCAGGTGCGTTAGTCAAACCAAAGGGCATTACCAGAAACTCATAATGCCCTTCATGTGTTCTGAAAGCTGTCTTGGGAACATCTGCCTCCTTCATTCTGATCTGGTGGTATCCCGACTTTAAGTCCAACTTGGAAAATGCCACAGCCCCAAATAGCTCATCCAATAGTTCATCAATCACTGGAATTGGGAACTTGTCTGGTACAGTGCCCTTATTCAGAGCCCTGTAATCCACACAGAATCTCCAACTCCCATCCTTCTTCTTGACCAGGAGGACTGGACTAGAGAAAGGACTTCCACTTGGTCTTATGATCCCCGCCTCCAGCATCTCCCGGATCAGCCTTTCAATTTCATCCTTTTGGATCTGAGGGTAACGGTAAGGGCGGACGCTGATCGGGATCTCCCCTTCCTTCAAAGTGATGGCATGCTCCAGCTCCCTCTGCGGTGGCAAACCCTGTGGAGGTTGAAAAACCTCCCTGAACTGCTGTATGACCGGTTGCACTTCAAGAGGAATGTCTCCCTCTTCCCCCACACTGACTTTCTCCAATCGCTGCAGCTCCACAAAGTATCCACCCCCAACCTCCTAGATGGTTCGGATCATGGACTTGAGAGACACCCCTGTCCTAGACAAGCCGACATCTCCCTGTATCACCATTCTCCTCCCCTCCACTACCAGTTCCATCCTCAGTTCTCCCCAGTTCACCTTGGTCTCCCCCAAAGTTTGCAGCCACTTCATCCCCAAAATCACATATGTACTCCCCAATTCCAAGGGAAGAAAATCCTCCCTCACCTGTATTCCCTGAATAGTTAGCACCACTCCCCTACAAACTCCTCTACCCATTTCTACCTTTCCAGTGCCCATCATCACCCCATAACCTCCTATATCCACTAACTCCATTCCAAGCAGCTCAACAATTTGGGTGGAAATGAAGTTGTGGGTTGCCCCACTATCTATCAACACTACCACTTCATGGCCAGCTATCACCCCTTTAACTTTCATAGTGTGACTCAAAGTGAATCCCACTACGGAGTTCAGAGAGACTTCTACCACATCCAGGTGCAACTTCTCCTCCTCCTCTTCTGATCTACTCCCACCTCCCTCTTCGTCTTCCTCATCTTCAAAAACGAGGAGAACCTGAAGAGTCCGGTCTTTACACCTATGACTCGGCATGTACTTCTCATCACATCGGAAGCACACCCCCTTTGCCCTATTCTCCTGTAGCTCCTTTTCAGTCAGCTTCTTGAACTGTCCTCCATTTCCTCCGCCTCCCATCTTCTCCTTCTGCACTTCCTTCAAACTCCCTGGGGTTGGCCCCTTAGAAGGTAAGAAAGTGGTCGTCATTCTGTACGATCCCCCCGAGTAATTTCCCCGGGCTCCCCTTTCTGACTTCTTCTGATCTTCCACCAACTGTGCCAGTTCCATAGCTTTCCCTAAATTCCTCGGCTCCAACACTCTGACTGCTGATCGTATCTCTGGTTTCAGCCCTTTCATAAAGTTCCCTTCCAAAGCTGACTCCAAGATATGATCCAACCGGCTGGCCAAAAACTCGAACCTGTCGCGGTAATCCGCCACGTTCCCCTCCTGAGTCAGGGCAAAGAACTGCTCGTAGAAGTCTCCTCCCCCATCGGCTCGGAAACGCTCTAGTAAGCATTCTTTGAACTCTCTCCAGTTCCGGATAGGCTCCCTTCTGTCCCGCCATTGATACCATGCCAGCGCCTTTCCCTCCAAACACAGACCTGCCACTGTCAACTTTTCCTCCTCCGTCAACCCATTGACGGCAAAGTACCGTTCCACCTTGTATATCCATCCATGGCCATCCTCTCCCTCAAAGATGGGCATCTTCAATTTCCTCACCTTGGGATCTCCTCCATATCCTCGGTATCCCCCGTATCCTCCCAATCCTCGAGGAGGAGGTGCTCCCCAGGTGTCCCGATCATCCCTCCGGCGGTTATACCCAAATCCCTCATCATAGTCCTCCCTTCTACCTTCAAAATCAGCACCTCGGCGATGAAATTCCTCCCTTCTCCCACCAAAATCAGCACCCCTTCTGTCATATCCCATGCTCATCTCCTCTCTAGAGAGCGGTTCTAGAGGAGGTATGTCGTTCTCTCCTTCCAGGATCTCCACCTCTGGCATCCTTCTCCCCCGGGGTGGGTTCGGATTTCCTCCGATGCCATGGCCGTCGGTGGTCTCTCTTACTTCCGATGTCGCCGGATTGGTCTTCATTTCAAGCAGTTTCTTCATCATCTCCTCCATAGCAGAAAACCTCCCTTCCAACCTTTCATTGTTGGTGGAGATTTCAAGAAACTTTCCCTCCAAATCTGATTTCAATTGTCCGAACTCGCCTTCCAACACTTCCACCTTCTTTCCGGCCATCTTTTCTTACACGAACAACAAGTAAACTTCCTTCGAAAGCTCCCAAAGCCCGCTGAAATTTCAGGTTTTCAGCCGCCAAAGGTCCCACGACGATGCTCTGATACCAATTTGTTAGGAAACACTTGAAGATCTCAAGTATTTCCTATGTTTCTATGAAAACAGCGGAAAATCTCACCAAAAACACACAAAAATCTGAGAGAAAAACACAGATTTCCACTAATCAAGCAAAGCAACAAACAAGATACAATGTTCTTCAATTCGAGAGGAAGAACAACTCTCCTAATCTCCGGCAACGCCAAGAGCCCAAGCAAGAAACCCTAGATCTCAAAGATACATTCAAATTCAAGATAATCCTCCTTTTTCCCCCAATCCTCCTAATTAACCATAAAGGAGTTTTACAAATTGCCTAATCAGCCCTTCCCATTCAAAATTTCCCTCCCAAAATCAGATCTCACGCGTGTTCGGCCCCTCCCGCTGGTTCCGCCTGGGTCCCGTGCCGCCCGGTTCCGCCTCGCATAAAAGAGGACCGGTCCGGTTTGGACCGGTCCAGCCGGCCCCTCCTGGGCCGGCCTAACACACTCCTTTCAGAAGCTTCAACTCATATCGTGATACATTCAAGTTTAATTTTCTTGCAAAGTTCTTGCTAAGCAAACTCTAGTTTTCCTTGCAGTTATCAAACTTCTGAAAATTGTCAAACCACAATTCAAACAACCATTCATGACTCCACTATGTTGCTCAAACGTGATAAAGCTTCTACAATTCACATGTTTGTAAGCAAATTACATGAACACTTCCAGAATTTTAAACTCTTTACAAAATAGTGCAATAATAACTGTGTTAGGCTTCACCATTAAAAAGTTTATCATCAACCGGTTTGCAATGTAACCTACCAATTGTCATATTAAGCACAAAAACATAATACTATCTACCAAAGAATGATCCAATAGGTAGCTATATACCAGTAACTAATGACTTGATATTGGACAATTCCCATTAATTTCAAAGGATCTTAAACTGTAAATGCACTCTCTTCAATAAAATAATAAACAACACCAAACATCATGAACTCTAGCAGAATGAGATATGCTTGAGATTATGGATTGCACATTCAAATTCCAAAGAACTTGATATGAGATGGTGAAACTAAAAGTATAAGCATTTCATGTATACATTAAATTTAAACTTTTTTCAACTTCTAAAAGCATTCAAAATTTCAAGCCAGTTGACTGATCAAACTCCAGGTTGTTGTTATGTAAAAACAGGGCTAGAAATGCTTTGGGAGGAGAATAAGGTTAAAACAGGGCTAGGAATGCTTTGGGAGAAGAATAAGGAGACGTAACAAGTTAACCCATGTTGTAGCTTGATAATAACCACCATTTCAGCTCAACAAACAGTTCTGTATAAGGCATTAAGGTAATGTATTATTCTTAACCCACATTTAAGCACTTCATGTTGTTTTCTTATCAATAGTTCTTTGTCAACTCTTAAAAGCATTCAAAATCTTTATATCAACTCACAATTAATCAAACTCCAGGTTTCTTAGAGTTAAAAGATAAATAAATAAATAATTACTGCTTACAGTTGCATGGAACTGAAAATGCTTTTAGAAGATATGAAGCAAGGTGTTCCCATGTTATGGCTTGATTCTAACCAACCTATGAGCTTGACAGAGAGGATATCTGCCGTATGCGATGGATTCAAACATGCATGGGAAGATTCTGTTCCAAATATATAAGGTGAAATGTAACCAAGAAGAAAAGCTCATGCTAAAGGACCTAAAATAAAAATTACATTAGTATTCATAAAACTCAAAAGAACACAATCTACAAGAAGAACAAAGACAAAGAACTTGTTATCATCCATGTGGTTCTTCAGATTGCATCTTCATCCAGTAGACAAAATGTTTTATACCACCTCAGTGTAGAAAGAAACATGCTAATTGCCTCTTTTCCCCCTTAAAAAATCGTCATCACATGTAAAAGATCGAAGCTTTGACCCAGTAAAAGATCCATATCAACGGATAGATCTTTAAACTAAAAATTGAGGCGAGATCTATTCGAACAAAATTGTCCTTAGCGAGCACTACTAAAGTGAAAATTAAGCCATCCACAATTGCCCACCTATGATACAAATTTCCAATAAATGTAAAAATAATCGCCACCAGACATCCCCCTTAAGCTTGATAATTGCATGAATTCGCAATTATTGGGGGAAAATTCCCCAGCTCTTTTCTTTCCCAACCTGCAAAAATCGTCAGAGCAACACAAAGATCTAGCAATCGTCCGAAGGAAGAGGGCGATGAATCAGCATATAGATCAAACGAAGGAAGAACGATACCTCAACAGTCCATATGAAGAAATCCAAGGGCTCAGGTGGCAGACTCTTGTTCACAGCCGCCGCCTTGATCTTCCTCGAGCGAGAAAACTACAACTCCCCATCAAGAACATTATCTAACTCCGCATCAACAATTCCAAAAACGAGTAGGAATAAAATCATAAACAAAGGGCATCTTGCAGGCAACTCACCATCGACGGCAATAGAGACGACGGTCCTCAGAGAAATGGCCCCAAATCGAAGGCTTGCATAAACCGAAGAGGCTCCTGCGACGAATGCTAGCCGGATTTGTCAGATAATCGCTGGAGACGATTCCGCCGACATCATCAATTTTGCCAGAGAAGAGTGGGGAAGAGAGCGAGAGATGAAGAAGTGTACTTCTAGCTTCTCTTTTGCAGAAACGGCCAATTCTCTTTGGAATTTTTTGGGTGGTCCTTGTCTTCAAGAACTAAATGATAAGTCAAATCTTACAGCCTTAAGTTAAATTGAGTATCTTCCCACTGTTGCTTAATTTGGTTGATGGGCTTGTATGATTGAGAATATTTCAACTCATATTTGATTTCTCTTAAGTGGAGCCCAATTAAGTGCTGGCCAGGAGGTTTCTAGGGCGAGTGTCTCCTCTAGGTCAGCTGAGGATTAGTCACGCCGCCAAGCGCCCTCTCGGGGATGGCAGCGGGTGGATACCCCTTTCCCAAAAAAAAAAAAATGAGTATCTCGACACGACAAATTTAGTAAGTCTAAGATCATTCAATTTTAAGACAAATAAGATATTTAAATAATGAATAAATGATATATGATAAAAAAATTTTAATATAGGTCATTGATGGAGTGTTATAAAATTTTGATCAAATATATCAAAAATTATAAATAGACCCTCATTCTCTATATGAAGTGAACTTGGGGCTTGAATTTTGGGAGAGTTTGAAGATTTGATAAACTCTAACACTTTACCTGACATTCCATGTTTACAATCCCCGCTTGCCATTGCATCGTCTAACAATCATGATTCGATATGTATCGCCTGAATGACATTTTCATATGTTCATTCTTCATGATCAAATCATCATCATCATCTGGACCATCATTGTCTGACTGACCCCCAACTATCATTGCCCAAACCAACATTATCCAAAGGTCGTCATTACCTCTCCAATAATTCTCCTGCAAGCTCTACTATAATAATATGAGATCAATCTTGAGTTCATTATTTTGTAATCATATCTTCTTCCAAGTGAGGGGAAGAGCGTACCTTTATAATTTTACTTGCATAGTAGATAATTTCAACTAAATGAGATCTCGTGATTTTTTTTCTTTTTTAATTTGTTATCATGAGTTTTTTAACATAATAACTGCAGAGTCTCTTGTTATCTTCTCTTTTATCTATATGTTTATAGGACCTTCATACATAATTAAGATGTAAACTCTCACTTAATAAAATTCAAATTTCATAGAATACAACAATTATAAATAATTACTTTCAAACAATAGTTCAATTCAAAGAGTGAAAGTGATGATTACTAGTAGAGAAAGAGTTGAAATTGGTAGACAACAAGACAAAATTATATTTAATATTATAAATGCATATGGGGACAATCAATATAAAATTATATTTAATATTACAATAAATTATTTGGTAATTTTCAAAATAAATAAAAATAAGAAAAAAAATAAAAGATAATACAAACAAGTAAGATAACTAAATAAAGAAATGAAGATCAATTCAATGACTTTTAATGAGATTAACCTAAATTTCAAAATTACATTCAGTTTATTAATTTATTTATTTTAGTTAAGCTTGGGCCATAATCAAACATTTAACTTTTTATATAAAATAAAATGCATAATTTAATTGTAATAAAAAAATATAATTTAATTATTTTGAACTTTTGTTATTTTAATGGTAATAAAAATAAAAATAATAGTAAATACAATTATTTAAAGATTATTATTGTTCATCATATTCATTTAAGATTAGCGAAAAAGAAAGATAAATGAGAAACAATATGAGCTAATAACATTCAAATGGGTAATTTATTAAATATTTATTGAGGTATTTATAAATAATAAATATATATTTCATAAACATAAGGAAAAAAAGGATAATATTTATATTTATTTAATAAAATTTTAAAATTCTTGAATTATATTTATATTTATTAATTAAAAATAAAAAAAAGCCAGCATGAATCTGTTATTTGATGCTACTGATTCATTTGATAATTTAATAATCTTTTAAAATTGGAAAGTCAGACACAAAATCAACACATAAAAATAATATATATATATATATATATATATATATATATATATATATATATATATATATATATATATATATATATATATATATATATATATTGTTGCGGACTCAAATATACGCGGCGATAGAGTTTAAATTTTCGTCTCAGCGTTGTACGTATATCCAGCACACAAACAGAAGAATGAAATAACACCAGTATTTTTACGTGGAAAGCCCTGAAAAAGGGAAAAACCACGGGGCCACGCCCAGTTGAAAGAGTTCCACTAGTGTTGTATGAAATACACGAGACTGATTCGTCCTTTAGATTCAGGACGATCAGATTACAATGAGTATCAGTTACAAGGCCAAGCAGAGTTCCGACGTCACTCGGGTGTCCGGCAGAATTCCGGCGTCACTTGGAAAGAAGTCTGGCGTCACTCGGGCGTCAGATAGAATTCTGGCGTCGAGCAGGATTCTGATGTTGCTCCGGCGTCCCTCGGGCACCCGGGGGTGCCTCCGTGGTCTTCCGGCGGAGTTCCGGCGAAGTTCCGGCGGTGTTCCGACGGTGGTCGAGGAGGAGCTGTTCCCTCCTAGATTTCTCTTCTCTTCTTCTTGGCTTGGGTCCCCTCTTAAGAGAAATGAGGGGCTATTTATAGTTTTTCTGGAGTGGCATAGCCCGTAAATAGATGAGGGATCAAGGGCAAATAAGGAGTGATCCGGATGAACGAGCGATATTAAATCCCTTGATCGTGAACCGTTTATCAAGCATTTGAAGGTCTTAATGATATCAGAATTCTGCGATCTTGGGCTCGTTGGATTTGTCTCGTCGAGCCGCTCGATTCGACTATAAGCTCGTCAAAATCGGAGACTGTTTGGTAACTCAAATTGCTGTTCAATGCTTCCAACAGCACTTCGGGTACTTGATTTGGGCTCATTTGGGCTCGGATTGAGTCGACTTTGGTGTCGTTGGGTTCGTATTTCCGAGACGCTCAGTTCGACTATAAGCTTGCTTAAATCGGAGTTTAAATGGTCTCCGAATTAATTTTTGAAGTTTCCAACTTGAGTTTTTCCTCGAGATTCGTGCCCAATCAAGATAATTTTTTGGCGATACATCAGTTGCCCCCCTATTTTCGGACGTCGAAGCTTCACGAGTCCGAAAATACTTGTACCGGCATTTTACATTGGCCGAATTGCAAAAAATTGCGTTCCAAAAATCAAATGTTTGCTCGAACTTGATCATAGAGGCCCCGTTGAGCTCCGAAAGTGTCAAAATTGAGTCCGGAACGTCGAAAAAACGTGTCCGGGGACCCCAAAAACGTCAAATTTGGACCGTCCGGGCCCGAAATCGGAGCCCGGGAACGTGTAGGCGGCCGAACCGGCCGGCCGGTCGGCCGGCCGCCGGCAGCCGCCGGCGGCGGCGGCGCCCGCGCGGGCGCGCGGGCAAGGGGCGCGCAGCAGTTATGGCATTTAATTTTTTTTTTTTTTTTTTTTGCTGTGGGGCTCGCATGAATTATAAAAAATGCCAAAAAATCCGAAAAAATTCCAAAAAATTCCGAAAAAATTCCGAAAAATTCAGAAAAATTCGAACTTTCTTCTAGAAGCCTCCTCCCTCCAATCTCCAAACATTTTCCCCCTCTTTTTTCAATTTTTCCCTCTCTTTCTCTCCCTTTTTCATCCTATAAATACCCCCCTTGGGGTAGGGGACAAAATGCTCCTCTCTTCCTCCTCTCCTGGCCTTCTAGCTTTTGGCATTCTGAGGCTTTCCGCCGTTTTTAAGTAGATGATTTCCCTACTTAACTCGGCGCCCCTCCTTTTGCGCAGAAGTTAGCGGCTTTCCTCTCTTCTCTCCTCTAGCTTCCGGCATTTTGAGGCCTTCCACTGTTTTTAAGTAGGTGACTTTCCCTACTTGATTCGGCGCCCCTCCTTTTGCACAGAAGTTAGCGGTTTTCCCTCTTTTTTCTCTCATTCTGGCTTTCTGACAGTTGAGGCATTCCGTTGTTATTCAGTAGGTGATTTTCCCTACTTGAGACAACGCCCCTCCTCTTGTACAGCAGTTAAAAATTTCTTTTCTTTTTCATTCCTTCATGTGGAGGTGAGATGTTAGTCGGAGGGAGTCTGACGGCGGTCAGCGGCCGGGCGGTGGTCCGACGAAGGTCGGGCTGAAGTTCGATGGCGGTCCGCGACCGGGCGGTGGTCCGATGAAGGTCGGGATGAAGTCCGACGGCGATCAGCGGCCGGGTGGAAGTTCGGCGGCGGGAAGAAGTACGGCGTCGGGTAGAACTCTGAAGAAAATCTGTCGGCCAGAAGAAGTCCCACGACGGGTAGAAATTTGGTGTTGGGTAGAAGCCCGACAAACATCTGACGACAGGCAGAAGTCCGACGTCACGTAAAAGTACAGCGTCGGGTAGATATCCGACGGGGGTCCGACGACTAGCAGAAGTCTGACGTTGGGTAGAAGTTTAGCGTCGAGTTGAAGTCCGACGAGGGTCTGGCGACGTGTAGAAGTCCTCCAACGGGAGGAAGCTCAGCATCGAATAGAATTTCGATGTTAGTTTGTTGATGATGGACGATCGGGTGGAAGTCCGTTGGCAGTCAACGACCAAGTTGGGAGCAGAAGGAGAGAGTTCAACGGTGTTGCTATCAGCAGTTGAACGAGAAGCCGATGATGGCTGATATGAAGTAAAGGATCGCCGGCAGATATCCGACGAAGGGTCGATGATGGCGGGTGTCCAGTGGCATTGTGTTAAGGCAATATTCATCCATACTGAAGTGTGCCAACATCAGATATTACTGGATCAAGGGGCCGAAGTAGTGTTATATGCCAACATTTTGGCAATACACTAACACTGAGTGGAGATCTGATGATGATCAAGTTATGTCCTTTCTTTGAAGGAGCAGTTGTAGGAGATGCTTGCGTGTAGTAAGGGAGAAGTCACTTAAATCCACCAAGGATATTTGACTGTGTTAAAATTGCTTATTGCTTGATGATACTAGTTTGTACAGATGATGCCAATGTACTTTTCAATTTCAACTTCTAGTGAGAATAAATGTACACCTGAATCTGGATTTATGTAACTCCAATGATATTGTATATGAAATGAGGATTTATCCCCTAGAGGGACCTAAATTGTTCTTGCATCTGTAAGACATGCTTTGTGCTTTTGATGTATTATTAGTCTGAACGAATGTGAGAGACATCCTTTTTGACATATTTGAGACTGTAGGTCAAAGCCCTTGCTTGATGACGTTAACATGTATGAAAAAGGTCGAGAGAATCCACCAAGGATGTGAGACCTTTCCGAGGTTGTATGTCAGAGCCTTTGCTCGACGACGTTAACTTGTATGGAGGAGGTCGAGAGAATCCACCAAGGATGTGAGACCTATCCGAGGTTGTATGTCGGAGCCTTTGCTCGACGACGTTAACCTGTATGGAAGAGGTCGGGAGAATCCACCAAGGATGTGAGACCTATCCGAGGTTGTATGTCGGAGCCTTTGCTCGACGACGTTAACCTGTATGGAGGAGGTCGAGAGAATCCACCAAGGATGTGAGACCTATCCGAGGTTGTATGTCGGAGCCTTTGCTCGACGACGTTAACCTGTATGGAAGAGGTCGGGAGAATCCACCAAGGATGTGAGACCTATCCGAGGTTGTATGTCGGAGCCTTTGCTCGACGACGTTAACCTGTATGGAGGAGGTCGAGAGAATCCACCAAGGATGTGAGTCCTATCCGAGGTTGTATGTCGGAGCCTTTGCTCGACGACGTTAACCTGTATGGAAGAGGTCGGGAGAATCCACCAAGGATGTGAGACCTATCCGAGGTTGTATGTCGGAGCCTTTGCTCGATAATGTTAACCTGTATGGAAGAGGCCGGATCGAATCCCCCTGGGATCGATCTTCCAGTGATTGAGAAGCAATAAAGACTGCATATTTCTCGAATCAAGGATAAAGAGACTATATTTGTCAGTAGTTTTTCACTGTCATTTGTATTCTTTTTAAAGAAAGAGACAATATCAAAACTGGACGAACAACACATTATATTACTGTAAGACAATAATTCCCTTGTACAACAGAAGAGATACATATAGGGACAACCACATCATTCGACTTGATAGAAATACTAAGGACATTAGAATGACATCCTACTGATCATAGAAGAGATACATGGTGACACATGACAAGTAGTATTACTAACACAAAGGTTCAAGTTGCAGCATTACTCAATCTCACCAACCATTTGAATATTATTCAATGGTTGTCTTTGTTGTTGTTGATTTTGCCCCCCAGTGGGGCGAGCTTCTTCTCGGGTAGGTGGGTTCCCAATAAACTGTCGAAGATAGCCCTGGCGGATAAGTCTTTCAATCTCATCCTTAAGTTGCCAACACGCTTCAGTAGAGTGGCCACGACTACGATGAAAGTGACAGTACTGATCTTGATTTCCTGTATTTGGCTTCGAAGGATGCGGCCATTTCACTTTGTCCTGATCTTGAATCGCCATTAACACATTTGCTCGAGATGTGTTGAGCGGAGTGTACTCTTTCTCCTGCCGAGGTTCTCGTTGTGGTAATGGGGGCCTAGGAGGTAGATTGCTATTCCCTTGCTTTTTCCATTGTAAGGAAGAATTATCCATCCCAGGAGCACCTTTGCGCTTCCCATTTGTCTGCTCGAACTGCTTTCTGTGAGCATTTATGGCTTCATCTGCGGAGATTTGTGCCTCCACACGATGAATCAGGTCGGCATACGAAGGGACCGTGTCTCGCATAAGTGCTGAGTAGAAGGGGCCCGGACGAAGCCCTCCGAGGAAAACGCCTCTAAGTAACTCGGGATCTACTCCCGGAATTTGACGAGCTTCAGTAGAAAATCTCTTGAAGTATTCCTTGAGGGACTCACTTTCATTCTGACGGATCCCCGAGAGGTGAGAAGAGTCCTTAGTAATTCTCCGATTGGCGACAAATTGTTCGACGAACACTTTTGCCAATTTGACGAACATTGGAATGGTTCCGGCTGGAAGCGAATAGAACCATGTTCGAGCTTGTCCTTTGAGGGTGACAGGAAAGACCTGACAGAGGAGCGCGTCTGAGGCTCGCTGGATATGCATAATTATTCGATAATGATCGATATGCTCGTACGGGTCAGTTGTCCCGTCATAGGGGTCGATGTTCGGTAGTTTGAATCCTGTCGGAATAGGGTGTTGAAGAATAGCTTCCGTCAGGGGTGACGAATCCTGGAAGTCCCACTGATGAAGAGGTTGCCTTACGCCTCCTGTAGGGAACTCTTCTCGAACCAATCGTCGCAGTTCGTGGCGTAGGATATTGCGAGGGAGCTCAGCAATGTGATGTTGGGCTAGCTCCTCAGGGAGGTCTTGAGGAAGGAGAGATTGCCGACCTGTGTGCGGAGGATGGGTAGAACTTGCTGTATCAGCCAGTTCGTTATCTTGATGTGACTGCGAACGCCTCCTGGGTGGAGGAAGAGGAATCTCAGCTTGAAGATGTTCGATTTGAACAGCTTCAACACGTGGCGGATCTCGAGGGAGAAGAACCTCCTCTTGAGGTGCTAGGGTCGGTTGTCGAGTCTCTCGCAGGAGGTGTAGGATCTCGTTTTGAGATTCTTCCATCTTTCGGATTCGCTCCTCAAAAGAAGGCCCTGAGGTTCCTTCTCCAGCAATGTGTTGCCCCCCAGGAAGAAAGGAGGCAGAAACTTGATGTCCACGATTTATAGACTGGTTTCTGGATTGGGGAGAGTGGGAGCGGGAGGCTCCTATGAGGCGATTGCTACGCCTATTGACCATCGTAGTAATACTTGAAGTTGTGGGATAAGTTTCCCACAGACGGCGCCAAACTGTTGCGGACTCAAATATACGCGGCGATAGAGTTTAAATTTCCGTCTCAGCGTTGTACGTATATCCAGCACACAAACAGAAGAATGAAATAACACCAGTATTTTTACGTGGAAAGCCCTGAAAAAGGGAAAAACCACGGGGCCACGCCCAGTTGAAAGAGTTCCACTAGTGTTGTATGAAATACACGAGACTGATTCGTCCTTTAGATTCAGGACGATCAGATTACAATGAGTATCAGTTACAAGGCCAAGCAGAGTTCCGACGTCACTCGGGTGTCCGGCAGAATTCCGGCGTCACTTGGAAAGAAGTCTGGCGTCACTCGGGCGTCAGATAGAATTCTGGCGTCGGGCAGGATTCTGATGTTGCTCCGGCGTCCCTCGGGCACCCGGGGGTGCCTCCGTGGTCTTCCGGCGGAGTTCCGGCAGAGTTCCGGCGAAGTTCCGGCGGTGTTCCGACGGTGGTCGAGGAGGAGTTGTTCCCTCCTAGATTTCTCTTCTCTTCTTCTTGGCTTGGGTCCCCTCTTAAGAGAAATGAGGGGCTATTTATAGTTTTTCTGGAGTGGCATAGCCCGTAAATAGATGAGGGATCAAGGGCAAATAAGGAGTGATCCGGATGAACGACCGATATTAAATCCCTTGATCGTGAACCGTTTATCAAGCATTTAAAGATCTTAATGATATCAGAATTCTACGATCTTGGGCTCGTTGGATTTGTCTCGTCGAGCCGCTCGATTCGACTATAAGCTCGTCAAAATCGGAGACCGTTTGGTAACTCAAATTGCTGTTCGATGCTTCCAACAGCACTTCGGGTACTTGATTTGGGCTCATTTGGGCTCGGATTGAGTCGACTTTGGTGTCGTTGGGTTCGTATTTCCGAGACGCTCAGTTCGACTATAAGCTTGCTTAAATCGGAGTTTAAATGGTCTCCGAATTAATTTTTGAAGTTTCCAACTTGAGTTTTTCCTCGAGATTCGTGCCCAATCAAGATAATTTTTTGGCGATACATCATATATATATATATATATATATATATATATATATATATATATATATATATATATATATATATATATATATATATATATTAATAATGAATATTTTTATATATATATATATTAATAATGAATATTTTTAATATATTAATTTAGTGCCAAATTTTCTTCATATATTTTGCAATTATTCTACCAAATAGAGTGTACATTTCACATGAATGGAAACTCAGCTTCTTCCTGTAAAACATATTCCACAGTCCACAGAGAGTACAAGGCAGGAAGAACAGCACAAGAACAGAAATTAGCAATAAGAATTTGTCTCCTGTTCTTTCCTGGATGGGCTAAGGATGGTTCAAATTCTTCCTGAAACCACTGACCTGAGAAGATAATGGGATGTTTAAATCTGATGATGAAAATTTTGATATGCCACCGAAATTCGATCGGGTACAAATCTTGATGTACATTTGAATTAGAAATTTCCGAAATTTAAATTTGGGACCACCCAGATTCCGATTTCAGAATACTTATCGTCGAATTAAACATCTTAACAAGACGAATCCAACCACAAAAAAAAAAAAAATCAATCTAAGTCCAATTGAGCCCAAATCAAAGGCCTGAATGAAACATAGTTGAAGACTTTAAAACATTAATTAGATGACCAAATGATTACTAAATATGACATATTTCTCGTGTTGTGTTATAAATCAAAATAGAGCGTGTTGTGGGGGATACTATGCTATTGCTCATACATAATGCAAATAACATGCATCATTTTAAACCCTCGGGCAATTGCCCATGGGCGGATCCCCCCTCAAGTCAGGGTGGGCATAAATGCCCACCCTAAAAAAAATAAATGTATTAGAGGGAGTACTTTTGAAAATTTGCCCCCCCCCTCCCTCTCCCCCCTCAAAAATCTTTTTTGTCCTAAATTTATCAATCATGAGCGTGCTTGCCCATCCTGCCATCCGAATCATCACTTCGCATTTTGCACTTCGCAGCTGCCTTGCCCATCATTCGTAATTTTTTTATTTCATAAATTATAATGAAATATAAGGCTTTGTTTAGAATTTTGCTAATGATATATATATATATTTATATATATATATATATATATATATATATATATATATATATATATATATATATATATATATATATATATATATATTGAGTTTGCCCATCCTAAAATAAAGACTAAATCCGCCCTGCAATTGCCCATGCATACACCATAGGACATACTATTCTGCAATATTGACCTATATGATTCATTATTATGGCCATCAACACCAGTTCTTTTTTCTTCAAGACCATTCCTCAGCTCTTGCAGGTAAGCTGCTGCTGTTATATATCCATTTTATTAGTTCAAAAACTATAAGATTTCATGCCACCATTGTAATAGGCAGGACTTAACTTACTTACTGTACTTTTTTTTTTTTTTTTTTTGAAGAGAACTTACTTACTGTACTTAATGAATATTCTTCTTCCTGCAGTTCTTCTTTTTTTGCTTTGATCCTAATTGTTGAGCTATCGTTAGTGAGGGATCACATCAATTAAGATGAAGAGTTTGTTTGGGATAATTTTCTGACTGTTTTGTTTTTTAGACAACAACTATAATTTTAGGCTTCGTTTGAGATAGCTTTTTTGCTACATTATAAAACTATTTTTTAGTACAAAATTTTTAATTGAAGAAATTTTTATACTAGAAAACCGTTTTAGAAAATAGAAAAGAAGCTGTCCCAAATGAAGTCTTAGTTGACTACTAATTTCTTTCTATTTTTTCATTATTTTTCAAAAATTTCTATGATTGAATGTTACTTTATGCAATCATTATAATAAAGTTGCTTTCTCGAAAGTAACTTCACAATCAACTTTATAAAATGCTACAATTATTTCAAATATAACCGAAGTCAAAATCTCACGCACTTTCGATCATTTTCATTATTTTATTTGATTAAATGTTTAGATAATGAGATTGAAATTAAGTGCAAATTATAAGCTCTAATTTGACTTTCATTTGGAAATTAATCTCAACTACTTTAAATTTTGGTATTTTGGCTAAATTGCTTAATGTTGGCTAATTAGCATTAAATTACTATAATTATTAATTAGACAACTTTCCTATGACAACTTAATCACATAATGACAAATTCAGGACTCATACATAAACATAAAATAAAATAGCATGACACCATAAACATAATATTAAAACCTAAGCTAACACTTTCATGATTGGGCTTTCTTGTGCTACATTAAGTTCCCAAGCCCACCAAAAAACTCTTTACTTAAAAGTTTTGCTGAGAAAGGCCCAAAATAAGGGTGTAAGTCAAAAGCCTACTTATGAGCCAATTAGGATTTTGCTTGATAAATGGCTTAGGTCCTCAGCTCGATGAGCTAAGTAGTTAAGTTTGAGTCAGCTCCGACTCTACTCATTAGCTCTCGAGCATACTGATATAAATAATATTAATGTAAAATATAATTAAATCTATTAGTATTTAGGAGCTTAACTATAAAATTTTACAATTTTTTTAAAAATGATATCACAATTTCATATATAAAGCGAATCTTTGTTACTTATCTTCTAAATTTTTTTTTCATTTTATTATTATAACTATTTGAATCATAATCATTTTACCTCTTTCATAATAAATGAGCTAGCTTGCGAGCTGATTCGAACTCATAAAACTAATCTTAAACTCAAATTCAATCTCAAATTTGGGCATCCAAATAACTTTAAATGTTTTAAATATATTATATATTTTTTAATTATAATCTATTTTATTTTGATTATTTTAAGCAAAACAAATTAATTTTTTTGCGACTTATCATTTTCTTAATTATGGCTTAAAAATATAATATTTTAATATTTTCAAATGAGAAGTTGTTAAATGAAGATCAAATTTATATAAATGATCCATTATTTATTATTTATTAATTAAAAACGCTATTTATATATTTAAAATCATAAATTTGAATCAAATTTCATTTAAAAAAATCAAATTCATATAAATTTATAGCAAATAAAATATTTCTGTCTGTTGACCCATCTCATTCAGCAAATAAACAATGTGGGACCCACAATATCCGAAGGAAATCCCCTCTGGATTCTGTAGAGATAGGTGCTACTCATAGTCGTGGACCCACATGCGACGCTTTAAGGCTGATGAGATAGGATCCTAACAAAGTATTCAAACAAATTTATCCTCACTCTTTAATATATCTTATTGAGAAATATTTATCTACGAAACATAGGAGAGAGGGAGCTCATAAATGATTTGACCCGTCAATCTGACCCAATTCTGACCCAAAATATTTGGGTTCAAATTGTTTGTTTGAGAAATATGTCAAGTTCGATATGATATTTCGATTTGTTTATTAAATAGGTCGAAATTGAATTAATCGTTGTACCTGCTTTTAACCATGAACTCTAATTTAATATTTCTTATTTAAATTCTTTTAATCGTTGTTATGTTCTTCTTATTTTTTATTAATTAATCCACACTTTATAGATAAAAAGTTATAAAAAGAATATGATCAAAACGGGCTATTGGGATAGTTTGTGTCATTCAAGTTTCCAGAAAGATGGGTTTGAGTTAAGTTCGGGTTGATTGAATTCAGGCTGAGTTAATTTCGGGTACCCCTGCTTAGAGGACAAAAAATTTCTTCAAAATTGTTCATTGAATGACACGCATTTGATAATTCTATATATGAAGCGTTTTCACTAGACTAATCTCAACATATCAATGATTTTTAAGATCATACAAATACAATTTTTATTCGAATATCTTAACATAATCTTTTTCGATACTTTTTCCTTAACACATATCTTACACCTCATATGTGACTATGAACGGTGAATTCACCTAATATAATAAACAAATTATATAAGGATATCCTGTTATAATTTGTGTCAAGATGGTCTTAAATGTTCTTGGATTTGCACTACGATTAGTGCAAGTCATGATATCATATACAAGCACTAATCTCAATGTAAATCCAAAAACATTCAAGTCCGTTCTAACTTAGATTATATCAAAATATCCTTATGTATTTTTTTTTTTCGACATAATCAACAGAGAGATCGAAATTTATAGATCACAAGATAAGAAAGATTAGATATAGATATAATTGCTTTTAAAGGGGTGGTGGAGCCTCTGAACTTGTGGTTAAGAGAGCTAAAAAATTTCTCCCTTTTGATTATTTTCTTAGAAGTTGCTACCATTGATCTAGCAAGTCTGGTTTGTTCATAAAATCTTAACATCAAGTTGTCACTGCTAATATATTTATATTCATTCACCAACTCAGCAATAGAAACTTTTTTTTTTTTACAAAGCTTATATGCACCATTAGCTACATGATAAAGATATATATCCACCAATGAAAGGTCAAGTACCCTCAAGTGTTTGAGATAGGAACTTGGTTACCAATGCAATTATCTTCCTCATTTATGCTTATAATTTTTAGTCTAACATATGCTTTGATAGTTTGAGCATAGGTTAGTTAAATGTAAGAGTGTGATATTGAGGAAGGAAATGATATATATTTGCATATGCAGCTTATTAGAAAAAATAATAATGTTAGAAAAGAGTTGTAGTAAAAGAATATGTGATTTGAAAAAAATTAATGTTAATTCTTCCTAATTCAACAAGATTTAAGAAGTGATCAATAAGATCTGAGAGAAGGTCAATTAGTGTTTCAAAATTAAAGGTTATCACATAGCTCAAATTGATATAATAAAATAGATATATCAAATTTTGGCCTCTGTGTACTTGTTGTTGTGCTAAGCCCTTAGAGAGTAGGAGGAAGATTGAGATGGTGATAATTTATTACATTTTATTCTCTATCTTGCATGTCCTCTATTTAATACTTTTCTAGATTTATCTAGAAAAACAAACTCACTATAGTCTCTGCTCCTCATGTGTTTTGAGGCAGGCACATAGCTCTGAAACATTCCAAGGTTTCTTCTCCAATTCCTCATTTTCGTCACTTTTTTCTTTGAGCTCACAAACCCTTTCACAAAACACAATATAACCACTACAACCACATCTCATGAACCCTTCTCACGTCGTGATTTTATAGCCCTAGCTCTCTATTTCCTTTATCGAGTTTCCTATTTTGGCCAGATGCAACCCTAGATCATAAAGCAAAGTTCATGGTACTTTTTCAACTCTAAATGTTGCTACCTCCCTTCTCCTTTTAGTCATTTACTTATAGTATGAGATCATTTCCCTAGCTCCCCTTCTAAAGCCGTGTTTTATTTTAATCCAAGAATATATGAGAATAAGAAATATAAACATGAGAATATGATAGATGAGTGATTATTACATAATTGTGACCACTTCTTTGCCATTGCCAACAATCTAGAGTTAACACCTTTAGATTTTCCTCAGATTGCTTCTAAAATCCTTTGGTAGGGTTTGAGAAATTTAGTAATCAATGTGCCGATATAAGGTCTCAGACACTTGGATCTAAATATTTTTTTGTTAGATTTTTAGGGTTTGGTAGCATTAAGATGGAGAAATTTGGTATTTTCATTAAAGGGTTTTGAATTCTTCAAATAATTTCTATTTTGTGCTTTTTAAAGATGAATAAATGAGAAAACTATTATGTTTAATTATATCAAGAAATGTATTATTAACCCGAGAATAAGAAATATGTTTACAACGACTGTGTTCAATTATCTTTTTTTTTTTGTTCTTATCCATGAATATTTAGATAAGTAACATACTTGGAGTGTCTTTACATGAACTGTAAAGATGACTGAATGATTACAAGATTAAAAAATCACTTATTCTCTAATAAAATCAGCTATAACGCCTAAGGATTACAAATTTGCATTTAGACGTCATACCCAAGCCAAAATGTGTTAGAAGCAATAGACTTTGACTTAAGATTCACATATATTTTTGCTAGTTAGGAAGGTTCAACATGTGATGTAAATCAGTTAATGAAGAAGAGAATGAGCTCTGCTAGGGTTTTCTCCTCCGTGGCGATTCCCGTCGTGCTGCTTTGCTCATTCCTTCCGACTTTGCTTCTTCATTTTGGGAAGTGATTTTCATTTTGTGCTTTACTTGTTTCTTTGCTTTCTCTTGCCTTTCGTTCTGGATGGCTGGTAAACGTCTTCTTGATGCCGGATTTCTTGATGGCAAACCTTCTTCTAAGTCCTTTCGTGAATCTCTTTCCGGTAACATCTCCTCCTTCCCTGAACTTAAAGTTACTACTCACAGTGGGCTTCCCTCTTTGTGGATTTATGAGGTCGAAATTCTTTCGCTTGCTGCACCGTTTGATTTCGCGTTGGTTGGAAAATTTCCGTCCAACCGGCCGTCCCTTGAAGCTATTCGAAATTTTTTTTTCAATCTTAAGCTTATTGGTGATTTCTCTGTTATGGTTCTTAATCCCAAGCATGTTTTGATAAAATTATTGAATGATTTGGATTACTGTCGTATCTTTGCTCATCGTTCATATTTTATTAACAACTGTTACATGTGGTTGATCAAGTGGTTGCCTTCGTTTGATGTGGATGTTGAATCACCTATTATTCCTATTTGGGTGTCTTTCTCGAATTTGAGACAGCATCTTTTTTCTCCGAGGATCCTTCATGGCCTCGGTTCTATGTTTGGTCGCCCCCTTAAAATTGATCACGCTACCTCTACTGGTTCCCGTCCCTCGGTTGCTCGTGTTTTGGTCGAATTAGATGTTTCCAAACAGTTTCCTGACAAGGTTTGGCTTGGTCCGGATAATTTGGGGTATGTCCAGTCGGTTATTCTGGAGGATATGCTGTTGTATTGCTTGCATTATAAATCTTTGGGGCATTCCAAATCGGAATGTCTGATCTTGCATCCACATTTATCTAATTCCCATACTAACTGGGAGGCTCCTCCTACGGCTATTGAGCCTGTTATAAATGGGAGTCCATCCGGAGTGCCTATTGAGAATGATGTTGTAGATCATTGTTTAGTCAACTCGGTTGTAAGTCCTCTTGTGTCTCCTGGGGTTGCCTATCACGTTTCTGCTAATGATGGTGGTATTCCTGGGGGCAGGAAGGCTTTGGTTATTTCGGGTTTAATAGATGGGGGCGTGGGCTCTCCTTTGTCCCTGCCGAATGCTGTTGGAGAGGAGGATAAGGCTACCTTGAACAATTGTATGGTGAATTGTATTGATGATGGGGGCAAGGATGTTGTTGAGAACTTGGGCCCTGCTGGCTTGGAGTTGGGTGCTAATGTTCCTTTAGGTAGTCCGTCTGAGTCGTTGAATGTTGGGATTACTGATGATTGTTTGTCTACTAGGGTTGGCTATCACGATTCCATTGGCGAGGCTGTTACTCCTGTTGTTAATGGGGAGGCTGTTACTCCTGCTGTTAATGTTGGTAATGAGGCACCTCCTGTGACACCTATGGATGGGCTTGTTTTGGGTTCTGAGGATTGTGGCCATTCTGATGAGGGTTTGATTACCTCTGTTGTGCCAGAATTCTCTCCTAATGTGAATCTTGCTCAGAGTAATGTGGAGCTTGTGGATATTCCTATTTCGGTTATGTCTAATGCATATTTGAAAGCCCATTTGGCCTGGTCGATCAATAACTCGGTTTTGGTTCAAAATGATTGGTTGGTTTTGGATGAGGATGTCACTTCTTCGGTTGGGTTTGATGGGGATGCTTTGGGCGACAATGGGGAGGCTGATTTCACTCTTGTTGCTGGAGAAAAAAAGCTTAAAATTAAAGCTAAGAAGAAATAGCTTTTGGACTGCTCCGTCGCTTTTATTGTCGGGGGGGTTTCTCTGATGCTCTGGACGATGATGAGGCATTTCCCTGCTTATCCCCTTGCTGCCCAGCTTGTTGGCAACCTTGGGGTTTGCTTTCTGATTGTTGGTTGCCTTGGTTGTTGTTGTTGTTTCTGCTCTAGTTTCTCTCCAATGGATGGCCCTTGTGTGGCTGCGGGAGAGTTGCGGGGGACTGCCATCCTGAGTCCGCCCTTGCCGAATGATTTTCTTTCTTGTTTGCCTTTTCTTACTTTGTTGCTTTAGCTTCTGTTTCTTTTTTCTCTTGTTTGTTCTTCTTTGGGTGTTGGCCTTTGATTGTAATGTCCCTTTCTTTTTGGGAATAAAATTTCCTTAAAAAAAAAAAAACATGTGATGTAACCATCCTTAGAAATGCATTAGAGTATCTTGATAGTTTACTATTATAAAGTACAAATCTTACTTTTTATTGGAAACCCAAGTTGATATTTTGCTTGCTTGTTGTATATTATATAATCGATTTCATATGAAAAATGTTGGCTGTTATAATTATTATTGCAGTCTCACTTTTGGAGCATACCTTTATTTTGTACTTTGTTTTGTATTTTTTTATGAAGGCATACATTTTTTTTTGTTGCTACATGTAATAGCCTCAAAATTAATTTCACTAAAATTCCCGAAAATTTATTGAGAGAATGTTGTGGCATTGAGACTACTAGGTGCAGTGGCGCCAAGCTCTCGAGTTTTCTGAAATTTGAGAGAGCACAATAGTGCTGGGTCAGAAAAATTATTTTTTTAATAAAAATATCAAATTTTATTTCATTAAAATTCTCACCCTAAGCCTTCCTCTCCCATTTCATGTGCATGTTGGGTGAGAGAAGAGGAGAGAAAGTGGGAGGGAGAAGAAGAGAGGAGAGAGAAAGCGAGCTTCATACCACTATTTTTCATCGCTCTAGTTACGAAAGTTACTTTGATCGTGGTAAGTAACTTTAACTCTATCTTTGCTTTCGATGATTTTGAATTTCGCCCATTTTTCCTACTGAATTAGATAAAATTACAATATCTCCCGCTCTAGTAAACTTTCACCATATAACTTTTGATATATAGTAGATATTGTCACCCTAAATATTTTAACAGACTTATATTGAAATTTCACTGGTTAGTTTTGCATATATATCATATTAATTAAAATGAGTAGAATAACATTAAATACGAAATGATCAGGAACTAGTGTACTACATCTGAACATTTAATATATGATATGCATTAATTTATAATTTATCTGGTTTAACATGTATTTTAGAATAATACATACATACTGATGAGCACACTTGATGGATCTATATTTTATAATCATTGCATATGATATGTACATGATGTTGTTATTATGATTTATATGATATAAAATATATGTAAAAGCAAGAAATGTTTGCTAGAAATGATTGGCTGATTCAAGTTGGTTAGAGACATTACCATGTACAGGAGAGTCGGCCGACATATTTTTTTTTTTTAAATAATATTTGTGATGTAATCCTAAATGATATGAAAAAAGAGATATAAGAAGATTGGTTGATAGATAAGCTGAGAGGCAAGAAATAACTTCTTACATGAAACCCACCTAACTTGTGATATGTGATATGAGACTGATTCTTGATAACATGACTGATATGATTTAGACTAATTCCTATTAGGTCTGAAAGGGGCTAAAGGACTTGTTACAGGAAAAATATCATAGGTAGCCAGATGTTATGCGTTGCTTATGCATAAGTGATATGATATACTTATGATATAATATAACATGAACACGATACAATATATGATCGATAAGCATATGATAATACTGCTAATATTGAAACAATGTTATATGATATGTATTAAATGCACAAGATATATGATACATTGTATTTAATATAGAACATGATATACATGTATTGATACTATATAACATACATACAATGGTAGTAGAATATTTACTTGATATGAAAAATATACTGATATATATGAAATGACATAGATTAAAATAAACAATAATTTATAGATATACATAGATTCATGACAAACTTGTTGCGTTATAATTGGTATGGGTATAGAGATGACAAAACATACTTATCATTTATATAGCTACTTATTACTTATTATAAGTTACATCTTTTTGTATTGGTTTTCATTGCTCATATGAAATTAGAATGTGCATATTGTTTGTTACTTGTTCTTATGGCTACATGTTCATACTAATTTAGATAGAATGATGACATGCATATTATTTTCTTTATATTACATTGATTATAGTTGTAGGTTCTAATAACCTACTGAGCTGTCAGCTCACTATATAGCTTTTGCATGTTTTGAAGAACGGGTCAACATCCAATGGAATGAGGCAGATATAATTCCAGGACTTTAGATTTAGATTTCCGTATTCATATTTTCTTCTTTTGTGTGAGAAGTATTAAAAGAAAGACTAATGTACTGATGATGTATTGATTGAACTTATGACTATTATAATTGAATTTTGAATGAACAATGAATATATAAAAATATTTTGATGTACAAGGTTTTCTTTGCTGGCTTTTATTTAAATAAATAAAATTAGTGTCTCTAATAGAGTAATTAAAAGATAAAATAAATAATTCTTTCACATATGGATCTTATGGCATCACAGGTCTACCGACGACAAGCCATCAATGGCAATATGATGATGGTCCAACAATACTAGTCCGACAATGATGCCTTGGTGGAACTCCTAGATTTTTCAAACATAGCTCTCTTAAGTCTCAAATCAATGTCATATTCATATAGAAAGTGAGGCATATTTATAGATTTTAAGAGTAGCATGACCTATAAATATAGAGAGAATATGAAACACTCAATCAAACAGTCCTTATCAATTATATTGATCATAGACATTTCTTTTCACATTTAAGTGATTTAATGACTTCGAGATTAAGTGAACTTTACCTCATTGGGTCTGTTTCTTTGAGATGCTGAATTTGACTATAATCATGCAATATTTAGAGATCATTTTGATTCTCAAAGTTTTCAACTATGCTTCAAGTGTTTGATTTGGGCTCATTTAAACTCGAATCAAATCATTTTGTGTTGTTGAATTAGTCTTCTAAAATCAATCAACTTGACTATAAGTTTGTTAAAATTAGAGTTCAAATAATCCGTAGCTGAAATATGAAAAAACCTCCCTTAAATTTTCATCGACATTCATACTTGATTAAGCTGATTTTTGCATGACGTATCAATATTCATACTACACACCTATAAATAGGCATCTATGCACAGGAAATAATATCATCAAATTCTCTCCTAAAACAATATGCAAAAACACATTCAGCACCCATTCATTAGCAGAACAAATGATTTCATCAGATAAAACTAAGACAGCAACCATGATACTCTCAACTAAATTCCTTAAACGATATTATAAATGAAAAAGTGCCCAACAAAACAATGTAAAGTAAAACACATTCACAACCTTGGACCTTTGTCAAAGTGATAGTTGAACTAGTACATTATATGTAAATCCCCTCCTAACAGAAATGTGAATCACCTATATCTCTAGTTTATGTCGGCATGTCATTGTTGTTTGCACTAACCTGAGAAGACTGCAGTATATAGCTTCTGTATGAGTTTAAATTGAGGCTTCAAACCTCCTCTTTGCTTCTTGCTATCATTCTTTACTGTTAAGTTCATCTAAATCGCTGTTATCATACTTTGTAACTGTAATTATCAAAATATAGGATTAATGTGCAGTTGTATCAAACAGGTCTTTTGTTTGCCAAGTATAAATGTGAATGGTTAAGGACATATAGATCAGCGGGGTAGAAGGGAGTGGAATCAAGTATTTTGTTTCAGTCCATCTTTATTTTCATCCAGTGTGCTTCTCTGAAGCACTGTATCAGTCTTTAAAAGCTGCTTACACCGATGGTGGAGATCCAAATGGATTGTCAGGGAGCTCAATGTGACAACTGCAATAGAAAGGAGCAGGAATACGGATTATTCAATTGTTCGATTGTGGTAATAAACAAAAGGCAGTGCATGTTACTGAAGGATAAATACATCAGGAATTGTTAGCTTGTGAAATAAGATTTTCAGATGAAGCCTTCTAACTAATATGCGTTTGGAGTAGAGAACATGGATCAGACTTTGGTTTGATTAGGGACTAAATATGTGAAGCATAACTGTATGAATAGAAGTATCTTTAACTTAAATTATTGGCTTAACTGAAACAAGAATTAGCTGATTACTAATTAGGTATAAGATGCATATCATGTTTCTCACCTTTCCTTGTCGCTGTAATTGTTGCTTGTATTTCTAGTTTTGACATTACTAGATAGCCCAGTGTTTGGAACATCACGTGTAAGGCCTAAATGATCTTGTAAGGGAAAGTCACTAGGATCTGCGACCAAAAAAAATCATAAATAAATTTGAAAGTTCAAAGAGAATCTAAGCATGCATTGAATGGGTGCTTAACTCTCATAGTTCTGCTTCAAAGGAGTATAATCAGTGTAGAAAGTAATGTTTTACCTTTTAAGAGTTTCGAGTCATCAAGACCATAGCAAAAGTAGGGTTGTTGGTCTAGAGGTTCTTGTACCAAATTGAAACTCGCGAGTCGCCTTCTTTCGAGTTCTATCATCTTTTGTTGCTCCTCGAGTTGCAATTTGGTTATTCTTGAGCCATCGGTTTTCCTTGGAACTAATGATGAAGAACTAGCAAGATCATCGATGCATGATTAAGAATAACAAAAGGACAAACTAAATGTATCTGTGAATTTTGAACTCACTCGCCAAATCAAGATATTGATGAGGATAATGCACTGAAAGCTTATTCTTCCCCATGTATGTCCTGCATGATTAATAGAACAATACCTAAATAGGTAGGAGTATCAATTTGAATATAAATTACCAAATCAGTAAGAAATTTTACTTGTCTACCATCCTTGACTTATCCCTGTATGGCTTAGCTAGAACACGAGAACCACATATATAATGCAGATTTTTCTTCATCAAAATCTCACACACTGTTTCTGGATAGAGGAAGCTGACAAACCCATACATTCTCTTTTCGAGACGAGGAATTCTGACATCCTTAACAGGTCCAAACTGCCTAGCAAAAATAATATCAAAATAGAATACTATTGTAAATAGGCAAATAGCAAAAGAGATTATCAGATTCTTGAAAACTACATGGAAATGTTATATACTTGAAGTAGTTGAAAACATCATCCTCAGTGAATGTGCTATCTGGTGGAAAAGTAAGATATATCCGATGAGTGCTAGTGGACGTCGCTACTGGTTCGCCTCTCTCATGCTGGCATTCAAGGTATCTTGGCGCATCCTCTGCTAAAATGATTGAATGCTGCCCATGAGGCCTGCAATCCAAACAAAATAAACATATAGATTTCAACAAATATAAGAAAAAGTCAACAACTAAACTTCCAAATGCACATTAAAGAGCACAAACATGTTTATAATATGAAGATTACCTATCGATGAGGCGGATACTATTCTTAAAGCGGGCAAGCAGTTTAGTCAAGGTGAAGCCAGCCTTCCCCTGCCGCTGTCCCTCAGACAGATACCCATCAGCTTGAAGATTCCTTCCATACATTTCATAATACAACATTGGTAACAAGGAAATTGAAACAGGAGCTCCTCTCTGAGATTTCAAGAGATCAGAGATCTCCACTTCCAACTTCTCAAGTGACCTAGGGGAGAGCCCATTTTCCTCACATTGCAACTCATTAATGTTTGAACAGGAAGCCTGAGAATAGCCATCAGAAAAGGACTGGCCATGGTAGTAACTACAATTGGTCCCATGTTTACAGTATCCCTTATAGAAAAAATAACATGGCTTTATAGGAAATTCGGGAAGGCTTGGTGATCTCCTACTTGTTCTTGAAGACAAACTACCATTAAAAGAACCATCTTGGTAGTAGTAATAATTACCCACAGAACTAGATGAATCCATTTTCTCCTCCAAATTCAAGTATTGGGCTTGATTACGAAAAGAGTAACCTTCTCTAACTGAATCAGGATAGGTTTGCGGAACAAAACCTAAGTTTTGCAGTGAAGGGTGCTGATCAGTAGAAAGGAGTTGATCCAGAGCACCTTGGCTTTGAGAAGAAACTGAAGGGTTTTTTGTGGATAAGAAGCCCAATAATTTCTTAATTTCATCAATTTTAGAGAGTAATGCATTTTCAGGTCCAAATGCAAGCTTTATCATCTCTTGCTCACATGGTTCTTTCAACAAAATAAACCCCAAAATTTTGTTAGCATTGTCTGGATCAAGCTTTTGTACCCGGTCGATGACAATTTTTGTTAGTTCTAACAAGTTCATTTTATATGCTTCAAACTCTGCCATTGTCAACAGGGTGGCATTCTTAGATTAAGAAGAAATACAGGGAAATAAAGATTCAAATCGATTTAGGTTATTTCTCATCATAAAACCCTAAATGTCATAAGAACAAACAGTTACGGCATTCCAGAAACAAAGCAATAAAAAGCTGTCTGGTTCAAGATGAAAGGGAAAAATGGCTACAGAGGTCCAACAATTACGAAGAAGAATCAACAAAAACTCCAATGTCTCTTCCAAGAAGACAGATTCGAGTAACGAAGCACATGAATTCGAACCAAAATAACCTCAAGAAATCAACTGAATCATTCCAACCATCGAACAACTAGTTCTGACGCTTAAAATCAAGAAAAATAAAACTTGGGAGCATTAAAAAAGGTAGTTTTGAACACAAAAAATGATTATAAATGCATTCTTTACAAAAAAAAAAAACCAAAAAACAAAGAAAACGCAATCATTTGAACAACAAGAAATACCTAAAATGAAATCAAATGGCAAGAGTAAATCCTACAAGAACCTTCTTCCCCACTCGATTAAAATCTCACACACTGAAAATATTAATAATAATGCTGTCGATAATCAACAGATTAAATTAAAAATACGCTAACCTCCTCCCACTACGGCGCATTGCCACAGGACCGAAGAACCGTAAGCCAAATCCAAAAAGCTGTAGCATTTAGTTTTTTTATCGTTCTCAGAAAGGGCAATTCAAGAAGTGAGTGGATTTTCTCTAAATTTTTAAAATTTTTTTTACACGTTGACTCATTTATTATAAAAACTAAAAAGAAAAAAATAATTTAATTTAAATAACTATTTCAATGAAATAATTAAAATTTTTTTATGAAAATTATATTAATGATCTTTAAAAATATTAAATTTATTTTAAGATTAATATAATGTATAAAAATATATATTATATTAATCTAAAAATTAATTTAATCATTTTAAATTTATTATTATAATAAATTTAAAATATTTTAATTCAGATTTAATTAATTTGTTAATTACTTATTCATTAAGTCTATTTCACTTAATTAGCACTAAGTGGCTGGGAAGAGTAGGGGTATTGTGGGAATGAAGAAAGTTCGGCTCCTAAGAAAGATGACTAACCGACGCGGAAAGGTATGGGGCCGTTACGGAGATTTCTTCGGTCAACATTCCTTTCCGTATGGACTGATTCTGTTTTTTTTTTTTTAAATTAAGTCAATTATCCATTTAATTTGGGGTTTGATTCCCCCAAAAAGTAATTTGGAGTTTGAAAGTTTTATGTTGAGATAATTTTTTTTTTTTTTTTTGGGAACGGGGAGTATCGGCCCGCTGTCACCTCAGCTTGTGATGCGCTTGGCGATGTCCACTAATCTCCTCGGTCGACCTAGCGGTGGCACCCACACCAGAAACCCCCGGGCCAACACTTTATTGGTCCCCACCTAAGAGGCGCGGCCGTAGTGGGGTGGATTCGAACCCGGGATGGGGGGTTCCCAATCGTGCTCTCCCACCAACCACCCTAAGCCTCAGTGGGTGAGATAAATTTGATTAAAAGTTTTTTTTTGAGATAGCTTTTTTAGTACTTTCTAAAATTACTTTTTAATATAAAAATTTCTAATTCAAAAAAAAAATTTTATTAAAAAAATTATTTTAGAAAGAAGTAGGAAGATTCTTCCAAATGAAATCTAAGGCTTCGTCCATTAGGTCTTCGTTTGGGACGGCTTTCTCACTGCTTTTGAAGTAACTTTCTAGTATAAAATTTTTAATTTTTATACTAAAAGTTATTTTAAGAAGCAGTGAGAAAGCCATTCTAAATAAAGCCTAGAACTATACAATTAAAATAATGTAAAAAATGTTGCTAATTTCATGTAAATGAACTTAAAAACAACTTTAATTTTAACCAAAATTAAATATTCAAATGTCATCATAAGACATTTAAAACTATTTTTTTATCAAAGGGTTAGCATTATTAATAATAATTATGTTCAAATTTTAAAACTTCATTAATAATAATTAAAATTATTTTAATAAAGTTTAAATTTCACTCATTCAAAATTTATGATGGACAATAAAATATATGAAAAATAAGCTCCTTTATTTTAAAAGATAATGATCTCTCTCTCTCTCTCTCTCTCTCTCTCTCTCTTCCCCCTATACTTATCTCCTATAATAATAAGAATAACCAATGTCCATTTCACTAGAAATTTTATATCATAATTTTTTAATACAAGATAAAAGTTATTATTCTTATTAAAATTATTAAAATCAAAGGCATAAGAAATTTGAAGATTTTTTTAAACTTAATTAACTATCATGCATAAAATTTTTTATAATAAATAGCCCCAAATACATGAAATGATAGTTATTATTTCAAATTAGATATATTCAAATGACTTGAAATTAAATAAATAACTTGATGTTGACAATTGGATATATTTGATGGTCTTGATTAGTAAAATACAAATATAAATTCCCATTTTTAATAGGGCTTTTCTGCATCATTTGATCATTTTTTTAACAAATTTGATATGATAAAATTATTAAAAATTAATAAAATTTAATTCACAAATAATATTTAATAGTATAGATCTCAATTAATGATGTGAATTTGAATTTAAAAATTATATAAAAATACAAATAAAAAAAATAAAATTTCCTCTTTCATATGGATACCCTATGAGTTCTCCAACCCTTCTCCTTATTTTTGATCCACAAAGCACTTCTTTCTCCTCCAAGCATTTTCATAAGCCAATCATTTAGATCAACAAAAGAAGACCACATGGTTCTTTTGTTCTTTCCGACTAATAACATATTGACCACCAAGAACAATCTATACAGAGTGAAATCAACCCTAACTTGGCTATCCTAAAATATTATTTCGATAATGACCCCTTATAGTTTTCATAGTCATTTGTGCCCACTTATCATGATTCTTATAATATGAGCCATTTAGTCATGATCAAATGGTCCTACAATGATGGAGGACTCCGATGAGTGCTGAAGAATGAACTGGCACCTCACATGCTAGTGGACCCAACAAGTTCTTCGCTAGCTATAAATTAATCGACTTGAGTTGATTAGTATTATGTTCAAATTTCATTTATTTTTGTATCGAGTAATGACCTGAAAGTTAAAATTATGTTTTAGTTTGTTTGTTATTTTTTTTATCAGGTTCGAAGTTTAATCAGGTTTTAAACAAGTCAAATTAGTTACATGTTTAATGCTAATTATTTAAACATATATACTTGTTATTAGACATAAATGAATTTATGAGTTTTAATTAAAATATATGTAATTCACTAAGTATTACTTATGTTGTTAGATGAATATCAAATATTTATAAAATAAAAGCTAATCTATATATTTAGCTATTTATTAATATTTATTTGATGCATGTATCATACTTATACTTTAAATGATTAAAATAATAATAATAATAATAAATAAATAATAAGAAAAAAATACTTATACCTTAAATGATATACTCAATATTTAAATTGTATAGATATATGCAAATTAATATAAAATCATGGAATAAATCAAAGAGTGAGAAGATAAATAATTATTTAAAGAGTATTTTATCACGTTACTTGTTAAACAACAAATGAACACATTCACGAGCATATCAATATTTAAGATCGTTCATGAATATGATGTGCATTAAAATTTGTTCATTGCTTAAACAAAAAAAAAAAAAAAACAGGTCTTATATATCAAGCTGTTTCTCGAATGCACTATTTTACGAGTAACTCGTTGATTGAGAACTTTGACTCCCTCATCAGCACCCAGATTCGAGACCAACCTATGTGGTATGCTTTTGTATTATGATTCGCTACTCACAATTATTTAAAAAAAAATAAGAAGGTAATCTTTGGCCAATCTCAAGTGGCATATATAGCATATATACCCACTTGCAGGAGACCTTTCCCTTTCTCACAGCCTTTCACCAAATGTTGAAGCCATTGCATCCATTAAAGCTTCTTTTCATGGTGGGAATGATAAAGGTTCACATGGGATGTTTGGAATGTTTTCTTGGCTTTTTTTTATTATGTCCAAAGCCCACTTATAGATATTAGAATCTGGATGACAGCTTCTGCATTTCTTGGAATACTTACTATAAAAGTTTTTTGCACTAGATTGAGATTCTACCATCATGCTATTTGACTTGTTGCAAAGTTTCGTTTGGGATAGCTTTCTTACTGCTTTTTAAAACAGCTTTCTTTAACAAAAATTTTAATTTTTGTATTAAAAAGCTGCATTAAGAAGCAATAAATAAAAGGCCTCAAATGATGTCTATGTAAAACAACAACAACAACAACAACAAATATTTATCTCATTGCATCGGGTTGATTACATGAGTAATTTTTTTCTATTATGTCATATTAAGAGTCTAAAGATATTAAGAGCAAAAATGCAAAATAGTTATCACGTAATGACTCGTGATATATGTTATTTAGAGTCTGCTTGAGATGACTATGATTACCTGTAAAAATAATTGTAGAACTGTTATGACAAAGTGGTTCACTTTCTTCCAGCTTTACTTGATAAAATAACATAAAATAAAGAGTAATTTACAAACATATCACAAAATTCTTCCGTTTTTATATATCTAACATCTAAATTTTTATATTTACATATACATTATTTTAATGTTTAAACCGAAACAAAATATATACATAAAAATATATATTTTATTTTGAATAATTTGACGTGATTTAAAAAATTTTATGTTTTATAAATAAATAAAAAAAATTTAGTGTTAGATGTAAATAGATAAAATATTATGGTATGTATGTAAAACCTTCAAAAATAAAATTTCTGTTAAGATTAGAAATCTACAACAGTAAATAAATAATTCCAACAAAAGAAAGGAACATAACATATAATCCCTTTCAAAAAGAAGCACCTTAGAACAAATCCAAAATTTCTTTAAATTCTGAGAAAGCCATTAGAAGAAGCAATAACCAATAGCTGATAAAAAATATCTGCAAGCCCCACTTAGCTATTTTGTCAGTGGCATATAATTTTAAGCTAAAAAATCAGATGACATAAGCAGCCACTGCTAAAAAGATTAAGACAGAATTAGAAGCATAAGCACGTCTAGTAATTATATTATAGCCCAATAATGCAGAAGAAACAAGCTCTAATGATCACATCAGCTTTCAATAATGGCATAAAATACCAGAAAACCAAGACCATTATCAGCAAAGTCAGATTCTGAATACATATATGATTTCTTTTCAGCACCAGTTGATATACAGAGAGAGAGAGAGAGAGAGAGAGAGAGAGAGAGGAAACATGTTTTATGTCTGTTACTCTGAATATGAGATATGAATGTCTATTACACTGAAAATAAGATTTGTAACTAAATTACTGATGACCAATAACTCCTTTGTACTGAAGTTATTACAACTTTAAGGTTTTAAGAGCATCAAGAGAGTTTTACTGTGACAGTACTGTCAAACAAGTATATGGTTTGATCTATTCAATAAGATTTGTGTATCCAACTCACTTGGCTGCCATGCACACCTGTAAAGGTTATGAATCTTCTGCTGGTATAATTGAGGGCTATAGAACTCCAAAGAGTGCTTCAGTATGGAACTTTAGTTGTTTGAATCACAGAACTGTACCTCTATAAACTACACTATTGTTCATTTTCTTCTCTATATTACTGTGTAAAGGCTGTTTGATCCGAACCGAGGAGAGGCAAAAGGACTGTCTGGCAATTGAATCTGGAGTCTGCAAATCAAACAGATATTAGAAAGAACAAATTAAGAATCTGTTTGGTTCAATTATATTGATATAGTGCTTTTGTTTCATTTTCTGAAATTCAATTATCATAATCTCACATATAAATACAAAGTTGCTTAATTCAGGATTTGTTTAAGGTGGTTGTAGCTGTTTGTAAAAGTAACTGTAGAGCTGCCATGAAGAAAGTGATTTTTTGAAAGTTGTGAGTATTATAAATTTCTTTTCTTTATTAAAAGGCCATACAATAGTTTTCTTATAGCTACAATATATAGTCCAGTAGATCTGGTTATATAAACCTGTTTCTCAATACAAAGATTTTTGAAAAGCAACAAGAAAGGAGAACCAAATAAATGTGTGGCAGTGGTCTAAAAAGTAAAATATTGAGCCCCAAACGGATTTATTTTATATTATCATAAAGCATACTTCTTAATATGCTAGATCTGTTACCTATCCAAATCATTGCAATTGCTGCTTGGCTGCCAAGTATTATCATCGCCTGAACTTTTATGTGATTCAATATTCAAAGAATTGAACTGAACTGCTATGAGAATAAAGAGTGTGATCAAGCAAATTAACAATGTCAAATAACTTAAAAACTAAAGTTAATTTAATAAACCTTCTAGAATTTTTGAGTCCTCCATTCCATAACCAAGGAAAGGATGAGCAGTAAGCAGCATTTGCCTCTGCTGCTGCTCAAGGAGTTGTTTTCTCTTCAGATTAAAGGTCGCATCGAAGTCTTCAACCTGCTGCTTTATAGGTAACTGGAGAGTGTCGCATGCTCTTTGTCCTAAAGAAGAATGCAGATCAATTAAATAATTTGCACTGTTAATGAAGCAGGTTATAAATATAAAAAATGAAATAATGTAGTTTCAGATCCTACTTGTACTCGGACCATTATCCATGTCAAAAGAAAGAGGAGATAGAAACATCTGAGCATCCAACTTCTCTGCATATTTCCTGCAACAAATTTTGGTAATAAGAAAATGATATCAGATTTTCAAGTGCGGAGGATATGAGAATAAAATGTGATCACATCATGTTGGTGTTGCATGCAATGTCATTTTATTGAGTTGTTTTTAAATAACAATTTCAAAAATGGGATTCTTATCATATTTTGATAGCATATGGATGGATGTCGACCAAATATGCTGGCATCTAAGGGTGATAAAAACACCAAAAACTTAAAACTCACTTGATTTTTGAGTTGAATCAACGTTGAGTGGCAAATTTGAGTCGAGTTTTGGGCAAATCTATTTTAACTCTATAACGGTACAATCGGGATTCGGATTGATTCGACTCGTACTTCTTTTATAACACTTTAAGATAGTATTAAATCAAACACATTACTTTTAATAGATAACACTGCTATCTATATAAAAATATTATCAAAATAATACTGAATCAAATAGCCTCTTAATAAATGCATAATGCCCCTTAAATCAACAAATGCTCAAACAATGATTTTGATTTCAAATAAATATACATGGACCGATAAGTTTTGCTCTCTGCTTCTAAATGGGCATTATTTTTCAGCAATCAAATCTCTGATAGGAATCTCACAAAAGCATTTTGGTACAATTAAAAATACAGTAAAATAATATATCAGCATCAAGTGTATTTTTGATATCTTTTGATAAGTAGAAGCAGAAACTAGAGCAAATTCAAATGATCATATTCGAGCAAGAGACTTAATTAATGATCCAATGTTGTTCTTTCAGTAGCCCAAAACCTGTACCATCAAACTATAAATGCTAGTAAAGGGCTAATTAAAAATGGGGTATCTATATACCACATAATTCTTATTTAAAAAAAAAAGAAAAAAATAATAAAAAATAAAAAAATGATTAAACAAAACAAAAAAAAATAAAAAAATACTAATAAAATAATAAAAATAAAAAAATAATTCTTATGTTTTAGCATATCTAGCACCTAAACTCTGATATTTATTTATATAACACTCAAATATTTAAATCACATTAAAAATACCACTAATAGTAACTTCTCTAAAATAAAATACACATTGTCATGCATATGATTTGATGTGATTGAGACAATAATGTATTATACTGTGACATTAAAATGATATATATGTTAATATCAAAGTTTAAATATTAGATATATGAATACATAAGAACCATGTGGTAAGCCATAAATCCCCCATTAAAAATACTCATACAATTATTGACTTATAGAATGCAATACGGACTCATCATCCATGCTTATGATTACTATATCAAAATTATCACACGTGCAAGCTTATTTATTCTATCACTTTACACATTTTTTTCTTGTAATATTTCATCTTTATTGAGGATATCTACCTTTATTATTCTCTTCTCTTGCTTCTATAGAGGCACACATTTGCTTGCACTAGAAAGATAATTGAATAAAAATGTAATTCTTTACAATTTTATGTCTTCTAGTATGGTATCATAGAAATTTTCTATTTGAACATCTCTTCCCCCCTCACTCATAACCTTCCTCGTCATAGTGGCCCTGTCGATCATCGACCTCCATCTCCTGTGCATGATTGCTCCATTCTCGAGCTTAATTCTGTGAGTTCGAGCCGGTTCACGAGCCTACTCATTTATTAAGAAAGAGAGATCATTCTAATTCAAGCAATTATTATATTAATCTGATAAAAAAATAAAAAAATAAATGAGTACAACAACAACATCAAGCCTTTATCTCACTATGTGGGGTTGGCTACATGAATTCTTTTTCTCCATTGTGTCCTGTTAAACGTTAAATTCTCATTTAAATCTAATAAAGAAATGTCATTTCTAATATTTTCTAACCAATCTTTTTAGATCTACATCTACCTTTTTTAACATAAGTCAAATCTAATACATCTACTTTCCTAATCAGGTCATCTGAAGGCCGTCGTTTTATTTGACCAAACCATCTAAGGCAACTCTCTTTAATCTTATCTTCCGCCGTTTTTAACAAGAAATAACTTTAAATAAAAAAGAGAGAGAATTTTAAAATATTTCTCATAACTTTATAGTAAAATCATTGAATTTTAATATATTTTAACTGCATTTATATTAAAAAAATTTAAACGGAACTGCTCACGAGCTAATGAGCTGAGTCTAGGCTTGCTCAAGCTTTTCTCATTAGCTCATCGAGCTTGGTTCATGAGCTATTTATCGAGTCGCGCCCGAGCTAGCTTACGAGTAGGCTTGACTTAGTTACACCCGTGACTACAATCTTTCGAACATGCAGTCTCACCCTCATCAACACAAGTTTTGCAATGCATTCTACATTCTTTACACTCCACCGCTCTATGATCCTTCTTCTGTCAATTATTGATCATAACCATCATGTGTCAGTCATCAGTGATCCACCACGCTCATCAATCCCCTAGATAACTTAAGTTGTTTTCATACTCTGTCATTGAGATTGGCAAATTTGCTCCTCGATATCATTCAATATGGCAATGTCACCCTTGGCACCTTCAGCTAAATATTCATCGACACCTTATTCATGCCCTAGATCTTATATATCACCTCTCTATGATATGTCATAAGACCTTCATTGAGTTCCCCGGCATCCTCCTTACTAGATGTTCACCCAAGTCCTAGGTTACTTCGATTGATGATGACCAATCTTATCATGGCGCATCACTGCATCAAGATTTTGACAAAGCCAAACATTCTCCATCAATCCATACATTGTGGCGGCCTTTTTTGTCTCACATAAATACCTTTTCCTAGTTATCATGTCACTCCATCCAAACTGTATTGCTACCATGTTCCACCTTGCTCTTTTGCTCCATCTAATGGGCATCTTGTTATGTTTTCTACTCTCTACAATCTAAATATATTTCCCACAGGTGGATGTGCAACAGACTTTTATCCTCACTTCATCAACATTCTCTATCACTACCCTCCATCAACAGTCAATACTCTTCTTTGATGTTATATGTTGACAGTCTCTAATGATACTCACGATCAACACTCTATACTAATACCTCCGTTCAAAGCCCTTACTCATATCATCTCCGAACACAAGTTACATCTACTATGTCATAGTAAATTTGTAAGTAAGCATTGCCATATCTAAATTATCACATATGCAACTATTTATAATATAAATCTTCAATGTATATTATTGTATATTTCCTCATTCTTGTTCAAATTCTTCTATATGATTATTTTTTTCTAATCTATATGAAGGCATATGTTTGCTTGTATTAGAATGATTAAGGATTTAGTCATTTACAATTCTGTCTCCCTTCTAACACTAATAATATCTCCAAATGTTCCACCTATATTGTTCATATCCTATAAAATTAACATTTTTCCACAAAAAAAAAAAAAGTTTCTTAGCCAACTTAACATCAATGAATCTTTCCAAACTAGCTAAATAGTGAATACACGGAACTTAATTCCAGATGTATTAATCAAATCAAAAAGCAAATTAGACAAAATAGCCTCTAAATTGTAGTGATACCTCTCAGCCAATCTTGATTTTTCTTTGTAGGGTTTGACAAGAACTCGAGCACCACAGATAATATGGGGGTGGCCCATTGATAAAATTTGTCTCACAGTCTGCGGATGGTAGAAGCTCACAAAACCAAACATCCTTTTCTCTTGCCGTGGGATCCTCACATCATGAACAGGACCAAATTGACTAAATCAACAAAAGACCATTGTATAGATTAACATATTGTGTAAAAAATCATATTACAAGGTAAAAGTTCCAAAGAAGCAAAAGAAAGGATTACTTAAAGTAATTCTGAACATCATTATCAGTAAACGTGCTTTCAGCAGGGAAAGTAAGATAAATCTGATGAGAACTAGAAGCTCCATAGTCATTTGTTTCACTCCTGAATTCCATGTACTTTGGAGCATCCTCAACAAGAACCACAAAATGTTGTCCGTGAGGTCTGGAATTTGAATGTTACACATTGAATTTCCTAACAGCAACTCAAATACCTCATACTAAAGATCGAAACATAAACATACCTATCCATAAGCCTAACGTTTCTCAATTGGGCGAGCAACTTAGTAAGGCTAAAACCAGCTTTTCCATGCCTTTGACTTTCACTGAGATAACCCTCAGCCTGAAGTGCTTTCCCATACGTATCCTGATACAACATAGGCAATGAGGCTATAGTAACAGGTAACCCTTTCCTTGCTTTCAAGATCTCGGTAATCTCCATCTCAAGTTTCTCAAGACAGCCAGGAGAGAACATATTGTCTTCAATGGTTAAATCATTTAAGCCAATTCCTGACATTTGACTGATGCTATCTGGAGCCTGGCCATGGGAAAACTTGCAGCTTGGTCCATGTTTACAATAACCTTTGTAAAAGTAATGACAACTCAACTGCGACCGGTTCCTTGGGCCCAATCCAGCATCAGGTAAGTAGAAATAACCATGTAGATCAAAACCCATAGGACTTGAGGGTTGTAACTGGTCTTCCATACCACAAACTTCACGGTTATGAGGACTATGGTCTATGTTCTGAATAAAGTGGTGATGATTGGCAGCAAGATGAAGAGGTGCTGGTACACGAAAACTCGAAAGAGAAGAAAATGGACGATGAACTGTGTGATTATGGGAGACAAATGGATTTAAATGTTCAGAGGAACTGAGTTTGGGAGATGACATGAGATAGTACTTTGCCTCAGCAATAAGCGAATGTATATGTTCTTCATCTCCCATGGCATATTCCATCAATTCTTCAAGACTATGCTGCAATAGAAGATAGCCAAAAATTTTAGTAGCATTTTCTGGTTCTATTTTCTGAATTCTTTGGAGAACTCGTTGTGTGTATTTTCCAATCTCCATTGCTGATCCCTCACTCTGAAAATACTATCATGAAAGAAGAAGATGAGTTAGAAAAGGCTAAACAAAATCAGAGAAGATTTAACATGCAAAAAATCTATATAAATAGATATAGATGACTGAACAAGCATCAAAACTAAAAAGGGAAATCATTTCATTCAAAACCAAAAGATGCGGCGAAAACAAAATAAAATAATCAACAGAACGCGATTGAAAATAATCTCATTTGACTGGTAAAAACAAAAGAAGCTCCTCAAGCACCAACAGAAATCTAACCAAGCTCATCAAAACCCATATCAAAGATGAAGTTTTTAAGCAAGAAAACCTAACAAAAATCAATTTTTTTTTCATTTTAAGCATAAAAAACAATTCTTGCTTCTGTTACACCTACTTTCCTGCATCGATTACAGAAACAAATAAATAAATAAAAAATCTTACACTCTTCTCCTCTCTCTTCTTCAAATCTATCCTTCCCTCTCAGCCACAACACTCCATCACTCCTCTTGAGCAGGCTCTTGATAGAGGTATTAAAGAAACCAGGGGGGCATTTATATAAAAAACCGGGCCTTTGTTTTAAATCGAGGATTGGGGGAAAATTAAAAGAAAAAATTAACATAACAATAAGCAATAATATTTATGACAGCGAGGAACTCATCACTCTAATCTGCTGCTGCTGCTGCTGCTGCTGCTGCTTCGGCATCCCATGATTTATATATTGAAAGGCTTCAGAGACCACTGTATAGGATAATAAAAGGAAATGTTTTGGGGATTCAAACGATTATAAATAGAAACATTTTGAATAAATTAAACAGTCGACAGAGTGTCATACCGCTAACATTTTTTTAGCTGCAAATTACCGTTTCATTCAGGAAAAAAAAAAGCTTCTTTTATTCAAATTGTATTACAGAAATGCCCCTGACTTTTATAAAAATTATGCATTTGGATGGATAAATGAGGCGATTAGCTTGGGTCGCATGAGTCCCCACCAATAATTCATGAAGTACCTATGACAACTATTGTATCATGCAAAATTTTTTAAATTTTTTCTAACTCCTTAAATTTTTTTAAAATAAATTGTTGTACCTGAGAAAGTTAAAATTATAAAATAATAAAATAAAAGAGAAAATAATAGTGAATAAATGAATGGCATTATGAAAATAATCATGCTTATTATTCATTTTCTCTCATTTTTTATGACAAAACTTAATATATTTGACACCTATTCAATATTTATTCTAGTTCAATATGATGGAGGCTTTATTAAGATTTTGTTAGTTTGGATTATTTTATTTATTAATTAGTTTAATCAATTGATTTAGATTGTACATTTTAGAAAATTAAACAAATCAAATCATATTTCAAGCCATTTCAAATCAAACCCAACTTTAATTTGATCAATTAAATTCAATTTTGGATTAAGCAAAATGTAATTAATGTTAAAAAATAATCTAATTATTCTTACTATAAAAAACATATATTAAGAAGAATTTCAAATAATCTTTATATAAGTTAAAAATTTTTGCACCTAGAAAAAATAATACCCATACTGATATTTCTATTATTTATTTATTTATTTAATATTTAAAAATTGATAAATTTAATTTTTTTATTGGATTGGATTTGCAAAAGCTAAAAATAAACCTAATTATAAAAAATAAAAAATTCAAATTATAATCAATAATTAATGGATATTTTCAATCTTTTACCTTTATTCTAACAATGCACACCCTAAAATACGACGGCGGTGTGGAAAAATTATTAAAAATTTTACACACACTAAATAAAAGAGGACAAAGGACTACCCCTAACACTTGCTTCTATTATAGCACAATAAGCAAGTGAATAATTCCTATGATACATTAACATATATTGATGTATCTACTAACATGTGCAACATATATTTTTTTAATGAGAAATTTTATTAAAAAGGGTATATATCAAGTTGATGTGTCTGTTGTTCATTAAAATATAATTTAAGAAAACTTAATAATATTTACATAAATAATAAATTGCATTTTTTTTTATAAGGCATACATATTTTGTTGGTGTGAGAATGAAAAAAAAATTATTATTACATTTTTGGGATGATATTTATTTTGGTAAAAGAGAGAAGACACCAATGAGCTTTGACTAGTTTTATCTATTAATGTTCAAGTCTAGCTCAGATTGAGATCTACTAAGAGCTTGTTCAATATCTTCTCATCAAAAATCTATATTAAAACCTTCTTAGACCTGACAATAGTATCTTTTTTTAATCTCTCTAGATTGTTACTAATATATTCCATGATTTCTCTAAAAGTCTCCTTCATGCTGTTTTTTCTACGACAAACATCTTCAGGAAAGCTCAAATTTGCAATTTTCTCAAATAAGATTTGATTAAGGTTTTATTTGGGATGACTTTTTATTGTTTCTTAAAACAGCTTTTTAATATAAAAAATTTAATTTTTGTACTAAGAAGCTGCCTTAAAAAGAAGTAAAAAAGTCATCCCAAATGAAGCCTAAGGCTTTGTTTGGGACGGCTTTCTTATTGCTTCTTAAAGCGACTTTCTAGTACAAAAATTAAAAAGCCGCTTTAAAAAGCAGGAGAAAAGCCGCCCCAAACGAAGCCTAAGGTTTCTTTTAGGACGACTTTTTTATCACTTCTTAAAGCAGCTTTTTAGCTAGAAAGCTGCTTTAAGAAGCAGTAAAAAAGTCATCTCAAACGAAACCTAACACAGGCATTCCTTTTGACAGAGGAGAAGAAAAAAAACTCATGAACTCCTGCAGGAATTTCCAATCAGAATAGGTTAGTTGCATGCCACTTTTGCTCAATATTACATAATCACATAATTACAAGAGCTTCTCTCCTTGTAAGGTGGTGCAGTAGAAGAAATGAAAATGGCAGGAGGAAAACCAAAATTGTCACAATAACCATCTTCATTACTATTTTGCAGTTGAAGGTGGCGGCCGAGTGGTGGCCAAAAAAAAGCACAGTAGCCTGTGTTCGAACGCTCGCCCTGCCGAAAAACAAAGAAAATCGTCATTATTTCGAATTTATCTGAGAAATTGAAGTCATATAGATATCCTGACATAAATTTCAGCAAGAAGAGTGCAGGAAGGGTAAAGCCATAGTAACTTATTTAGCTGAGGAAACAGCAGTACCAACCTGGTTTATATTCCCTGTAAATGTATCATGATCTGCAAAACAGTCTCTAATTCACTTGCTACAAGGAGCTCATTTAGTTGAGCTTCTATTTTTCATAAAAGAGATTAAGTAGCTGCTAGAAAGATATTTGATGAAGTAATTACATAACTGAATTCTAATAACAACTCTTTGAATATAGATTTTTTCAAAAGGAAAAAAAGCATCTCAACTTTCCTATCCAAATGAGTAGATTCTGCTTTACCTGCTTCTGCTTCCACAAAAGAGACCAAAAACTCAATAAAATTAGCCTAAAACATCTGGACCTTCAGATTTACAGGACTAGTTAAACTGAGAATGGCTAATTATAATTCTTATTAAGCATATTAAGCATAAAAAGACTCATCTCAATTGCCACACAGCAAACTGATGTAGTCTGCATGATTGAACATTTTGGTAAAGGAAGAGAAACCAAGAAAGCAATCAAGGCATTAGGCCACAATGCTATGGTATAGACTTTGTAATAATAAAACATGTAATGTTGGACACATGAAAGGCATAGGCACTTGCCGACAGACATGCTACTACATGTCAAATTAAAAGATAAAAAAAATTAGCAAATATCCACTCAACCCTTTTTTTATTTCTCTCTTTTGATTATTTTTTTATAGTATTATTGTTTATTTTACAGGAGAGTTAATTTTCTTAACTTCAAGCTAACAATCTATAATATATTGTGGTTATTTCTTATTGAATTTAGTTTAAAATATTTAATAAATTTAAATATATTTCTTATTTATTTAATTTTCATATTTACTATATATTATTTATATATATATATATAATATTATAATGATATATCCAATATGTATTTGTACCTATATTTTCAATAATAGATATGTCCCGTATCGTATCGTGTTCATATCTTCATGTCCGTATCCGTATACCATAGAACAAATGTCAAAATATAGTCATATATGGAAGATCATATTTGTATACCTTATCACCTTAATGACAGAAGGAAATCCCTGATCAGATTGAACAAAACCATGGTACTGCACTGGACTCCCCTACAGCTCCTCCCTGCTGGCTACATGTGGCAATGACAGTTATGGACGCACAACTAGACAATTATGGTGCGCTTTGGCTAGTCACAACCTCAATTTGTAAGTGATAATGGAGGCACATGTTATGTTGAGCTGGTGCATTATAGTGGTGGGCTTGATTACAGCTATTACAGAAGAATCTGTACCTGGCTTTATTTTACTTTACTCTATAAAGAGAAACCTTTGGCCCTAGGTGTAGAAGTTTAGTCTTTTGAACACTAGAGACCCCTAGCTTCAGAGAGGTCCCAATCCTAATATGTACTTGCCTTGATCATCGACCACAAGACACCTGCAATCACAGGCCTTCAACTACCAGGCCTGTACCATCTCTATCTTCCTCACTTCCTCCTGCACCACAATGAGAACACACCCAGATTCCTCATATTCATTATTCTTTCTGAAATCTATCTAGAGTTCAGTCACATGAATCATACATGAAATTTTCAGAACAAGCAAAGAGTTTTTATAGCATGTGTGGGCAATGGAATTATCTAGCAATTCTATTCAAGCAAATAGTAACTGGCTCTAAAGCCCAACAGTAAGCAGCCAATGACTATATCTAACACTATGTTGAATTAGTTAGTCACATCATGGATAAATGCTGATCAATAAAATCGGACGAATAAAAACATTTTTCTTTTCTGAAAATTTTTGTAACATGTGTAGACTGGTATGTAAGTAATTTACACTGAATTTTAGGCCATATTTAGGATACCGAAGAGAATCAAATCACGACAACATACATGAAAATGATGGAATTATAATTTAATTAATTAAATTGGTAATTAGAACATGCCTCACGCTTCTCAATCAATGCCTATTCGAAGATATTTTGGTCATCAAACTCAGAAAATTTTCTTCCATTATCCAAGGAGAAGTATATGATGTGCAAGTTCTGGTAAAGGTTTCAAAGTTTGTTACCATCAATAAGAACAAATTTGACAATTCAATCATTATAATAGAGCTTATCGCTTTGATCATAATAATAATAACTTGGAGATCGCCAACCAAACTAGCAATCCAAAATCAGAGCTTGCAGAGTACAGACCCTTTGCTTGAACATGTATGCACGCACATGAAAAGTTGCCATTGAAGTACTTGTAACTGTATAGGAAACAATCAAACAGCTTTTAATGAATTTTCATTTTGTTAAAGGTGTATTGTCTCGGTATCAAACTGCACGCATAGGTGATAGAGAAATAAATGATCCATCATGATATATTTGTTAAGATATGGAGCCTAATTTTTTATCCTATGAAAAATGCATTAAGCATACACAGTCATGGATCAACCTTTTTATGAGTAATTTTATTATGGGTGCTGTTTTTAGATCATATTAGATATATAATATATTAGGACTGTAGAAATTTCATAATCTAAACTACAGTGAAATCAGAAATAACGGATACTAACTTTGAGTGAACTTGTATAAAATTTTTTATGCATTTTAATGCTCTTTTACTTTCTATTAACTCTCATTGATTGAATTAGGTTTCGTATAATTCCTAACAACATCCCCATGCTTAAAGAAACACAACTCTTAGCAGGGATGAAAAGCTTAACAAACAGTTTCAAAAACTAGCCAAGAGCAAAGCTAGTGTCCTCCATGGAGTTACCCATGCAAAAGAAAGTGAAGTTCAAGTCCTTAAACATAGTGTATCATTTATTCCATGATATTGGCCAAATAAAAACAGGTAAATTTATCAGATAGCAACACGTTGCAGTTCATTTTCAACACAAAACATTAGTTGGACGTATTCCTTTTTTATTCTCTCTCATCTAACAATTGAATCTGTAAATAATAGCGATCTGGTGAGCACAAAAATAGATCTGGTAAGAGAATAAGATGATAAGAAGATATTTTTGTGAACTTCATTCGAGACAGACTTATAAATTTAAACATAAGCAAAGATTAAAAACTTAAGCAAATATAAGATATTAAAAACTTGTTATAGCATTTAAAGCCTATATAAGCAAATATAGAAAACTAAGATTCTGTTATAACAATTGAGCCTAAAATATTGGACAGATACGGACTGTTGAATTCATCCTCCTTTATTTTCATCCAATACTCCCCATCAAATTGGAGCATGTCTTGAAATGTCAAGAATACCCAACTTATAAAATAATCAAGTGTCACCACCAAGTGATTTGATAAGAAGGGAACGACATTCTGGTTTTGCAAAAGAATGAATATGTATTGGTTATTTCATTATTGTACAGGAGATGTGATTAGAACCTAATGTGGTAAAATAGCTGGTCGTAGAGTGATGTGCAGTAGGATAATGGGTCAACATATCTGACTAAAATAAGAGAACTAGATGAAGAAAGGACTAAACCTTTACTAGTAGTAACTTTCAGATAACAAAGAATTCAATTGGCTACATCAAAATGGAGGAATATAGATATTGTATGCATTGACTGAAAGTATTTACAACATATTGAATAACAAGTCGTGGTGCAGTGAGACATAAAAGATGACCCATGATTCATCGATAAATCGTTGGGTCGGGAAGGGGACGATCTTTTAGTCATAAATGAAGATGCTACTCCATTGAGGAATCTTCGGCCATTGAGGAATCTGATAATCGAAAATTAGTCATACCACAATTAGATAATATGTCTATAGAATATTTACGTTGGCACAGAAAAATTAATTGTTTAAAGGAGAAGATACTTCTATACCTTAAAATAATCAAGGATTAGCAAGTCTTTTATTGAGAGAGAGATTAAGCATTAAATAATTCGACGTCGCAGATGGCATCATCACTGTTAGTGACAATAATATCATCAATACAAATGGGAATAAAAATAGTAGAATGGTTATCAGGTTATGAATATACATAAGATGACTTTAGTCTGAAGAAGATTGATGAGAATCTCAAAGTATAAGAGTAGTTTAGAATTTAGAGAATCATTGACTAGAAGCTTGTTTAAGATCACAGATAGAATGATTTAATTTGCATACATGAGTCCCTTCCTTAAAAAGGAATTCAGGAGGTACTTTCATATAAGCTTCTTCAATAAGATATTTTTGGAGAAAAGCATTATTGGCATCAAGTTGGTGTAGTGACGAACTTTTAAGGATGATAATGAAAAGAATAAGACAAATAATAAATAGTTTGGCCACAGGCGTGAAAGTATCATGATAATTGATGCCTTCAACTTAAGTATAAGTTATGGAAACTGAACAAGCTTTATACCTCCCTATAGAACCTTCAGATTGACATAATTTTGTAGGGCTCATTTACAACTAATGTGTGATTTTCCTTGGGAAACTAAGCGAAAAGATCAAGTATTATTTAATTCAAGGACTTGAATTTCTTGGGCCATGGCATCACACTATTTAGCATGGCATGAGAATAACATTTCGGTTCTTGAATTTCAATGACATTAGTTAGCGAGGCTGATGAGAAAGATTTAAATAGATAAAGGAAAATAATTTACTAGCAAAAAATTAGTTAAGAAAGAAATATTATAAGAAATGAAATCCTTTAGATGATCTATTGGGCGACAAATTTGTTAAGGATGATTATTTAATGATAGGAGCGGGTGTTGTTGAAGAAGAATTAGTGGAGGGACTGTCCTCATAAATAGATAGAGGATTTGTTGAGCTATAAAGCTGAGAAGACGTGGCAATAATCATGGTGTAATCATTGAAATAATTAACCAGATTATGAGAAATAGAATCACTAAAAAACCATTAGTAGGAACAAGTGCTGGTGTAGTGTAATAAAAATGTTCCATCATCATTGATTGGAGTAATGGTAATTGAATTTTTTAATGATTAGGATGAAAGGTCATGATTTAGAAAAGTTAACTAATGAAATATGACATCACAAGAAACGTGGATTCGACAAGTTTTGAAATCATATATGTGATATCCCTTTTGACCATACGGATAACAAATAAAAATACTAGGTTAGACTAACTCATCTAATTTATGTTGAATATTCATGTTTCTAGTAAAACATAAACATCCAGAAAGTAAAAGAAATGAACATGATAACAGTCCCAAGAAAAGATTGATGAGCTGATTTGAATTTAAATACCAGAGTTGATAGTTTATTAATAAGAATTGGGAATGCATTCACCCCAAAAAGAAAGAGGCAGGTTTGCTTGAAATCATAGAGCTCTAACAATATCATGTATGTTGGTCGCAACTATGTTGGTGAATAATTCCATTGTTGTGAAATCATGATTGAATAGATTTAGAAAAAAATCATAATCATTGTCTAAACGAATGATTTAAAGTTGAGGAAGAAAAATGTCCTCATTACCAACGTTGATATACAAGCAATTTTGGTTTTAAATTGACAATTGATTTGATTAAAAAAATAAAATTAACATGTTGAATGTTTTAGATTTATATTTCATTAAATAAATCCAAGTGCACCTTGAATAATCATCAAAACAATTAAAAAGAAACATTATAGATTTTTAGAATGTATAGAGAAAGAACACCAAATGTTAACATGAATTAATTCAAAGCAATGAGAACAACAATTAGTACTTTGAGAAAAATATTCGCACGACCGTTTAGCAAATAGGCATACATCACCATGAAGAGAATGCCATAGTCAAAGTTGAAAAATAAAAATACAATTTATTAACTTTGTTAACTATAAGATAGATGACAAACTGAATTTAAATGACATAATGTGAAAAACATTCATTAGAGTAACTGATGATAAACCATGAACCAAGCCTACATGTGTCACATGCGCTTGGGAAACAGCCGACAATTGAACTGATAAACTTTTATAAATGGTAGAATATGAAGGAAAAAAAATGAAGAGATGTGCTTCTATGATCAGAAGCATCTAAATCAATAATCCAACAAAAGGATAAACGAGTAAGAGCTTTACCTGCCAAAACGACTAATGATACACTAGATTATTCTTTGGCTAGAAGTGCAAGAAGCTTGTTATATTGTTCAGTTGTCAACTAATTGGCTAAAGTAGTTGAAAGGGATGGTGGCCCTGATTTCTTCTCCTGCATATCTGGGAGCCATGAATTTGTTAGCAAGTAGCAAGAACAGCATGTTTGTTATAATGTTCATATAAAGGAGTACAACATGTTTGTTATAATGTTCATAGAAACGACGTTGAAGCTATCTTCAAGGCCGAGCTAGTGGTTTAGATGGTTGAAGCGCTACTGAATCAACAGCAGGAGTTGTTCGAAATTTCTCCCTTGTTGCTTTTCTTCTTGATATATCAAATTATTGATACGCTGAATTTGACTTTGAATAGCCAAAAAATGATCATAGAGTCATTTTGATCCATTCAACCATGGATTGTTAGCATGTAGCAAAAAGTAGTAGTATGCTTGTTATAATGTTCACAGAAAGAATGTTGAAGCAATCCCCAGAGCCGAGCTAGTGGTTCAGACGCCTGAAGCATTGTTGAATCACAGTAAGAGTTGTTTGAAATTTTATCACTAGTTGCTTTTCTTCTTGACGTACCAAATTGTAGATATGTTGTATTGAAGGAAACAACTCCATCAAGAGAATTTGAATTTAAATAGAACAAAAACGATCATAGAGTCGTTTCCTTCTAATCAACGTATCTAAAATTTGGTGATGACAATCTAGTAATGATAATTCTCTCTCATCTAACAGTTTAAATCTGATATTAATGATGATTTCGTGAATTTCTTTTTGTGCTTACCATTTTTACATTGCATTTCGTGAATTTCTTTTTGTGCTTACCATTTTTACATTGCATTTGTGCGTCGATCTTTCCATTTTATTAGTTCTTAATGATTGAATCAGGTCTTGCATAATTACTAACTATGTCCCCGTACTTAAAGAAACACAAATATAAGTAGGGATGATGGGGACATTAGATCATGGAAAGTATATCAGAGATGTGACCGACGATCTATGGCCACGATCGCGCCGATCTATTTTTGAGTCTTCATATGTAGTTGTTTTATTTATTTGTTTTATGTATTTGTTTTAGTAGCATTTCCTGTTTTGCCCTTACTTAAGGGTTTTGTCATATGTAAGCCCTAGGGGCATTATCGTCCTTTATTTCCCTTTCATTGTAGGAGGCTATATATAAGCCCCATACGTTTCATTTGGAGATAATGAAGAATTATAATGAAATTTCCTGCGCCCTTTGTGTTTGCGTGAGAATTTGAGAGCTTTGGAGTGGAATCCCTAGGAGAGGGAATCGGATCACCCACCAACCTTGAAAGAGTCCGAGTTCGTGGCTATTTTCTCCCTTTCGTTTCTTCCCTTCCCCTCTACCGCCGGCTAAGGAGACCCCCTCTCTTTTCTCTAGGCCGAACCCCTTCCCTTCCCCCTTCCACCCAAGCCGCCGGCCTTCCCCCTCCCCACCCAAGCTGCCAGCCTCCCTTCCCCTCCTCTTTTCAAAATTCCCCACCGACCCCCCCCCCCCAACCCACTTTCCTTATTTACTTCACCTCAAATTTGGAAAGAATTTGAATTTAAATCCACTTAAATTTAAAAATCAAATTCTTTCCTATTTGACAAAGCTAATTTTGGAAAGGTGCCACAATCATATCAATTAAATCAAATCTGAATTTAATTGATTAAGTAAAGCTCTTGGTCCAAATACATTGAACCTAGACATCTTTCCCTCTCCCTCTCTCTCATGGCCGAACCCCGCCCCCCCCCCCCCCCCCCCCCCCCCCCCCCGCCCCACCTAATTAAATTCTTTCGTTAAAGCAGCCCTCCTACATTGGAATTAATCCAAATCCCCCTCCCTCTCTCCTACCTGCCGCCCCCTCTCTCCAATCTCTTATTAATTCCTTCCAAATTAAGAGGATTAATTTGGGATACAATTTCTTAATTTTCCCTCCATCCTCCCTCCTCCCTCCTCCCTCCTCCCTCCTACCTCCTCCAAATTCGAACCTAAATTTTTCCCAAGCCCCTACCTTGGCCGACCACCCTCTCACCCTCCTTCTACTTGGATTCCTGAGAAAAACTTCTTTCTCTCCAAGGGAATCTTTAAGGATAGCAAAGGACGTCTTCTACAACACTCCCACACCACGAAATTGATGGATGGCCGATCCTGAACTTGACTCCGGCTTCACCTACAACGAACTAGGCTTTGTCGACATCCTCCGGTCGCCCTTCTTCGACTTCAATCCGGAAGTAGACAATTCCGCCGAGGCATACGTGGAGCGCATCATCTTCACCTTGTCCGAAGCCATCGAAGAGCAGCTTTCCACCGTTCAGTGGCAAATCACCGCCGTGCCTCAACGAGGGTGAACTTTTCCTTCTCTTTAATTTCCTCCCTAATCTTCTTCTCTTGTAAGTTGTGAATCAAACATAAAGAATCGTGCAAAGCTATATGCCAAAGCTTAGTAAACGTAGGGAATGAGTTATGACTTTCTATGCATCTACTCTCATTGTTAATCTAGGGAGGTTATTGAAAATCCCCTAAATTTGCTTATGTTAAAATTCTAATTGTTTTGGTGATCTTAACTATTAACGTGTGATTTAGCCTAAGTAGAATCACCCCTCTTTTGTTTTTTATTATCGTTAAGTGGCTAGCGTTTTAATTCTTATTGCTCTTACTCAAAAGCGTGCAAATTCTTATTACAATCCTTTAAATCATACTTAGTTCTACATCAAGGGATGGCAAGCTTAACATAGTTTCGAAATTAGTCATGAGCTGAAAAAATCAGCATACTCTACTAAGTTACCCATGCATAACAAAGTGAAAAGATCAAGTCCTTAAGCATAATGAGTGATTCATTTATTCCATGAAAGTTTAAATTCTATTAGATATTGATCAATAAGAAAATGTAAATTGATCAGATAGCAACATATTGCAATTCATTTTCAACACGTAACATCACTTGGAAGTATTCCTTTTCCATTCTCTCTCATCTAGCACTTGGTATATTCCCGTATAAATATTATTACGTGTTTAATGTTTATGATAGAAATTCCTAGTAGTTATCATTATAATAAATCCTCACTATTGAGGATATTCTCATTTATAATATTTTTTATAATTTTATTTTGTTAACTATATATAGGCATGCGAGTACTAGAACTATGTAACCATATATGTTTTATATCATGATATCAGAGCCTTTCTCTCAACTCTCTTCTCTCCCTCTCATAAAATTCTTCCAAAACACCTAAGCCGAGAGTCTTAAACTAGCACCGTAATAATATCTTTTTCTTCTCTAAAAATGTTAGAGCCACCTTGTCCCTTATCGATCACTTTCCTATCAATTCATAAGCTGATAAGATTAATTCTATCCAATCAACCCATAGTTTAAAATTGCGCAATAAGAGGCGGGCCTCTGCGCAATTTTACCCCCAAGAGCTTCATTACTTAAGCAATTTTGGGACTATGTGAGACCTACGTCTCATGGATCCTGAGGCGCGCCTCAGAGGCGCAATTGCGCAATAATAGGTGAGGCGTACGCCTCATGGAGCCGGGTCCCACTCACTTAAGTTCTTAATAAAAAATCCCATTTCTTCCCTTCCTTCTATCGGCCTACCCGTAAAGTAACCGCACATACATAACACTTTAATATTTCCCCCTCCAGGTAAGCTTATTTTTTCAAAGTAACCGTACATGCATATCACTTTAATATGTTCTGATTATCGTTTGTCTTATTCAAAATAGTTGAATAGTGGATCCAATTTGATGATTCCACTCCTGAGTTACAGAGTTTTGCAGTTAGAGTTTTGGGCATCATTTGTTCTTACTCTGGGTGTGAGCGAAACTAGAGCACATATAGTCAAGTGCAAATGAAGAGAAGAAATCAACTTTCAAAACTCAGAATGAACTCCCCTGTGTATATTTTGCACAACAAGAGATTGAGAGATAAGAGGCTGAGGAACAAGGGGTTGAAGAATGATGAGGACCCTTTGGTGTGTGATGATGTGGCGTCTGATAATGAGTGGTTCATAGATGATGAAACAGATTTACCATTATCAGACCTGCAACTAGAGGATCTAAGTGTGGATGTCTTGAGGGACAAAACAGATCAAGCGGGCACATCCACTAGTACCACACCACACACATCCACTAGTACTACAGCACAACAAGCAAACAAATGTATCTCACAATTTCTTATGTGCTATTACATTTAAAATATATGCAATTAACAGCACACTAATCATTCTTATTGAACAGAGAAGAGAAAAGTGGGTAACATTAAAGATGATGAAGATTTGGCATTCATAGATATAATTGGAGATGAAGATGCCTCCCTTGAAGACCCATTTAGTGATGGGACATGATTGAATTTTAAATGTTCTTTCTTATTTATACTTTGGGAGTTTTAATAGACTTTAATTTGTAATTTTGTACTTTGAATTATGCTATGAGATGCATATATTGTATCTATTTTATTGTTTTCCACTAAGTTCACTTCTCATTTAGATGTTTTTATTGTATCATAGACTCTTACTGCTATTTACCTGCTAGAATACTTAAATTCTCATTTACGCAATTCTTCGTCCGTGAGGCTTACGCCTCACACCGCCTCGAGGCTTACGCCACACCTCACGGACGAAAAATGCCTCAAGGGTTATTTATGCAATTTTAAACCTTGAATCAACCTAATAATATTATCAAGAAACTTTTGCACCAATTGCTAAGATTAACTTTATCTGAGTCATCCTCTCCTTAGTTATGAATCTTTATTGATCTCTTTACCAACTAGATGTAAAATAATATCTTTTTAAATGGAGATCTTAAAGAAATACATATGACTTTCTCTTAAATTTAAGGCCACTAAAAACAAAAGTAAAGTCAGTAAACTGAGAAATCTCTATATGACCTAAAATAATCTCCAAGAGTTTGGTTTGGGAGATCTATTACTACAATTAAAAACATGAATAACATCAAGGGCAGATTGATCACATCTTATTTTTGAATAAATGACTCACCGGTCATCTATATTGATGATATTATCCTACTAGCAATGATGAGAAAAAAATTAAGAGACTAAAAGGGAGGGAGCTTAGCCAGTGAACTTGAAATAAACCCTAAAATATTTTTTGGGTATATAAATCGCAAGATTAAAGAAAGAGAAAAGGACTAAAATGGTCTCTCAACTCTTTGTGAGAGACCAAAATGGTCTCCAACTCTTTCGAGGGATCAATTTGGTCCCTCAACTCCTTAAAAATAGACTTTTTTGGTCCTAGCATCAAAATTTAAGGTTAATGGCATTAAATCAAGGGATATTTTAGCCATTTTTAATTAAGTTATTTGTTAAATGTAATTTTCAAGTAATAGTAATTTTTTTACAAAAAATTTATTAAATATTTCTTTAATAAAAATATTTATTAATAATTTTAGTTTTAATTTCAAAAATTATAAATAATTCTAGTTTTAATTTAGGATCATAGAGTAAAATTATTACTAATTTTTTTATTAAAGAAATTGTTAATAAATTTTTTTTAATACTATGACTTGAAAATAATATTTAATAAATAATTTAATTAAAAAATGACCAAAATACCCCTTGATTTAACATGATTAACCCCATCAAATAGGATAAAAAATGCCCCTTTTTAAGGAGTTGAGGGACCAAGTTGGTCTCTCAAAAGAGTTGGGGATCATTTTGGTTCCTCATAAAGAGTTGAAGAACTATTTTAGTCATTTTCTCATTAAAGAAATGTATATATGCTCTAAATAAAAATATGCATGAGATCTCTTAAAAGTAACTAGGATGATACGATGCAAAACAACAAACACTCCTATGGATCCTATCAATAAAATAAGATCAAAAGATAACACTCTCCAAATTGAAACCAACATATGATTGAAAAACTTATTTATCTCTCCAATATTTGTCCTGATATCTATTACTTTGTTAGTGTGGTTAGCCAATTTATAAATACTCCCACTAGGGAACATCATGATGTAGTTTATAAGGCACTAAGGTACCCTAAAATGACTCCTAGGAAAGGCCTATTTGTCAAAAAGAAAATATATAGAAATAGAAAAACCTTCATGGATGCTAATTGGGTTGGATTCAAAATTGATAAAAAATCCACTTCTGACTGTTGTTCATCTGTATAATGTTGACCTTTGTGTAATACACAAAAGACAACAACAACAACAACAACATCAAGCCTTTATCCCACTACGTGGGGTCGGCTACATGAATCCTTTTTCTCCATTGTATCCTGTAATACACAAAAGAAATTTAAAAAAAACATACCTCTACCGAAATCAAGCCCATCTCCTGCGCCGAATCCTGTAAATGGCACTAAACACTCCTTTCTCCCATCTCTTCTCACAGAGGATGCGGATGGCTTTCAGCTCTTCTTAAACGAAAGAAATCCCAAGACTCCTCCTTCCACATTTGCTACCTGCTCGCAAGCCCTCCGACCTCTTCCTCCTCACATTCTTCACCTCTTCCCACGCACACAAACCTTCAGCAAACTTCTGCAAGACTTCCGACCACCTCAAACTCCTGTGCCCGCCGATCTCCTCCTGTAGATCCCTAGCCGAAGCCTCCATCCTGTCGTCTTAAAAGCCTCCGACCTAGGCGACTCCCCATCCGACCCATAGCCGACCTCCACAGACGGAAGCAAGCTGAATCCCGAGCCCTCCCTCTCTAACTGATCTCCATATAGCCGCAAGCTCCCATCTCCCTCAACCCTAGCCGAATCCCCCAGGCCTGATTGAAGCTCACGACACTTCCCTACCCAACACCTCCTGCTCTTCCCATTCACAAACCGAACCTCACTCATTTCTATTCAACCTAACATGCCCCTCTTCAACTCAGCTCACTCACTCACCTCTTCAACTCAGCTCACTCACTCAACCCACTCAACTCAGTCCACTCAGCCTACTCTACCCAACACTAAGGTAGAAATTTCCCAAGCTTTTTGTATTCATTTTAGTATGGTTAGTTAGACATTATAATAGTTATTATTAATCATAATAATAATGATTATTATTATCATTATTAATTGTTAATGATAATGATGGTTATTATTATTAGTATAGTTGTTGTTGTTGTTGTTGTTATTGTACAAAAAAAAAGAAAAATACAAGAAAAGAAGCAAAAAAGAAAGAAATGAAAAAAAGCAGAAAAGAGAGAAAAGAAAATTGCAAAAAGAGAGTGAAAAAGAAAATTTTGTATTTTATTTCTACATGCCAACTCCGCCGACGTTCCCTCGCCAACGCAGAACCTCCAAAACTTCGAAAACCCATTCTCAGCGCTTGCAGCGAAGCGAACAACCACCCATGCGCATTTTTCTTAGCACGATGGGAGGGAATTCATTGTGGTGCTAGCGGCGAGGCGGTTAATCCCCCCTAAAGTCTTGTTTTTAGTGTTTGCAACATGCCGAGGGACCTCCTATGCATGCTTTTCGTAGCATGATGGGAGGAAACTCGGTGCGATGCCTACGACGAGGCAAGCAATTCATGTGTGCGCTTTTCTTAGCACGGCGGGGCAAAATATAAGTACCCGTATGCGGGAAAAAATTGCTTTTTCAAACAGGTGCTTGAAGACCCAATTACGTCTTTCTCGGCATGGTGGGGATGAAGACTACGGCCTCGGTGTCCCACGACACCGACTGTGCACGTCTTTCTTGACGTGGCAAGCAGGCTAAGACTCCTGTAGTTTCCCTTAAATGGGGGAGACGCCGGGAGGCTGCCGAAATTTTCGATAAACCAAGGACCTGATTTGAATAAGAAAGGACAATAGGGGACTGCATCTGGACTGAATTTGGACATCAAATGAACTAAATAAAACTTGAATTCAAACTTAACTACCAAGAATTTGGACTCAAATTTGACTTGAACTCAAATGAACATTAAATAAATGACATTAAATCAAGAAAATGAACTTGAATTGAACATAAACCTCACTCAAATTTAAACAAAGCAACAAGACTTAGACTTTTGAACTCAAGCAAAGACTTGAGTTGGACCATAGGGAACTTGATGCAAAAGAATTTGAATTCAAGGAGTTTGAGCTTGACACTAATTGGATTAAATTTGAACTTGAACAAATATAAAAGAGCTCGAATGAACATAAAAAATTTAACTTGAATGATAACCAAAATTTCAGTGGAATTGTCACTTCAATTAGAATACAAAGTTTGAATCATTTAAGTCTCATGCAAACAAGCAAGGATCAAATTGAGAAGATGACTTATTTGCCATCAATGCCAAGTATCTTGTAGACAAATATACCGATTTGCATGTAGACAATAGTGACGATTGTCATCCTACAAGTACAAGTCAGAAGATTATGATAAATGCAGTTCGCTCGCAAGCGATATTCAACCAGGTACAAAGAAAATGCACACTTCTTGTAGGCAACAAAATAAGACTTCTCATGCATACAACTCCTGGCAATCGGGATCAACATATAAGCAGATGAGCGCAATGTACCTGCCTACAGTTGATGATGTTCCTTATAGGCGTATATAGAGGCATACAACAAGCGTTGGGACATTCATGTAGTCTACAATGATTTAGTGGCAAGCAAGTATATCAATCCCCTGTGAGCAGAAGAATTTGATATGCAACAAATATAACAGTCCCTGCAAATAATAATAGTCGATATGCTCGGAGAAGTTAACAATGAATACAACTCCTCTAACATCCTACATCAGTACACAGATGAATATATCAGCTTGTCTCCAAGCAACAGAGCCTCCTATAGACATGTACGATGCAACATGTGGTAAATGCTAATGTCTGTTGGAGATGATGTGAGGTGTGTCGTATGTATGACAATATACAAGTGGGTGATGATCAACATGTTATGGGTGCTACAAAACCCCTACAATCAATCACCATTCAATGGCCAGTAAATGTATCGATCCCTTTGCAACCAAAAGCGAGTGACATAACAAATGCAAGCTCCGACATATCGCTGTAGGAGATCTGTCATTTACACTACATGCCATCTACAAGTAAATATCGGATGATATGCAGCAAATACAAGTGCTCACGAGTCATTGTAGAAGATATGTCATATTCACAAAATGTCATCTTGAATAAAATGCCAGATGACTACAGCAAATGTAAATGCCTACGGGCCACTGAAAGAGACCCGTTATACATCCAACATGCTGTCTGTGGGAAAATATGAAAGAACTATGATGGATGCAAGTACTTACAAAAGCAATAGCTGGAGATTCGTTAGTGCACTACAATCTACCAGCAAAAAGTAACAAGTAGTACACGACAGTCTACTTCTATAAGACAGACAAATGTAAAAGGTCCACGACAGACACGAACTTCTACGAGCTGTCGTAAAAGACCCGTCATATGTCCAAAATTCTCCCCACACATGCACTATAATATGTATGCATATAGATACACAGAAGGGGACGTATAATACACCCGCATGGGCCCCGACGAGCATGTTACAGGTACGCACGTGACGTCTAGGGATGCTGCGCGGGTCAGTAAGTAAACCCAAGTTCAAGTCCGATTCTTCTATGTGAGTAGATAGAAGTCGACACAGCTCAAACTATTAAATAAATATACAGTCGCGGGGTCGACCGAGATATTTATTTCATACATTCATATTAGGCCTTCAAGGCCTTCAACAAAGAAAGTTCACCAATAAAGGTCTGAAGCATACGAAACTCGATCCTTTGTCGACAGCTCGACAGAGGCGACAAGATTCAATCCATGAATGGAATTCCCATTAATAGCCCAATGATGGCCGTGTTGAACGTAAATCTCAACCGGAAGGGTTAATTTTAAATATTTTCAAATGCCACTCAAATACCTATAAGATTCAAAAATCAAATGTTTAAAATCCAAAAAATTCCAAAATTCAAATATTTAAAATTGAAATTCAACCATAAAACACTTAAAGTAAAATTCATCCACCCTTCATAATAGTTTGCTGGGTGGACAAATTGAAATTTACTTCAGCCCACATAGAGCTAATGCCTAGATGAAAATATTACTAGGATTCATTCTCAAATAATCTCCTGCCAATAAAGACGTGGTATGTGTCCTCTGACCGGCGGTTTTGCCGCCAAATAGCACCACAGGATAAACGATTATGGCCCGGGCCCTCTAAACTGAGTGGTTTTGCCATCAAATGGCACTACTAAATTACGGTTATGGCCAGAGCCAATACGTTCCTTAGTGGCATCAAATCTTTGAGATATGAATCAATAGGATATAATCGATAGGACACAAAGCCCTCTGTTAGCTAAGGTGGATTCAAATTTGTCCCCTTAGACAAACATTCATCCCAGGTCTATAAGGTACTCTTGGACGAAGTAACCCATGGCTGCCGACAAGGATCCTTCTATCAGGTTGGGTCGACTATCTCCTCTGACTAAGTAGACCAGAGACTACGATGGCCCGAGACGACGGAACCATGGGATCTTGATCGGGTCTATTATCCATTCCCCACCATCCGCTTTAAGTGCAAGATGATGAAATTTCCAAATTTTAAATATTAAATCTTCTAACCCTTAAAATATCGATGCCCATGTTACTACTATATGCCAGATAACACGTATTTCTACGTATCTGATTAATGACTAGCCTTAATCGAAAGTTCTCTCTCGTTATCGGGAGGGGTAATTAAACTATAGGGTTTTGCGCCTATAGGAAACTAGAACTCAGATCATAAAGTCCTTGCAAAATGAGGGCGAAATCTCTGGGTAGTCTTATCTACAAACTCATCTGCCTTCCAAAATTTACCCCGGAACTTAATCCGTTAAAACTCCCCCGAAAAGCAAACGGGGGAGGCCGGGGCCGAATTTTCGGAGCCCACATATGAGTAGACCTTATCACATGGACAAGTAAAAAATAGATTTTGGTTGCTAGAAGTTAGTTGAAGCAGAATTCAAGGCCATGGATCGTGTAATATGTGAATAAATCTAGCTTAAAAGATTATTTGAAGATCTAAATATTCACATTAAAAAATCAAAGATTATGATATGTGACAATCAAGCTACATTTATCATTGTTAAAGATCCAGTCAATAATGATAGAACTAAATATGTGAAAATCGATAGATATTTTATTTTTTAAAAAATCAATCAAGGATCATTCAAACGCAGAACATTATGATAGGACTTAAGATAGCAAATATCTCGACCAAAGTCTTTGACCAATTACACTTCGATAATCTAATTTCCAAGTTATGAATGATCAAAATATATCCTTAGCTTGAGGGGGAGTGTGGAAATTTTATAAAATCATCACCATGGCCCACACCAGATCATTATCAAGCAACCTCTCTGATTAAATCAAATGTAGGATGATTATCCACCTCAGCAATTTGTTAATTCTTGCCTTCCTTATTTGTCTTCTATTAATTCTATATTAATTATGTATAATTCTTCCTTATTTTAAGGCCCAATAATTAATATCATTTAGCAGCAATAAATATGTACATCTCCTACTGCTAGAATTAAGTGAATAAAAATTCTTCTTTAATATGTCTTGTCCCAAATTTTAATAAAATGCTCCCATCACCTAAAACTACAGTGAAGATTTAAAAATCTGCAGCTTCACTTGATTGATTCAGAAACCAACCTCAACAAGGTGCAAAATAGTAGCACGGGAAGCCACCAAAACAACTTATCTCATGAAAAACAATAGAGAAGTGTTTACCTTACTCAAATGAGTAGACTGTTATACTTTTAATTCAACCTGTATACGGATGGATTTACAGAAACTCTACTCCAGAAATGAAAGATTAAAGAGCCAATGAAGGTCACCTATAGATGTCGAATCAATGTATATGCCCACAATCAACTTTATTCAACCCTCAGTAAATAAATGATTAATACTGCTATAATCTTCCCAAGAATCTGCGACAGTTCTTCTGAACTACTGAATAGCATAAATCAAGAAATGAAGACCTCGATTACCAGTGATCCATACAAGAGCACGAACCATTTCTAAAATGATGGAAGCGGCTATTGTCCCGCACAATGATTTCACAATCATAAATACTTGATAGAAGCTTTGTCACATTGTGACAGTCATTGCAAACCCGTAAATTTTTAACAATTCGCATTGGCGCTATAGACTCCATATTGATCAGGCAAAAGGCTATGGCCAGTCTCTCGCTATGGTATGCCAACTCAGCCTCCTTGTCCTTCTCTTCTACATATAATAACACCTGTGAAGTATCAGGAACATATCCTGCACATGTTAGCCTTTCTTTCATCTCATTCATCTTTGCATAGATTTCATCTCTTTGAGGATGAGATATATCCCCCACCACAAACTCATGAATTGAACCCATGTGTTCAACCAAACTACAACCAGGTTCCTTTCTCACACCATTTCTTCTCATTGATTCCCGCAACTTTGAAACGTTGTCCCATAGTCCAACAGAAGCATATATGTTGGACAGAAGAACATAAGATCCAGTGGCTCCTGGGTCCAATTCAATTACAGATTTGGCAGCTAATTCACCAATCTCAATGTTCACAAATTTCCTGCAACCACTCAATAGGCTCATCCAGATTATCATGTTAGGTCTCATAGGCATTTGATCAATAACATCCTTTGCCTCTTCCAGATTCCCCACTCGACAAAGGAGATCAACCAAGCAGCCATAGTGTTCAACTGTTGGCTCAATTCCATACTCACTTCTCATCAACTCGAAATAATGCCGCCCTTCATTCACCATTCCAGCATGACTGCATCCATTCAACAATCCAATGAATGCTATACTATGGGGTCTCAAACCCTTCTCCTGCATTTTCATGAACAGCTTAATGGCTCTATTTGCCATTCCATGCATTCCAAACCCCATAATCATAGCAGTCCAATGACCCAACTTCCTTCTTCTTATGTCCCTAAAAATAGAGAAAGCACTTTCAATTTCCCCACACTTTGAGAACATTTCAATGAGACAGATCCCAAGAACACCCTCTAAACTAAATCCATGTTTTTTAATGTACATATGAATTTCCCTGCCTCTTTCAAGCAGAGCTAATCCAGAGACAGCAGAGAGTGCACTAACAAGAGAAACAGCATTAGGAACCCCTCCTTCCCCAAACAACCGTTCATAAACCTCAAGAGCTTCCTTGAAGGCACCAAGCTTTTCAAACCCTGTTATCATTGAATTCCAACTGACCAAATTCCTCTCCGGCATACTATCAAATAATCTCCTGGCAGATCCAATATCACCCTTCTTCATATAACCATGAATCATCGCATTCCAAGCAACAACATTTTTCACAGGCATTCTATCAAACATCTCCTTTGCAGTCTCAATCTCACCACACTTCGAATATCCATTAATCATCAAAGCCCATGAGAATGAATCCCGCTCTGGCATTTCATCAAACAGCATCCTTGCAACTTCAATTTTTCCACTCCTAACATAACCATCAATCAAAGAGTTCCAAGTCACCAAATCTTTGTCGCAAACACGATCAAAGACCTCCGTTGCCAGTTCTAAATCATCACATTTAGAGTAAAAACTCACCAAGCTGCTCTGCACGAAGCTGTCGCCACCAAGGCCGGTTTTGAGGGCCAGGGAGTGTACTTGCTTTCCCTCAGAGAGAGCACCAAGCTTTGCACAGCCCTTGATGACGCAAGGGAGGTTGAAGTTGTCTGGATGCGCGGAAGAGGTAGTGAGCATTTGCTTGAAGAGAAGAAGGGCAGAATGGGAGTGGTGATCGTCAACTAGGCGTTTGATGAGAGAATTCCAAGCGAAAGAGTTTGGTAGCGGAATTTGCTCGAATACTGAGCGGGCATACTCCAAGGATCCCATGTCAGGGTTGCAGTAGACCGTCAAGATGCGGGAGGAGACGGGAAGGGCATGAAAGATGCCTGTTTTGACGGCGTAGGCATGGACTTGTTTAAGTTCCGTTGCGGTTTGGCAGAGGCGGAGGAGAGGGAAGAAGAGATCAGTTTGAAGCGAAACCGGGGAGTCCCCAGTAAACGCGGAGGACGGCGGGCATAAAATTGCCGCCATTGATAGGAGAGGAGAAGCAGACCTGGGCGTTTGTTGAAGCCTGGGGAGACCCTCGGGTTGAAGAGAACGCTATCAGGTCCGAGACGGGTCAGGTTGACCCGGTGAGTCTTTTTTTTTTCCTACAGACAAAGATTTCATTGGTCCAATTACAAATCATTTTTGAATAAAATAATATTTATTATTATTATTATTATTATTATTATTATTATTATTATTATTATTATTCAAATCACATTTGATAATCTACTAAAATAAAATTCACCTATAAAAGCTAAAGGATGTGGTCGAATTTTTTTTTTTTTTTAATATAGCTATGAGAATTATATTTGTATAGGGTTTTATATAGATTTTTGTTACATGCAAGAATGTTTGTGGCTGTTAGGAGAGAGTTTCATACACAATTAAAAGTAATTATGAAGATGCATTACATTTTTTACTTAAACATTTAAGAAAATAAAAAAATTTATGGAGCCTTACCCAATTGAAATAATTCACTAGATAAGTGAGTTCACAAAAGTTTGCTCATCCACCAATTAGAAAATATAAAAGTACACATTATATATCACTAGCTTGACTTCTTATTCTGAGCACTGTAAGAGAGTATCATAGATAAGCATTGAAGAGTAATTATTATAGTCAAAAGATGATGATCAAATACTGATAGTCAAATTATGATAGTTGAGTGATAATAGTCGGGGCGTTAGTGATTAGTCAATGGAGATTAAGCGATGGTGGTCGAGTGATACTGATCAAAAAATGACGATCAGATGACGATGGTTGCTAATATTGATCTTTCTAAATTTTGGAGTTCTTCATATCTCTAAGCTCTTTGTAAATTATGGTCTACTTCATGTGAAGAATGGGAATTAATTCACAACTTTTTTATTCTTATTTTGATAATTTTAGTCAAAATCTATAAACGCTACATCGAATGACTCATCAGGTTAATTCCCTTGATCATAGATCAATTCCTTAAACACTTTAGTACATTAATGCCATTAGAATTGAGTATTATATTGATGGGGGGCATAGGTGTGAACCTTAAGGATTATATGAAAATGTTAGGGCTCTATCAATTCCTAAATAATGCTTAAATTTTATGTGATATAAAATAAAAAATTTCACTTAATATACACAAGTATACGTGCCGGTATCAAGTAATATAATGATAAAGTAAAGTATCGATCTCATGAGAAAGTATGCTTACTTGTAATTTACTAGTACTGTTTACTTAAATTATAATAATTATCCTACCAATTAAAAATGATGGTTTTGGAAATTCAATCATTGAATAAAAGCAGTAGAAAAATACTTGATACAATATTTGATAAAAATGTTTTGGATTGATAATAATAAAATACATATCTTTTTTAATGAGTTTCTTTCTATTTAATGTGATTCAGAGCATATGCATCCCTAAATCTCTGTTGAATTTGTAGGGTGAAAAAGACATCTGCTGACCTCTTACAATTAAATCATCTCCTTAAGAACCCTGAATCTGTTACCAATAAATAGGCATGTAACAGTCTATTTCAATACTCCTGGTTGTTCTTGTACTCCTCCATCGAGGACTCTACATCACACTAAATTTTAACTATGCATATGACCACTATGTGCATTAAATTAAGATCGGGATAAATATTGAAAACATCTTAAACATTGATTGTCGAAGAGTCTACATTAGTATTAAACATGCATTTTACATTACTAATTCAAAACAAGAGGTTTAGTCAAACATGATATAATAATTAAGCAAACTCATTTTCATTAATACCATGGAAGAATCAAAGATACAAGAAAAAGATATCACTATGATGGATCAAAGTATCTCTTCTGCAATCCTTCTCTCTCAACTTACAGAGTTGCTTTAACAAACACGGACTAAAACTCACTAATGAATTATATCGCGTACTTCCCCAAACTCTCTTAATATCACTTTAAGAGAAATTCAGAGAAGTACTTTGAAAGTGCTAAAATTATGCAAGTGACGAAACTCCTCTATAAGTATAACACAATGACTATTTATAAGAAAATATAAATTAGGCAACTGGCACTACGGCGTTTGAAAGATTGGCGTCGCAGCTCCAATAAAATGAACTAACACCGTTATGCTGATATTTTTGCTTAGCCGCAGCGCCTGCTAACATAGATCATTTACTTAGTAAACAGGCGTTGCTTCGCTAGCAGTCCTTTGAAAGTTACAACTGCTATGCCGCAGCGCTGCTGACTTTCAAACACTATGGCACCCGAGTGACAATTTTGGCACCAAGGCGTGATAGATTGTGACACAGAGGTGCTTGAAGATAGTGAACACGGCGCTGCCAAGCATGGGCGGAGGGAGGGGGGCAAGGGGGGGCACGGCCCCCCCCCCTAAAAAAAAAATCTATTATATATTTCTTTGCTCAATCACCATCAAGCAAAGTGGAAAGAGAGGCTTTCTTACCAATCAAATAATTATTTTTTTAGAGTTTTCATGTTGCATATATGTACTATTAGAGTAAAATTTTGCAGATATAATTACATTCTATATGTTTATTTATATATTTTTTAAAGTGTGTTGTCCTGTGAAATTAATACATTTCCTTTTTTTAATATTTTTATTAAAATTTTGTTAAAAATAAATGCAGAAGTTTTTAATTGAAATCTTTGACATTTATTTGTAACTTTATTTTAAAGAATCTCGAGTAAATTTTAGCTGAAATTGTATTAAAATGATTGAATTTGAAACTCACTTAAATTAGTTGAAATGAAAATATTTTAAAAAATCTCATGTAAATGTTAGCCCTCGACCCAAACGATCTACTTCTTTTTTCCCTTTTTGTCTCTCTCACGACTTGCGAATCACGACCTCGAATACGGCTTTTATTTTTCCTTTCACTCCTCTCTTGCCCCCAAACGGAGACCGCCCGTGGCAAATATTTATGTATTCTAAGCTCTAAAGACCATGTTATTTGTATTCTAAATTTTTATTTTATAGCTCCTCTTGGCTCCGATAATGAGATGGCAAATAGAACTATTTTAATTCCGAATAAAATTTCTGGCTCCGCCACTGCTGCTAAGCTTTCCATTTTGACACCAAGGCACTATCAAATAGATAAGTCTACGCTGCTATGTCAATATTGTGGCACTCTAGTGTTGCCCTTGGTGGCGTTGTTGCGTTGATTCGTCTAACACCATGACGCTTGATGATAATTAGAATTTTATACCCTTTTTGTATTTTTCCTGTACAACACAACTAAAACAATGCATTTTTACTGAAATATATAGCACATAAAATAATACATTATTTATACTTATATTATACTTATTGGATTCTTGTCATCAAAATACTCTTTTTCACATTAAGCGTGAAATATTTGAATTTTGTTTGATTTTTCAAATAGAATCAAGAAGTTCTCAACTATGCGTTCGATGCCTTATTTGGCTTCTCTGAATTTGGATCAAAATACTTTTGGTGTTGTTGAGCTCGACTCCTTGACATGTTCGTTTCAATGATAAATTTAACATTATCAGAGTAACGATGATCCTAAATTTAATTCTTGATCAATTGATTTTTCTGATGGCATATCAATACAATATAATTCTTATATTTTTTATCTATCTAGCATTTAAATAATTCTTATATCTTTCTATAAGTCCTAGTGGGAAAATCATATTAAAATATTTGCATGAAAATATGTATTTCATTGTGGATAAGTTAATCTCAATGATATTTATGATCTGATTTAGATTAGGTTGTTTACACAAATAAATATAAAAATAAATTCATAGAAATTTATAGCACTGCATGTCATCCTATGTAATGGCTTGTTGCACACTCTGGTGCTGCTAATTGTGCTCCCATATAGCATGATATTTTCGTAATTTCAACAATACTGTTAGGATTTCTTGAATGAGGAAGAAGAAGCTCCTTAAGCTTCTTGTAAGAGTGAGAGGGGAAGGGAAGAGAGGGAGAGAGCTTGCACAGGAAATCTTTATTCTTTTATTTAATGGGCTTTTCAAGTGGGTTATATCATAGCAATAATCTATATATCTTATATATAGAAATTGGATATTGATGTGATGTCTTTGCGGAACAACTAACTTAAACTTGGACCAAAACCTGACAAATACATATCCTCTTGTCACAAGTGTTATTTCTTCTATATCTCCTCTTTTTAAGATGAAATATTTATCTATAATACCAAACATTGTTATCACAAATAACTTTGGGGTATTGTTTTCACTAGTTTCAATTGTATAAGGTTTTATTACTCAGGATGAAAATGATCAAAACTTTATGACCTCTTTGATTATCTGAGGTGGATTATTAGCATATAATGGTTATTAGAAAATATTATCGTCATATAACAAGATTGAGAGTGTATATATTGAAAAAATAATATAACTGTGCTCTCTTAATTATATTTAGTCTTCGTTTAGGATAACTTTCTTATTGCTTTTTTAAGCAGCTTTCTAGAAAAAAAATTTCTAATTCAAGAATTTTTTTACTAAAAAGCTGCTTTAAAAAGCAGTAAGAAAACCATCCCAAATAAAGCCTTAATCTCTCTTTTTTTTTAATAATAAAATTAAGCTCTTTCCCCTTAAAAATAGCATTGGCATAAAATTTAGTGAATTATATGACATCTTACAATCGGCTTTTGATCTCTCAGGAATCACAATGATGCAATTGAAGTACATATTAATCTTACATAAAGATCACAGGGCTAACTCATTAAGCTTCAGTTAGCTGAAATATCGAAATGCGATACACCAACACAATTACACAAAACTGCCTTTTTCAGCAAAAACTTAACAGATATTCTGTTCAAATTTTGCTCTCCCACCGAAATTTCTGAAGAAAACCTGCTTTGCTACTTCAAATTTCAAGCTAATTTCAGCATATTTTCTTAAAGGTAACAGCGATGGAACTACCGAAATGATTGCCAGTCTCAAAGTCACATGAATCATTCTTTGTTTTGTCCACTGAAGGACAGACAAATTGGCATGCTATAAGCTTTTGAATGAGTACATTTTTAGGAGATATGAACTCTTTACTCATATTGTACACTCATATACTTGCCCTTGGGTATTTATTTGTCGATGAGGGGTTCTCGCTAAAGGAAATTGTGAAGGGCACTTGCCCTTAACTTAGAACTCGTATAAAGTTCTTGTCTTGTGGTTAATTGCCAGGCGTACTAATTCACTTCATAACTAGTTACTCCAAGTTCTTATTAGTTTATCACATAACCCTTTTATAACACCAACTTTGGTCATCATTTATAAATAGGGTGATCAAAGCTTAGTCGTGGGCATGATGTAATCTTGTATGTGGCTAAAAATGTCCAACCAAAATCTTAAATACTCATTCTATTTTTCTCTCTTGGCCCAATTTGAGCCATAATTTCTATCAAGTTAATCAGATTCATTATAATCAAATCAATAAAGAGAATCTCACTACTCAGTCTCTTTTCTTTCTCTCCTTTGGGATCGATCTTCACAAGTAGTATGCTCTTGGTGTTACTCCATGCATGAACAAGATTGGATATAACATTCTAAAAGATGCGGTGAGTGTAGATCAATGCCTAAGACAAGGAACTAGACCATGGAGGGTCTCGAGTAAAGATTGTTACACTGTGATCACCTTAATGACCAATAGAATGATTAGTCACATAAGAGCAATTTCAACATATGAAAGATCATATTAATAAGATGATCCAAAGAATCTTCTACCTATTTCCACAGACATACCCTCGTGCACAGTCTCTTTGAGAGTATAGTTTAGCCACTAGCTTCTGCAATTCAGTATCACCATTCTACTTCTAGAGCTATTGCACTAACTTGTTCAGACGAAGAGCCATCTTTTCCTGAACAGAGTATTGTAAACTACATTTTCCCCATTACTCAATCAAGCACCAAACTTAGCCTACCAATGCCGTTCCTGTGGCGATTGTAGAGGCTTATCCTCACATGAGATTCCAATTGTTTGTTCTTAACTCTTAGAGGGACAAGTCTGATTTGACAAACCACATACCCCTCTTTAAGTTTACAATCTCCCTTCTCATAGTTAATGATGTGGTGAAGAGTCGTTCTCTCTTCATCACTACTTTCAAGGACGAACCACATGTTTATGTCTTCCTATGGGAGCATTTCGAGCTTCTCTGATTTTAAGTGGCAATTACACTGAATTCACTAGCATATAAAGCCACTAAGAAATTCTCTAGCTCCTTTGAGCATGAGAAAATGTTGTAAATTTGGACTCAGGTCTTGAGATTTTGATGATAACAAGCATTATTGGATTGTCTACAATGGTATCTCCTGTTACTGTTATTATTGCATATTTCTTTCTTGTGCACTAATATTTCAGGTCCATCACATACTATGCAAATTGATCAGCTTAAGACTGAGTAGAATAAGGTTAAGTGTCTTGAAGAGTTTGTATTTTCTATTTTTATTTATTTCTATATTGATTGAGTCAAGTCATGTATTTGGTGGATGCTAAACTTGGTAACCGAGCGCACACACACTCAGGGGAGTGAGATATAGAGAAAATTAGAAGTGCAATTTTCTGTACTAATCATACTATATGATGTATATCGTACTGGACGATCAACTATTCAGATAATCATTAAAATGGCTATTTGTATAATTAAAGCTATTTGAACTAATCATATTGGATGATCTAGATCGTACATGACGATCAATTGAAATCAAGATCTCAACTACCAATCATAATTTAGGCAATATTTTAATATTCAAATTTTATATTAATCTTATTGTATGATAGGTATCATACTATACGATATAATCAAATCTTGCCTAAATTAATCTTGTAATTAGGAAACAATTTTGGATTAATTGATCCAATCAGATCGTACAAGACGATTGGGTCCAATCGTACTATACGACCCGATCTTTGCATGGGATAATATTTATTCGTCGTCAATCATACAGGACGATAGTCCAAGTCATTTAAACTAATCATATTGAACGATGCTTTCTATCGTACAGGACTATCTACTCAATTGCTTGAACAGATTGTACATCATCTTAATTCTTCGTTTAGTACCAACATGGTTATTTGAATTAATTGTACTGTACGATATGTGTTCGTGCTGTACGATCATTGTCGACAGAATTGAATTTTAGGGCTTTTGGTAAGCCCTTGTATTTAAGCTCTCTAATTTGGCATACTTCAAGCCTTTAGCTGTTTGAGTTTTTTGGAGAGAGAGCTTAGAAAAGAGATCTTAGAGAGCTATGGGAAGGAGAAAGGGGAAGTTGTGTGTGAGGGAGAAGGAGTTTGAGGGGTTTCACATGGTTGCTCCGAGCAAGCTTCAGTCTTGTTTCCTCCAAGTGTCTTGCTGGGTTTCTTGGGTGGCTCTGGGAAGAAAATCATCAGTCTGAAGATCGCCGAAATTCTTTGCCTTCACCAGGAGGGTGAAAAAGAGATCGAGGTTCGTTGTCTTCACTATGAGGGTGAAAAAGAGGTCAAGGTTCTCTGTTGCACCGGGTTGGTGAGAATATTGTAAGGGCTTCTCTGCCTAGCTATGAGGGCTAAAGGAGAGACGCTAAAGTTTTAGTGTATTACTCAAAGAGAACTCCGGGGAGTGGACATAGGTCATTATTTGATCGAACCATTATAAAATTCTGGTGTGCTGATTCTGATTTTCATTTTTCTGCACTTTACTTTTTCTGCATTTTATTTTTGTGATAATGGCTTGTTAAAAATCTGTGATTAATATTTCGTTGTGTTGATTAAACTATTATCACCATTATTATAACCTTTGATTAGTTTCTTAGCTTCTGCATCAGGTGAAAGTATTGCTTGCTTTTTAATTACTGAAAATTTTAAAAATATAAGTTTTGTGAACATCTCACTTAGGCTAAACATTCTACAATTCCAACAAAAGATGGTGGACATTCAATATCTTATGCATGTTGTCACCCATGCAATATTGATAAGGCTTTCGAGAAGGCTCCTTCAGTATTCTCCCATTTTACAACAATCTAAAATATTGGTTGAGTTGTTGGAACTCACAAAAAAATTACATTAAGGTGGATGAGTAATATCATGCTCCATAAAAAGATCAAACATATTGAGATTGACTGTAATTTCCATAATAAACATACATCTTGATCTTGATTGTAATCTTCAATTCACCAACTCTTATATGACCTTCATAACATATTCCACCAACACAAAACTGCTTTCTACAGCCACAAAAAAAACTGCTGTGATAGTTCAAATTTCAAACTAATTTTATTCTTTTTAAATAAGGAGCAGGGAAAAAAACCCAAGTCCAGAAATATTTTCCTTCCTTTTGAATCTAATCAAGACACATATCTTTATTGTGTCAACTGTAGGACAGACAACTTGGAGTTAATCAGCTCAGAATAAAGATTTATGGTGACTAATATTATTAATCATGAATAATGTTAAGAAGATATGGTAATTTATATTAAATTCAACCACTGTAAAAATTAATTGTCCCCATTTGTGCATTACTAATGTTGTTATTCACTTAAAATTCAAAACTGAAATATTTGATCAAATTATAAACTTTTATGAGAGATAAACATTTTATAATATCATTTATACATTTAGATATAAGATTTTTTTATCTAAACATAATTTTTTTGCTTAAATATAAATTGTTTTAACTAGAAAATTTTTGAAATAGTCTCCGAACTATTCGTGTGATGCTAACTAGGCCTCAAAGTATTTAGTTGTTCTAATTTAGCCCATTGACTATACAAAATTGATTTAAAATGATTCCTCATATTGAAACTGTGATATAAAATTGAACCCCAAAGTATTTAGTTGTTCAAATTTGTATAGTCAATAGAATAAATTTAGGGGTGTCAAAATCTGATTGGACCTGAAACCCGACCGAGAAAATTCTGGGTTTGGGTCAACCGGTTTGCCATACGGATCGGGTTCGGGTTCAAGATTTCGACCCATTTATAAAAACAGATCGAGTTCAGGTTGACCCGGAAATCCGAAATCAACCTAGGTTAACCCGGGAACATCGCGTGTGACCTCTTCTCGTCGGCGTTGTCGCGTGACCTCGTCTAAAGTCTTGTCAAGTCTAGAAATACCGAACCGGAAACATCGCTAGCCGGTGCCACTGCCGTTGTCCTGTCCGCGCTGGCCTGCCTAGCCGGTGCTGCTAACATATGGTTGACGTCACCCCGTCCGCATCTTGCGAGTCGCGAGACCTAGATGGCCAGTCAGCCAAACCCGCACTGTTGCAGCTGGCTTCTCGACGTTCATACCTTCGCCAGTTCGTGCGGCACCTGTAGCACGCACAAATGGGGGTTCCGCGATCCCTAACCTGTGCGAGTCAGGTCGGGTCAACCCGGTAATCTGCACGAGTCGGGTCTGGATTGAAAATCCCGACCCGTTCGCAAAACTGGGTTGGGTAAAAGTCAACCTGTTTGAACCTGAGTCAACTCGGGTTGGACCCCAACCTAACCCGTCGACCCATTTTGAAACCCCTAAATAAATTAGAGCAATGTAATACTTTGGAGCTAAATTGGTCAAATACGAATAGTTGAGAGACTATTTTGAAGTTTACACTTGTATTTAACCACATCAAGTGTCATAAAGAAATTAATGTACTTTTTAAATATAAATAAAATTATATGAAAATTAATGGATTATTCTTAACAACAACATTCCTGCAGCAGACCTTTGTCCTTGATTTTAAAGCAAAATTTATATAACAAGGACAGTTAAAAAGCGCCAAAGGTGAAGTAACAAGGTAAAATCAATGCATTAAAGGAAACACAGCAGCATTTACATACTAAGCTACACCAATCTTTTAACTGGACTGGCTTTCTACCTTTAATTTCTCTCAGATCATTGATGGTAAGTAACAAGTTCAGAGTTCAGAATTCAGATAACACTGTAGTATGCATCAGAGTCTATTAAAGCATCAATAAATTCCATTAGAAGCAGGAAATAAAAGAGAGCATTAAATGCTATTCATACAAGTAATGGTGCAATCACAGAAGGGTTATATAGCTATGTATATTATTAAATTTTTGACTTAATTTTTTATTTTGCAATTGTCAATTATTTGATCATTTTAATCACACAAACTTAAACTTGATTTTTTTTTTTAATTTAAAAAGTAGCACAATTCTTACTTTTTTTTTTTTGAATAATATAGAGATTTTAATTCATCAAATAAAGAGGGATACAACCAAGCAAAACAAGAACAAAGTAGGATTACACGGCCAAAGTTAGAAATGAAGAGAAAGCAAACAGTGACGAAGGCGAAGATACCAGTATGGCTCAGTAATGGCCAAAAGCTCCTTGCCACCACCCAGACGCCAGGCTCGGACCATCGAGAGGAGGAAACAAAAGCGCCACCAATGATTGCCAACAATTTATTGTAGGATATACAATTTCCTACCAACATTGATATAAATGGAATACATGAATTTATTTAAAAGCCACATTATAAATGGTGTAATAAAGGGTTAATAAAATAGCTTTACTATATATAATAATTTATGTAATGCCTTTTGTGATGCAATGCAATGTGCTACGAGCAAGGACCTTGGAGTGCTTGGTTAGAGCCCTAAGTGTGCTAGATTTTGTGAAGTTTATTGCTTACTTCTTCCATCCTACAAATGCTCTATTTTTACTGCATTCTTTGAAACAAGTGAAGATTTATTATTTTCCTTAAAAATGTCTGATTTTTTTAATGCTTTGGACATTTGAGTAAGCTTGTAGAGTAAATCTTCTATATATTAAAGCCAAAAAAGAACAAAATTCTTTTAAATTCTTTAGCCACTTGTCCATTTTTCTATAAAATGATTAAAACAAATTTTTATCCAATTTATGACACAAAAGAGTAGATCAAGCTACCAAATTTCATGTGTTAGATTTTGTATCATAGCATAGGCCATATCCTCTTGATTATAAACATAAGATCAACTGACAAATGTCTATTGACACATAATCATAGTGTAAGCCTAAGATATGTTTGTATGGTGATTAAGATAATACTATATTTATCAATTGTATTAAGATTTTATGTCACTAAAATGACATCATTGTTTACCTTTGGTACTTTAACTTCATTTTTCTCCTCTTGCTTGATTGGAGAAATTCTTCTGTGAGGTCATCGGACGCCTTCCGGAGGCGAATCAGGATGTGTCATGTCATTTTTTTATTGTGTACCGGGTGACGTGGCGCATTCTGATTCGCCTCCAGACGGCCTGGTGACCGCACAAAATAATTTCTCGCTTGATTGACCCTTTTAACATGAACCTCCTTCATTCGAGTAGTTGCCTAATCCCCTTTATGTCGAATCAAGAACACCAATTAAATATTCTTAATTAAAAGTATTCTCAAATATCACACTGGTAATGTAATCTCATTTGGGCAAGCTAAAACAAAAACTTCCTACCATCAATTCGCATCCAACTTGATCAAAATATGTATAGTTTTTACTGACTAAACTTTTAAGGATAGTTCCTGTAGCAGCCACTGCTGCATTCAATGAACAATGTTGCTCTTTAAAAACTTCAACAAAGATCATGTCATGTAAAATCAGACTGGAAATGATCAACAGTGAGAAGGGAGAAAAAGGAGATCAGAATGTCACACCAAGCCAAACAGCTGAAGGACAAAGAGCAAAGTAATGGAGGGCAGTGGGAACCAATTAGTAAGAGGAGAAAGAAAAAAAAAAAAGAAGTGGAAGTCACATCAAATTCTCTTTGTTTGAAATGATATCCAATGCTTGTAATTATAAGGATGTGTTTGTTTCCTAGGAATTTCAAAGTGGGAAGCTATGACAGTAAGTACTTTGGCTTTTTGGTGGCCTACTTGATAAAGAAGTTTGGACTTTATTTCAGCCATGAAATCTCTTATCATTTAAATGATTAATTAATAAGTAAATAGCTTTTTTTATATTTTTTTTGTTTCATAATTTTTCATCTAGAGTAATCTCATGACTATAATTTTTAGAACCGAATAAGCCTTCAACAATCTCTTTTTAATTTATTTATTAGCACTCAGATTTAATTAAAAAAAAAGTCTTTTTTTTTTCCTTTGGAACAATCAAATAGGATAGGCCTTCAGCCTCTAATAAACTTAATGCAACTCACAACTCTCATGGTGCTCAAAAGCAGTGTTAGAAATCAAATGGAAAGAGAAATCATAAAAGATGAAGGTTTTAATGATTCAAAGATCAATCTCTTATATTCATGAAGCATAAATTTTATTAAGATATTAGAGTTTTTGCTATACGATGCAGTGCTTCTGTGTTCTGATTACTAACTTGTTAAAATGGTGAATAGAATTATAACTCTATACATTTTTTATAACTATTCATTGCCTCCTAAATAGGGGAATTATGATTAATCAGATTTGTGTTTTATGTAAACATCATAATGAAAGTCACTCCCAACTCTTCTTCGATTGTGAAGTTTCCTTTATGCTCCTTAAAAATTACATCCCTAAAGAAGAATTATTTCATTTGGGAGGGTCGTTAAATCAGTCTTGAATCATTTAAATTCAATTGGTTGTAAAATTATTAGGAGAATCTTCATTCTGGCCGTGCATATTAATGATTCACCTGGCAAGAAAAGAATAACAGGATTTTCAAAAATAATTTGACTACTATCAATGCAATGATTAAAAAACTCATTTTGCTATAAGCCTCGAAAGCAAAAGATGAAAAATGGAGAGGGACTTACCTACTAACATTAATGCTCTCATTATTGTCTTTGCCATGTTAAATTCTATTGTTATTCTATGGTAGCTTAGTGTGTCATGATCTAGTGTTCTGGTTATAGTTTTTTCTAGCCTTGCTAATTTGGTTGGATGTGTGACAATTCTTGTCCTTGTCACTCTTACCTACTATGGTTGATTATTATTATAATCATTTTTTTTGTGTTTGATTGGCAATATCTAGACCTCTTTTTTTCTTTTTTTTTTTTTGTGATGCTCTATTATGGTGTTCATCATTTAATCTGAGGCTCTTGGTGGATTGATTGCTAGAAGGTCTTTTCTATGCAATTCTCTTTTTTTTTTCGGGACTAAAATCCGTTTTAATCTGCAATTGTTAAAGAGTTCTATTTTGTTTGGTAATCTGCTGGCTGCATATTATGATTTTGAAGGAAAGTATACTATTTGATGGAAAATAAGCCCTTTTTTTGTATTTTGGTTTTAGTTCTTTATTTTGATATAAATGTAATATTCTTAATTTGCACTATCCCTACCTTTTGGCAGTTCTCTTTCTCAAAAAACTTGTAATTTCTATGTAATCATAGTTTATTAACTATCATATTGGTTGTGAAAAAATAATTATATATATAAGGTGTAGCCCCCAATAGAGATCAGATTTGACAAATCTTAAAACTTATGAAAGAGCTTCAAAGATAGAAGACCCACAAAAAATTCCTCAAATTGAATTCAATCCCTAGAAAGTGGATTTAGTGGTGTGAATTTATTTTTTAATTTTTTCAGCTTTTACGATCACTTATTAAATTAAGGAAACCTGGTCCAACTAAAACACATCAAATGCCTCACTTTCAGCCTAATAGATGACACTACTAAAGTTAAAAGCATCAACAAACAAAATACAATGGAAGATTGCTCATTATAAAGCTCACCAAAAAGTGATTTTCTTCTCAGAGAAGCAAAGGGAGAGGCGACAAAAATCATTTATTCTCTTCTTGGCCGCAGCCAAATGTTAGACTCCAAACTGCCTTTTGTACTCTTTATGTCACAGCCTATCTTCTTTTCTTGGAGAAGCCATGTTGTCTTCCTCTTCCCTCTAACTTGTACCAATCCCTCTCTTTAGATGGCTACTAACTAGGGGTGCAAACAAGTAGAGTCGATCTCAAGTCCGGCATTGTTCGAGCTCGACTCACGAGCCAAATACCGTGCTAGAACTCGAGTTGAGCTCGAGCTTGACTCACCATGGGAAAACGAGCTCGTCGAGTCAGAGCTCTTATCCCGCGTCCAAGCTTTTGTTTCCCGCCTGCGGTTTCGTTTTCCCGCCTTCCCAAGCTCTTATCCTGCTTCCCTCGGCATGCAAACCATCTTCCCTCCTTCTATTCCGCTCACGGTGCAATCCGTCTTCCCGTGTGTGATATCGACGTTCAGTTCCACCTCTGTGTCCGACTGCGTTCCCAACGTGTAGTTCCGTGAGCCACTTAACGAGTAATCGAGTCGACCGGAGGACTGTTCGAACTCGAGCTCGAGCTCAAGTAATCGAGTCGAGCGGAGGGCTGTTCGAACTCGAGCTCGAGCTCGATAAGCGCGTCGAGCTCGAAATCCTATTCAAGCTCGATCAGCTCGACTCATCGAGCCCGTTAATGAGTTTAGCCTGAGCTAGCTCGTAAGTAGGCTTGACTCGATTGCACCCCTACTACAAACAGTCTTTTTCTTCTTCGGACTTTGCACTCACTATCCTTATTCCATTATACCATAAGAGTGCATCTTTGCCCTCGTAAAGAACGTGTTGTTATGAAAGTGAAACTTCAAGCAAAAATTAAATGGAGACAAGGGAACCGACATAAGAAATATTCAAATCCACCGGCTTTCACGAAAAATTAAATATTTAATAAAGTTCTTAAAAGGTGTTACATTTATTTATTACATATAAACTTCAGGATAATTATAGAAATATCAATTTGTTAATTTTAATAATTAAGAGGGAACACAATCACCCGCTTTGAAAACAAGGATTAGATGAGTAGAAAAAGAAGATGTTATTATTACTACTTTATTTCCTTCAATGCTATAAGTGTTGTGCGAAGGATGTCACTTTTAATGAAATCAAACCTAGTAGTACATTTTACATTTTTCAGTTTTAAAAGTTAGAAGATCTCCTATTGGAAGAAATTTCAACATTATTGACAGGAAAGTCCACCGACATTTTGGGGCTAGAGATTTTCCAGCGAATATTTTGTCACACGTGAGTAATGGACTTTTCAACTTAAACTTAGTCATGACATTTTGTTCTAGCCTATTATATGGCGAACTAATCCCCTCTCATTCCAGTATTTCTTTTCATCCTCCTGCCCTAGCAACTTTCGCCCCTTTTGCTTCCACAATTTTGCTATCATTTAAAGCCTTATTTAAGCTCAATTTGCTCTATTCCACCATAAATCTAAAGGTAACACACATCCTTGAGCCCCGATATGCCGCAATTTTAATTTCATCCTCTGATATGCTCATATAAAGTTCAAAAAGAGGGAGAAGTGTAAAACATAAACATGACATACAATTGTAGATACTTAAATCCCACAAAGATAGTCACTCAAATAATCCTAATGACCGACCAAATTTGATGACCAAACCTAGGATCGGATGCCTATAAGCTTCCGCACAGTTATGAAGTTCATTCTTCTTAAAAAATATATTTTTTGTTACAGTCTTCCAATGATGCAAAACGATTCATCAAATTGTACTAAATGTTAAAGTTTAATAGAAAATGCAACAATTTGGTTGTCATTATTATCAACTTTTGCATTAATGGTCAGTCTCTCTTTTTTTCAATCATCCATACCTAATCTAAATCAAAGAAGTCATATTTGCTCTCGACATTATTCCTCCTCGAACACATCCTTTGGCTTAGCCACACCAAATGCAACATGTGTCTGCCTAACATACCGATTTACATGTCCACAACATATTCTTGTTAAGCCTGGTATTACTCCCAAGGACTCAACAATCATTTGTTTGTAAATTTCATACCATTTTATGCATGATCTCTTGTTGGAATGATATGTAACCCAAAGCATCTTTTATCCTAATGTCTCAGGAGGATAGCCATTGATTGCATTTGAATCCTAAGAGATGGGATCCCATATAACAATACTTTTTAAGATAACATGCATGTGTTTAGTCATATTGATGCCACTTCAACCTCTATCACAAAATTAAATTTCTCCTTTTTTTTCTTTTATGAAAAGGGGAATTTTATCTCAGTGTTACATGAACTCTATAACTGTGTAGCAAAGGAGTCCTTTTTCCCTATATCTAGCCTTTTTTTGTCAGTGTCAATTGATAGGCTAGATGGACTTTCTTTGTATCTTATACATTTTACATTCATATATGAAGTCCTCCCCCTCATTGAAACGTGAACGTAGACTATACATTTGAACTACACCAATCTTGGTCTTTGCATATCATTCTCCTTTGCCTCATGCTTTACAAAAATGAGGCATTCACATAGATGTTTTCATGAAAGAGTTTCACTCTCGCTTGTTTCATCACCATGGTTTGGTCCTTCTCTAGATGAGTTTTCCTCACACCCACCTTTGCTTATCTCGTGACCCTAATTAACTTCACAAATTCTTTTTCTTTCTGAGTTTTCCGCCCACAAACCATTTTCTTCATTACATCTACCTAAAACTCTTCTCTTTATTGGGCATATCAATTATCTTTCTCATTTCCCTCTTTTTATTTATGTTACTTTTGTTTACTAACCACCCTTACTTTCATGCACCCTATCGAGCACACTTTCCCCCCAAACTAGAATTATCTTGGGTCAAAGGCTATACTTGCCACCCAATTTTCTCCTTACCCACATAGACCCAATTGAGCTGGGGGCAAAATCTTGTCATTCATAGTCATAAAAATTTCTTATCTTAATTTTTTTTGCTTTTTCATTCAGTAGATTTGCGTTTAGCTTAACCAAAATCACAAAGCTGACTATTAGAAAAAAACAAATAAATGAAGCTAAGAAAATAAACAAATAATATATCACAAAAATAAAACAAATAAGTTTATATAGTTAGATAAGATCTGCCTACATCCAAGACAAAAACATAGATTAAATATTCCACTAAGCCTAAAAAAATGAGTTCATTAATGATTTTTCTTTATATAAAAAATTTATATGTAAATAGGAAATAAAATCATACCCTTTGAAGATTTTAGTATGTAAATAATGGCTCTATAATTCTAGCACATGATATGCTTGTTCTTGTAGGTTGTATATATAGTTGTAGGAATGAAATTTGAAGAGAAATCATAAGAAGATCACAAAAATCTAAGAGAATTATATGATTCCAAAAATTAGTAATTATTTATCCAAATTATAAAATATCACAATATTGCTCAAGTTACAATCACAAGATATGATGCCATTTTAATATTAGGTAGTTAGAATGAAGTTCTCACACATAGCTATTAAAAAAATAATTAAGCTTTTAAATATCAATTATGAGTTTTAACCATTAGTCTAAGGCTTCGTTTGGGACAGCTTTTGACCACTATTTTTTTGATGCTTTCAAGAAATTTGTACTAAAAAGCTGCTTTAGAAAGCAATAAAAAAATATCTCAAACAAGGATTTCTAATTATCAAACCAATATTATATTAAGTTTAATTTGAGCTTTTTGTATTCATCACCCAAATATGTGATATTAGCATTCATAGTTCAACTTAGTTTAATTGTTCCATGTGATTTGTGTCTTACATGAGTCTTAGATTTCGTTTGGGATAGCTTACTTACTGTTTTTTAAAGCAGCTTTCTAGTACAAAATTTTTGAGTTCAATAAATTTTTGTACTAAAAAGCTGCTTTAGAAAACAAGAATAAAGCTGTCCCAAACGAAGCCTTAGTTGCTTCTATGATATCAAACAATGTTCAATAATTAGGTTTTCATATGGTTGAGTGGATTCTCATTGCTTAATATTTGATGGTATTGAAATACTTATGCCTAAGAGGGAGTGATCCCCAAAGTGGATTACTCTCATGTTAGGACGAAATCATCCACATAAGAATTTAAAAAGCAGTAGGAACTTCCAAATACTCATAATTAAGGCTTCGTTTGGGTCAGCTTTCTTATTATTCTTTGAAGCAACTTTCTAGTACAAAATTTTTGTACTAAAAAACTGTCTTAAAAAACAGTAAAAAAGCTGTCCCAAACAAAACCTAAAATTTTAAGTTAGATGTGTGTCCATCTACTTCAATATTGATGAAATTCCACCCTCTTAATAATAAGTTCACAAAGCTTTTACAAAAAGAGCGTATCTATGAAGAATAATAAAAGCCAAACAGGCGGGATGACCGGTGAACTGGCAGGATGAGCGATGGACAGGCAGGATGACCTGTGGGCTGTGGACAGGCGGACTCAGCATTTCTTATACACTTTATCATCCTCCATGATCAATTAATGCATCAAAGAACAATACAAAATCAATGCAAGAAGACAATACTTATCCTCTATAAATAACTCCCCAATTTCAAAATACCAACCCAACCACCCACTCTTCAGTTCCCTTTCATCCCAACTGATATACCAAATTTCATCCCATGAGGAGACAAAGCAGTGAACCAGCTGTTCTTCACTCCTCCATTGCTCTCCTACAAGAAAGATTCAGACAACTTCAAAGAGTAAAAGAAAAGAGGGAAGAGAGAGAGCAAATAAGAGCCATCAATGAACATCTTCATCTTCAACAACAACAACAACAACAGCCTAAGTGGTTCGTTCACCCTGAGCTCATGCATCCTTCAAGTCATCTAAGAAACACTCCTTCATTTCTCCTTAGTAAAAGTAATGACTTCAATGAGTTTCAGAGCATGGAAGCTTCCCTGTCATTGCGCTCATGGCCTCCTGCTTCGGTTATTCAGAGCTCTAATGGCTTCAACGAAGAAGTTGACACTTCCCTTCATCTGTAGAGTATTCTTGGCCTTAAATATACTGCTATTTGATCTCTTTTGGGTCTCTATCTTCGAGTGTTCGGTGTTTTTTGATGATGGAAGTTAGAGAGGACTTGTAATGAACTATGAAGCTTGTTTTTTACCAGAAATTACTAGTTTTTGTTTCAATCCATATCATCTATGCTTTCCAAATTTGGTTTTTAATGCTTCATTTTGCTAGTTTTTCATAATCAAAGGTTAACAAGCATTATTTTGTTTTTTTTAGGTGATTTTACGACCGTTAAGTTATGAATTTTGAAAACTAAATGAACCGTTGAAAGTATTTAGCAGCTTTTTAGATGATATATGAGTTGGAAACAAGATTCTTTGATGTAATTAATTACTAGAAAATTGTTTTTCTGAGAAATTTTTAGCTATTTTTGATAGTCCTCTGATCTTCTTGCTTTCACAAATTGCCTTTTCCTCAGCTTTTCATTAGGTGTGTGCTCCCATACCTTGATCTCTGCTCTGTTTTACTTTCTATGGGTTGATTGTTTGAACTTCGAGATGTAGTAATAATATTTCAAATAATATGATTAATAATGTAATAATTATTCACATTCTTTTTTGAAAAAAAAAACTTTTATCACACATTATTAACTAATTTTAATTTAATTAAAATATTATGTTACTAAAATTGATTATTTAGCTACATTTTTTATTAAAAATTGTGACATTAAGGTCCTATTTGAGACAAATTTATTACTGTTTAGCTTTTCAGACTGCAATTAAAATTCTATTTGTCCATTATTTTCTTATTATTTTTCAAAAAAATTTGTAGTGGAATGTTATATTTAACAGCCAGAGTTATTATTATGTGATAGCTATAAGAAAATAATTATTCGATTATAAATCATAAAGTTAACGAAAGTATGAGTAAAGATTAAGCTTCAGAGCTCCTTTACTAGACGTAACTGCCATTCAAAAGCCAAATAATAAAATTGGTTTGTAAAGGAAGTAATCTTGCAGAAATATATAGAAATGTAACAATGAAGCAATGATTACATAAGCTACAAATGTGAATGTGACAAAGAAACAATGGTGTTGTTGCAGACTGAATATTCACGGCGATATATAGAGAAATATAAAGTTTAATGACTTAATTTTGTATGAAGGTATATCACACAATCAAATAAAAGAGAGGGATGTTATATTCATAAGAGACCAGAGTTTTTACGTGGAAATCCTTGAAAGGGGGAAAAACCACGAGGTCTTGCCCAATTTAAATGAATCCACTAGTGTTTGCGGTTGACTACAAATGAGACCCATTCCTTAGGGGGAAGGCCTTAGCTTGATGTAACAAATATACATCATATAGAGTGCATTACATGGTGGGAGTTGGAAGAATCGGTATTAAAATGTTTGTTTGGTCAGCAAGACCATAGTCGACGAGCGATGTAGGTCGAAAGGACCATAGTTGAGTGATGGAGGTCGGAAAGGCCATAAAAAGATGACGGAGGTCGGGGAGACTGTAGTTTGAAGATGTTGGTCGGAAAGATCATAATCGGTGGGCGACGAAGGTCGGAAGGATTGTAGTCGGGCAATGGTGGTCGGAAGGATCGTAATCGGTGACGGTGGTCGAAAGGATTGTTGTCGACAGGTGACAGAGGTCGAAAAGACCATAGTCGAGCAACAGTGGTCGGGGAGACGGTAGTCTCGAGATGGTAGTCAGAGAGACTATATTCAGCGGACGACTAAGGTTAGAAAAATCATAGTTGGGCGATGGTAATCGAGGAGACCATAGTTTGGAGATAGTTATCAGAGAGACTGTAGTCAGTGGGCAACGGACGTCGGAAAGACTATGGTCAGGCAAAGGTGGTCGGAAGGACCGTACTAGGGTGATGGAGGTCGGAAAAACCTTAGTCGGACGAAGGTGATCGGGAGGACCGTAGTTGAGCAATGTAGGTCTGAATGACTGTAGTCGGGTGATGGTGGTAAGAGAAACCGTAGTTAGCAAGCGATGGAGGTCAGAAAGAACTTAGTCGAGGGGCAAAGGAGGTCCGAAGGACTATTGTTAGCGAACAATGGAAGCCAGAAAGACTGTAGTTTGGCAACTGAGGTCGGAAGGATTATAGTCAGCAGGTGATGCCGGTCAGAAAAACCATTGTCTAGCGATGGAAGTCGGAAGAACTATAATCATCAGGCGATGGTGGTCAGAAAGATCGTTGTCTGGCGACGGAGGTTAGAAGATCCATATTTGGCAGGCGACGGTGGTCAGAAAGATCGTTGCCTAGCGACAGAGGTCGAAAGGACCGCAATTGGCGAGCGACGGTGGTCAAAAAAGATCGTTGTCTGGCGATGGAGGTCGGAAGGACCGTAGTCGGCAGGTGGCAGTGGTCAAAAAGACCATTGTCTAACAATGTAGTTCAAAAGGACCGTAGTCGGCAGGTGATGGAGATCATATAGACCATAGTCAGGGATGAAGGTCAGAAAGACCTTAGTCGGCAAAGGTGGTCGGAAGGATCGTAATTGGCGAGCGAAGGTGGTCAGAAAGACCGTAGTCGGGTGACGGTGACGGCCGGGAGGAAATTCGATGACAATCGGCGGCCAGGTGTAAGTCCGGCAATAATTGCGGGTCGGGCGGAAGTTCGGCGATGGTCTATAGCCGGGAGTAAATACGACGTCAATTGGTGGCCAAGCATAAGTCTGGGGAGAGTTGGTCGCCTGGCAGAAGTCTGGCGACATTCGGTGGCCGCACTCTGGTCGAGGAGAAGTTTGGTGGCAAAAGAGATATCAGATTTCTATTCATCTTCTCTCTTCCCTCCCCATTAAATAGGAAAAAGATCAAGTGCATGTTGGGAGTAGTTCGAATGGATGACCGATATTGATTCCCTTGATCACTGACAATTTATCGAGCATTTGAGTGCCTTAATGATGTTAGAATTCATGGATCTTGGGCTTGTTTGATTCTTCTCGTCAATCCGCTCGATTCGACTATAGGCATGTTACATTTGAAAATCATTTGGTCATCCAATTTATGATTTTAATCTTTCAAACATGCTTGGAGTCTTTGATTTTGACCCATTTGAGCTCAGATTGGGTTGAATTTGGTGTTGTTGGGTTCGTCTTTTCGAGACACACAGTTCGAATATAAGTTTGCTGAAATCAGAGTTCGGATAGTCCCAGATTTAATTTCAAAATTTTCAAACCCAAAATTGTGTCGAGAGTCGTGCCCAATCATAAAAATAATTTGATTGCGTATCGGGTGTGAATAGTTATAATAATACAGAGAGAAGTAGAAATCTATGTGAAGATATAGGAAAGCTTAACAATGCCTTATCAGCCAAACAGTAGAAACCAAGAAGATCTGCCCAATATTTCAGCTGCTGTGGTGTCTCAGAGTTGCAGTTTTAGAAGGAAAACACTTTATTTGCAGAAGTTATTAGCTTAGGAGCATTTTAGGAAGCTTTTTCATAGTTTGATTTTGCGTACAGCTTTTATATTTTTGTTTGGCTATAGATTGCTTACATTTTTTTCAAAACATATGAGGGATCTAAGCACATAACACTCAAAATTATCTCATTCATATATTTTAACATATTGACTTTGCTATTTATGTAATATGACTCTAAAAATTTAAACAAACATGAAAAATAATGCCCTCGTTACCCTCTTTGTTATAATTTCATCATTGAGGTTTCATTTGGGATGACTTCTTACTGCTTTCTGAAGCGACTTTTTTGTACAAATTTTTCTAGTTTAAAAAATTTTTTGCGCTAAATAATTATTTTAACAAGCAGTAAAAAAGCCGTTCCAAATGAAGCCTGAGCCTTTCACGCACAATCAGAACTCTAAATCGCCTTCCCAATGAGATCTCTTCACAATTATTCCCAACTAGAATCTGTTGTGACTTGTCATGACCATCTCTTCATTGTTGTGGGTTTTGAGAAGATCGTTAACATTAATGAAATATTATATTAATAAACTTTGGGTGTTAATATGTAAATATGATGATTATAAATATTTTTTTAGTGATGATCATAAATTCCATGTATGTAAATTTAGGGTGTCAATATTTGACACAACTCGAAAATCTAACTCGAGCCCAACCCGAATATATCAGATTAGGGTTAGTCTGTTTCGCAAACAGGTCGGGTTTGGTTCCAGGATTCGACCCGTTTGAAAAAACGGGTTGGGTCCGCATCAACCTACTAACCCAAAGTTGACCCAGATCAACCCGCCCGCGTTCCTGTTTGGCATATAGTTATAAACTTTTCAGCTTTTCCTCTTCTCCCGCGTACAGCGATCCGCTTCAGCGCTTCTCATCATCCATGGCGTACAACGGTTTGTCGACTCCGCCCACAAACCCTAACGAAACTCAAGACAAAATCTTCTCTTGTTGTGCTCCTTCAACGAAATATTCGTTGGCTCCTTCGATGGCATTTGTTCCTGTCGACTCCGCCCGCAAACCCTAACGAGACTCACAACAACTTGTCGTTCTTTAGTTGGATCGGAAATAACGACGACGACGATGGGTCACGAGAGGGAGGAAGTAATGACAATGCCGACGGGTCACGGGAGGAAGTAACGGCGACAATGCCCGCATACCATTTTTGTGTTGGGTCGGGTCAACCCAGAAATCCGAGGGGTAGGGTTCGGGTTATGTCACCAGTGGCGGGTCAATATAATGTTCGACCCGAACCCTACCTGCAACCCAATTTTGACACCTCTAATGTAAATTCCTCCAAAAAATTTTGTTTAGAAAAAGCCTTTTGCAACTAAAAGTGTCAAGAGTACATAAGTTTAAGAAAATTACAAATTTCTTTGAAAAAGGAAGAAATTTATAACACGTCCAAAAATTTTATTTTTCTATTATTATTTTACCCTTAGTTTTAGAAATATGTGCATCCCCCACATATGAACCCTAAATCATGAATGAAATGAACAGCAATTTTTTGAGGACAATAGCGAAATAACTCGGAGACAGGAACGAAATCATTCTCTCTTTTAAGGGTGAACAAAATAGAAATGTGAAACATAATCTTATGTATGAAATTGAAAAAAAAAATTTATTTCCTAGAATTTCAGCAATTGTATTTTTTGAAAGTTGACAAAATAGTTAAAATACTTATTTAAAAAAAAAAAAGAATTTCAGGGGGTAATTGTCCGCCCTAAACTCTTCCTGATTCCACCCGTATAAGAGAGAAAGCCTCTATTTAAACTTACTAGGTTCCATAAGAGCACTTAGGCTAATAATAATAATAATAATAATTGGGCGAATGTGAGTTCAGACTTTAAGATATTCTATAAGAGGAGGAATTCCTTAAAATATGTATTTGTGCTAATTCAGTTTTTAGTGTTAGTCGGTTAATACTTAAATTTTAGCAAATGGGCTAATTTTTCTAGTTTGCATGGTAATGGGCCTTTAATGGATTGGGCTTTAAACTTGCAATAATGTTTAGTAGTCCTTGCTCTTTGTTCTGGATAACGTTGTTCTGCTGGGCCTTGTAGTTTGGATTATCTGTAAATGGGCTTTAATGGACTTTTTGTTTATTAAATGCTGATCTGATAAAGATTCGTAGAAAGTTCGGTATCTTTTAATAGTTTGTGTTCAATTTTGATAGTAGCTTTCGCATAAAAATTAAATATTTTTTAACAATAAATATCAGAGTTAGTGATTTGGCTTAAAGTAAATATGTGATTTGTAGCTTCTATAAGACGTTAACAAAAACCAATTATTTGAAGATATCATGATTAAACCCTTTAATTACTTTAAGATGCGTGCAATTTTAATTATTTATAGAGTGCATTTATCTTAAAGTATATTCGAGAATTTTAAGGCTTATCATAATCAACATTTTGATCAAAAAAATCCTAACACTATTTTATTTTGACTTTATTTTTTTTCATTATAGTTGAATAATGTTAATGACCGTGAGTGATTTCTATGACAGCTCTATATGATTTAGTAATATATTAATTCGAGTTATCGAATGATTATAAGAAGTTTTTGATTGAGGGACAGTAATAAATAATGTGGATAACTCTCATCAGAATGAATACTATTTATATGTGCTTATTTGATTTAAGTTCATATCAAATAGGAAACTTAGATTTTAATGTTAAAATGGGATTGAGGATCATTTTCATCTTCACCCTCCTAAATAATATGTACTAAATTCATATCAATAAAATTTATCATAACTTAGAACATTAGCAAGATCCAAGAGTCTTTTTTTTAATTAGCATGATCTAGTGATTCATGTCATAATTATTCGACAAGTTTTACGCTGGTTGTCGACTACATAATATAACTCTCTATTTTTCTCATCCAAAACTTGAGACCTAGCAATGGCAGTATAGATCTAAAAAGACTTAGTTAGAAAATATTAGAAATGACCTTTCTTTATTAGATTTATATGAGAATTTGATTTTTAAAATGGCACAACGGAGAAAAAGGATTCAAGTAGCCGACCCCACATAGTGGGATAAAGGCTTGTTGTTGTTGTTGTAGCATGATCCACTGAATATATATACTTATATTTATTGAATAAGTTTTAGACGAATTGAAATTTATTTACTCTAGAACAAAATAAATTTTCTAAAAATTTCCTTAAAAAATGATGATTTTATTATTATTAATAAAATTATTTATAAGCAACCAAATGAGTCCTAAGTCATCTCCTAAGATAATAAAAAAATATGATCGATATTGATATATCGCCAAAAAATCATCTTGATCGGGCACGAATCTCGAGGAAAAACTCAAGTTGGAAACTTCAAAAATTATTTCGGAGACCATTTAAACTCCGATTTCAGCAAACTTATAGTCGAACTGAGCGTCTCGGAAATACGAATCCAACGACACCAAATTCGACTCAATCCGAGCCCAAGTGAGTCCAAATCAAGTACCCGAAGCGCTGTTGGAAGCATCAAACAGCTATTTGAGTTACCAAACGGTCTCCGATTTTGACGAGCTTATAGTCGAATCGAGCGGCTCGACGAGACGAATCCAACGAGCCCAAGATCGTAGAATTCTGACATCATTAAGACCTTCAAATGCTTGATAAACGGTTCATGATCAAGGGATTCAATATCGGCCGTTCATCCGGATCACTCCCTATTTGCCCCTGATCCCTCACATATTTACGGGCTATGCCACTCCAGAAAAACTATAAATAGCCCCTCATTTCTCCTAAGAGGGGACCCAAGCCAAGAAGAGAAGAAGAGAAGAAGAGAAGAAGAAGAGAAGAGAAGCCTAGGAGGGAACAGCTCCTCCTCGACCACCGCCGGAACTCCGCCGAAACACCGCCGGAACTCCGCCGGAACACCGCCGGAACTCCACCGAAGCACCACCAGGCGCCCGAGGGACGCCGGAGCTCTGCCCTACACGGGAGCAGCGTCGGAATACTGCCCGACGCCGGAATTCTACCCGACGCCCGAGTGACGCCGGGTTTCTTTCAAAGTGACGCCAGAATTCTGTTCGACATTCCGAGTGACGTCGGAACTCAGCTTGTCCTTGTAACGGATACTCATTGTAATCTGATCGCCCTTGAAAGCGAGTCAGTCCCCTGTAATCTGCTCAAGTTCTAGTGGAATCATTTCAACTGGGCGTGGCCCCGTGGTTTTTTCCCTTTCCAGGGTTTTCCACGTAAAAATTCTGGTGTTACTTTCTCAATTCTGTTTGTGTGCTGGATATACGTACAACGTTGAGACGGAAAATTAAAATCTATCGCCGCGTATATTTGAGTCCGCAACAGTTTGGCGCCGTCTGTGGGAAGAAGTCCATCCCACAACTTCAAGTATTGCTACGATGGTCAACAGGCGCAGCAGTCGTATCATTGGAGCTTCTCGCTCCAACTCCCACCAGTCCAGAAATCAGTCTATAAATCATAGACGCCCGGTATCTACCTCTTTCCTCCCCGGGGGGCAAAACGCACATGGAGAAGGGACCTCGGGACCCTCCTTAGAGGAGAGAATTCGAAAGATGGAAGAATCTCAAAATGAGATCCTACAACTCTTGCGAGAGACTCGACAGCCGACCCTAGCACCTCAGGAGGAGGTTCTTCTCTCTCGAGATCCACCCCGTGTCGAAGCTGTTCAAATTGAACATCTTCAGGCTGAGAATCCTCTTCCTCCACCCAGGAGGCGTTCGCAGTCACGTCAAGAGAATGAGCTGGCTGATACAGCAAGTTCTACCCATCCTCCGCACGCAAGTCAGCGATCTCGCCTTCCTCAAGACCTCCCTGAGGAGTTAGCCCAACCTCACATTGCTGAGCTCCCTCGCAATGCCCTACGCCACGAACTGCGACAATTAGTCCGGGAGGAATTCCCTACAGGAGGCATAAGGCAACCTCTTCGTCAGTGGGACTTCCAGGAGTCGTCACCCCTGGCAGAAGCCATTCTTCAACACCCTATTCCGGCTGGCTTTAAGCTGCCAAGCATTGAATCCTACGATGGGACATCCGACCCGTACGAGCACATCGACCATTACAGAACCATCATGCATATTCAACGAGCTTCAGATGCACTCCTTTGCCAGGTTTTCCCTGCTACTCTTAAAGGACAAGCTCGAACATGGTACTATTCACTTCCAGCCGGAACGATCCCCACATTTGTTAAATTGGCCAAGGTGTTTGTCGAGCAGTTCGTAGCCAACCGAAGAATTACTAAGGATTCTTCTCACCTTTCCGGGATTCGTCAAAGCGAGGGAGAATCATTGAAAGAGTACTTTCGACGATTTTCTATCGAGGCTCGACAAATCCCAGGAGTGGACCCAGAATTGCTCAGAGGGGTCTTTCTTGGAGGACTCCGTCCTGGCCCCTTCTATTCTGCACTCATGCGCGATACTGTTCATTCATATGCCGATCTGATCCATCGTGTGGAAGCACAGATATCAGCAGATGAGGCAATAAATGCTCACAGAAAACAGTTCGAGCAACCCACTGGGAAGCGCAAGGGAGCACCTGAGATGGATAATCCATCATCACAACGGAAAAAGCAAGGGAAGAGCAATCTACCTCCTAGACCCCCATTGCCACGACGAGAACCCCGACAGGAGAAGGAGTACACTCCGCTCAACACCTCTCGAGCAAATGTGTTGATGGCAATTCAAGATCAGGACAAAGTGAAGTGGCCGCATCCTTTAAAGCAGAATACAGGAAACCAAGATCAGTACTGCCACTTTCATCGTAGTCGTGGCCACACTACTGAGTCCTGTAGGCAACTTAAGGAGGAGATTGAAAGACTCATCCGTCAGGGTTATCTTCAACAATTTATTGGGAATCCACCTACCCGAGAAGAAGCTCGTCCCACTGGGGGGCAGAATCAATCACAAAGACAACCAGCGAATAACCGGGTAACGGTGGGCGAAATTGAAACAATCGCAGGAGGCCCCTTACTATCCGACCAAATCTTTTTAACTGTGGAAGAAAACCCAACTCCAAAAAGGGCTCGTATTGATCATTCCATCACGTTCGATGATTCCGACCTGGAAGGAGTAAAGACCCCCCATCAAGATCCGCTTGTCATAAACGCAGGCATTGGTGACCCGTGTTACAATGTCAAAAGAATTCTTGTGGACAACGGAAGCTCCGTAGATGTTCTATTCTACTCTACTTTTCTCAACATGGGTCTCTCAAGAGAAAAACTTCAACCTGCTGCAGGTCCTTTATATGGATTTGATAATCGACCTGTACAAGCAGAAGGAATAATCAGTCTCCCGGTAGTCCTTGGAGAATTTCCTCGACAGACTACACACTCCATCCAATTCATTGTGGTGAAATCAGAATCAGCTTATAACGCCATCTTCGGGAGGCCGCTCCAGTCAATTTTTGGGATCATCGCATCCATTCCTCACCTCAAGCTGAAGTTCCATACCCCATCAGGAGTCGGTGTAGTATGCGGAGATCAGCAAATAGCACAAACCTGCTATCTTAGGCAGATCAAGTCTCGTCCAACGGTTACCCTAAGCATCGAGGACTTTAATCTGCGGAGCGAAGATATTCCTCAGAGAGCTTCCCCTGTGGAAGACCTTACTACTGTATCTATATCTGAAGAGCATCCTTCAAAGACAGTGCGAATTGGATCACTTCTCTCAGATGATGAGAAGAAAAACTTTACAGCTTTTCTACGAGAAAATCAGGATATTTTTGCATGGAGTCCAGCAGATATGCCTGGAATTGACCCCGAAGTGATCGTTCACTCTCTCAAAGTCAATCCAACATGCAAACCGATTATCCAGAAGAAGCGAAACTTTGCACCAGATCGCCAGCAAGCAATTGAACAAGAAGTTGATAAACTTTTAGAAGCCGGATTCATACGAGAAGTGCACTATCCTACTTGGTTAGCAAATGTTGTCATGGTACGGAAGGGGAGTGGAGCCTGGAGAATGTGTATAGATTACACTGATCTCAACAAAGCTTGCCCGAAAGATAGTTTTCCGCTCCCTCGCATTGACCAGTTAGTTGATACCACTTCCGGTCATCAGATGTTAAGCTTTATGGATGCATACTCCGGTTACAATCAAATAAAGATGAATCCTGCTGATGAAGAAGCAACAGCTTTTCAAACAGACAAAGGATTGTACTGCTACCGGGTGATGCCCTTCGGGCTCAAAAATGCTGGAGCAACTTATCAGCGCCTCATGAATAAGGTTTTCAAAAGCCTTATTGGACGTACAATGGAGGTGTACGTAGACGATATGTTGGTAAAAAGTCTGGAAAAAACCCAACATATCTCTGACCTGAAACAATGTTTCCACTTGTTAAGGCATTACAATATGCGACTCAACCCCGCTAAATGTGCTTTTGGAGTCGCTTCTGGAAAGTTTTTAGGGTTTATGGTAACCCATAGAGGAATCGAAGCCAATCCAGAGAAGATCAAGGCACTAAGGGACATGGTGCCGCCAAAGAACATCAAGGAGGTCCAAAGGCTGAATGGGAGAATTGCGGCACTATCTCGTTTCCTGGCACGTTCAGGAGACAAATATCTGCCCTTCTTCAAGATACTTAGAGGTGCTCGTAGCTCCGGGTTTCAATGGACAGATGAATGTCAAGAAGCCTTCGAACAGTTGCGAAAGTATTTGGCATCCCCGCCACTACTTTCTAAACCAATACCAGGAGAGAGATTGTATTTGTATATGGCTGTATCTATCCAAGCCATTAGTTCAGTTCTGGTCCGAGAAGAAAATGCTATACAACGTCCTATCTACTATGTTAGTAAGATTTTATCTGAAGTAGAGGGACGTTATCCTTTGGCAGATAAGACAGCATTGGCGTTAGTTTACTCCGCCAGAAAACTACGCCCTTACTTTCAAGCCCACTCAATTGGAGTTTACACGAATCTGCCGCTAAAAAGCATTCTGCAGAAGCCAGAAGCATCAGGCAGGCTTGTCAAGTGGTCTGTAGAACTGGGAGAATTTGATATCCACTACTTGCCTAGACCTGATATTAAATCTCAAGCACTAGCAGATTTTGTAGTTGAATGCACTGTTCCAGCATCTGATGTACAACCAAGTGCTTCACCTTCTTCTCCATTCTGGATGTTGTACGTCGATGGAGCTTCAGGGAGTTCTGGGGCTGGGGCTGGAATTTTATTAATCTCTCCACAGAAGGTTACTCTTGAGTACGGGCTTCGACTCAAGTTCCCAGCAACCAACAACGTAGCAGAATACGAGGCCCTTATTGCTGGGTTGAGACTAGCCATCGACTGTGAAGTCCAGAACCTAATAGCCCACACTGATTCCCAACTAGTCGCCTCTCAGGTGGAGGGGGATTTTGATATTCACAACCCACAATTGGCTCAATATTGTAGCATTGTGAAGCTACTCTTAGCCCGTATAGGGGAACATCAAATCATACATATCCTCCGAGAACAAAATGCAAGAGCAGACGCTCTTTCTAAACTTGCTACATCAACAACGGGGGATATCTACAAGAGAAGATGTATCGAGAAAATCCACTTTCCAAGCATTCAGGGTCCATGGGTCATACAGTCAATTGACGAGCCAAGAGAGATGTCTTGGATCGAACCCATCTTGTCTTTTCTAAAAGATGGAGTGCTACCTGAAGATCCTATAGCTGCAATACGACTTCGGAGACAAGCTGCAAATTTCACTATTATCAGCAACGAGTTGTATAAGCGCTCCTTCATTGGGCCCTACCTCAAGTGTCTCCCACCATCAGAAGCCGATTACGCGCTTCGAGAAGTGCATTCAGGAGTATGTGGAGAACATCTGGGAGGAAGAGCGTTAGCTTACAAGATCATGAGACAGGGATTCTATTGGCCTACAATGAAACAGGATGCACTTGAATTCACACGAAAGTGCGAAAACTGTCAACTGCATTCTAACCTCACTCATACACCCGCTCTGGAGCTTGCATCTCTTCAAGGCCCCTGGCCTTTTGCCCAATGGGGAATTGATATAATGGGACATTTTCCTATAGCAACTGGACAGCGAAAATTCATTATTTTGGCTGTAGATTACTTCACCAAATGGGTAGAGGCGGAACCTTTGGCGAAGATTACTGAAGCAAATGCCAAGCAATTCTTATGGAAGAACATAATATGTCGCTTTGGCATTCCCGCAAAAATCATCACTGATAACGGGACACAGTTCACTGGGAAAATCTTTACATCTTTTTGTAGGGATTTTCATATTCAGCTCATTCACACAGCTGTTGCCCATCCTCAAACTAATGGGCAAACAGAGGTCACAAATCGAACAATCCTGAAAGGGCTGAAGACACGCCTAGGGAAGGCTGGGGGGCAATGGGCCGAAGAACTCCCCAATGTCCTCTGGGCTTATCGGACCACCGCCAGAACTCCTACAGGGGAAACCCCATATAACCTTTGCTTTGGTACAGAAGCAGTCATACCGGTTGATATCGGAGTTCCTAGCCACAGAGTTCAGACTTTCGACTTCAAAAGTAACGAGGAGAAGCTTAGAGCAAATTTGGATCTCCTCCCAGAAGTAAGAGATGAAGCCTCACTCAGAACCGCTGCATACCACCAAAGAGTTGCCCGTCACTACAATCGAAGGGTGAAACCTCGCCCTATCACTATTGGGGACTTAGTACTACGAAGCATTGAAGCCGCTGGAAAAGGCCCTCAGCGAAATAAGCTCTCCCCCCTCTGGGAGGGTCCTTATTTGGTAGCGGCTATGGTCAAGCCTGGAACCTTCAAACTAAAGGATGCTGGCGGAAAAATGCTTCCTCGAACTTGGAACGTGGGCAATCTTCGCAAATATTATCAGTAGGAGTTGATACTGCTATCAGTCTATGTATTATGTTCGTCTTATATTCGTGTTATAAAGTTTTTTCGTACATCCCGTGTGTGTTGATTATAGAAGAACTTTTCTCTTGTATCCCTAAGTTATTCTAGGGAACTGTTATCTCATATTACAGAGCAATATGATATTCACTTTGTCGTGCTATTGTTTCTTCTCTCCAAACTCTTTTTCTGTGATTCGAGAAGTACACAATCTATATTGTATCTCAATTATTGAATGATCAATCCCAGGGGGATTTGATCCGACCTCTTCCACACAGGTTAATGTCATCAAGCAAATGCTTTGACTAACAACCTCGGATAGGTCAAGTATCCTAGGAGGATATCTTGAATATCAAAATCATTTGATGATCAATCCCAAAGGGAGTTGATCTGACCTTTTTCCGGACAGGTTAAGGGAATCGAGCAAATGCTTTCACTAATAACCCTGGATAGGTCAAAATCTTTAAAGAAAAAGAATGCCTCACATTTGTTCAAGTCAAAAGAGAGCTCACTAAAGTCCAAACTGAAATAAAACTAAGTAAATTTCATTTGCATGTGAGAAAAGAACATCAACAACATCTTTATATATCACTGAACATCAAGTACACCAGATAGAAACATCAACAACGAGCATACATACAATCACTAGAAAGGAATCAAAGTGATACAAAACATCCTATAGAATCTCAACATCATCCTCGTCCTCCTCCAAGGCAAAAGCTCGCTGTAACTCACTCTCTAGCTCTTCACCACCAGAGTCCGAAGAAGCATCACTAGAAGCCTGGCTGGGAGTCAGTCCCTCGATCTCTGCTCCAGTCTTGCGATGTACTGTCCGAACACCCTTCATGAAGCCTCTGATGAAGCCATCCTCTGCGCACTCTGCCTCCAAGGCCTTCACCTCCACGTCATAAATATGACTGCGGGCCTCCTGAATGTGGTCCTCAATGATGATCTTGAAAGCATAAGATTTCTTGAACTCTTCAATAACTGCTGATGGCAACTGCTGGGCCTCCTTCTCGGACAGTACACTCTGAAGCCTCTCATTCTCAGCCTCAAGGACTTGCTGAGCCTTTTCCTGCTGCTTGATCGTCGCTTGTGCCTCCACCAACTCTATATGCAGACGATCCATTCATTCATTCTGAGAAGAGACTGAAGTGATCTTGTTCGCCAACTCAGTTCTGCACCCCTCGAGCTGATCCTCCACCACCTTCATCTCCTTCACTTTACTGTCATATTTCTTCTTGTACTCTCCCTGAAGGTATTTAACCTTCACAAACTCTTTGTTCCAATCGTTCAGAGCCTTGGTCATCTCAAGCTTGAAATCAGAATACTGAGACAAGAAAAATATCAGAAATATATTCCTTAAGAAATGTAAAAAAGGAGAAGAAGTGAAGGAGAACTCACCAACTCCTCAGCCCGTCGGCGGCCGATGCACTGATGGTTTAACACATCCTCTGGAATATATGTCTTGGATGGAGAAGCTCGGGGACCTCTGCTAACAACTGTCAAAACTTCACCTGCCCTCTTCTTCCTCAATGCCTGCAAACCCTCCTCGCTCCCTGGTCGCTTGGAGTGGTTCTTTTGGGGAACCACTTCTGGAACTCTAGCAGACTTCTTCAACATTTGAGCATGTGATCTCCATGCCTGAGTAGATAACCCGACCTTGAACAAGTACTCCTCATCTACATATCTACTCAAGTAACGCACCTCGTAGTGTAGAGCATCCAAATCAGGGAGTTTGAGTATCCTCAGCAAATCTTCTGCTCCGATGTGAAGGGGGACAGGTAGCTCTTTCAACTTCCCCCACTTCTCCTGAAGACCCCAATCATTCTGCACATAAAAGAAGTTGCTGATCCAACCTTTCGAGGGGTCTCGAGTGCGGATATCCAACCACTTGGACCTGAATGAAACACGTCCCTGCGCATCGCTAAAGAGACGCCCCATCCGAGAAAGGCACTCTGAGGAAAGTACCACTCCGCGGTCTCTGAAAAGCACGATCAGGCCCATCACAATCGACATTGCTCTGTAGGAAAATTGAGACAAGCACACCCCACAAAGCGTCAGAATGTCGATCAGTTCGGAGGAAGGAGGAAATCGTAGTCCCGCTCGCAGACTAAATTCATACACCGTCACATATCCAGGGGGAGGAAAGCAAGCGCGATCAGTTCTGGCCGGCACCTTCATCACCAAATCATTAGGAAAATGAAACTTTTTCCTAAATGAGATGAAGGAGTCCTCAGTGACGGTGGAAATCACATCGTCAGCCTTCGACGCCTTCTGGGCCTTCTTTGGAACTTCAGACCGTTGCGCAGGACGATCTTCTGAAGGAACTTTAGAGGAGGCAAGATCACCCATTTTTGCTTCCTTCACTAAAGAGGGGCGCAGATCTAAGTAGGGAAAATCACCTACGAAAGACTGCGGAAAGCCTCCGAAGTAGGAAGAAAAAGGAAGGAAGAACGGGGGGAGGAAGGGAGAAAGCCGCTAACTTCTGCACAAAAAGAGGGGCGCCAAATAAAGTAGGGAAAGTCACCTACTTAGAAATGGCGGAAAGCCTCAGAATGCCAAAAGCTAGAAGGCCAGGAGAGGAGGAAGAGAGGAGCATTTTGACCCCTACCCCAGGGGGTCTATTTATAGGATGAAAAGAGGGGGAGTTATTGAAGAAAAAGGGGGGAAAAATTTTTAAAATTGGAGGGAGAGAGCTTCTAGAAGAAATTCTGAATTTTTCAGAATTTTTTCGGAATTGTTTGGGATTTTTTCGGATTTTTGGGAATTTTTTAACCCATGTGGGACCCACAATTTAATAAAAAAAAAAAAAAAATTTTTTTTAAAAAGAAACCGCCCGCGCGGTTCAGCGGGCAGACGCGCCCGCTGGCGCGGGCGCCGCCGCCGGCGGCGGCTGCCGGCGGCCGGCCGGCCGGCCGGCCGGTTCGGCCGCCTACGCGGTCCCGGGCTCCAATTTCGGGCCCGGACGGTCCAAATTCGACATTTTTGGGGTCCCCGGACACGTTTTTCGACGTTCCGGACTCAATTTTGACACTTTTGGAGCTCAACGGGGCCTCTATGATTGAGTTCGAGCAAACATTTAATTTTTGGAACGCAATTTTTTACGATTCGGCCAATATAAAATGCCGGAACAAGTATTTTTGGACTCGTGGAGCTTCGACGTCCAAAAATAGGGGGGCAAGTGATATATCGCCAAAAAATCATCTTGATCGGGCACGAATCTCGAGGAAAAACTCAAGTTGGAAACTTCAAAAATTATTTCGGAGACCATTTAAACTCCGATTTCAGCAAACTTATAGTCGAACTGAGCGTCTCGGAAATACGAATCCAACGACACCAAATTCGACTCAATCCGAGCCCAAGTGAGTCCAAATCAAGTACCCGAAGCGCTGTTGGAAGCATCAAACAGCTATTTGAGTTACCAAACGGTCTCCGATTTTGACGAGCTTATAGTCGAATCGAGCGGCTCGACGAGACGAATCCAACGAGCCCAAGATCGTAGAATTCTGACATCATTAAGACCTTCAAATGCTTGATAAACGGTTCATGATCAAGGGATTCAATATCGGCCGTTCATCCGGATCACTCCCTATTTGCCCCTGATCCCTCACATATTTACGGGCTATGCCACTCCAGAAAAACTATAAATAGCCCCTCATTTCTCCTAAGAGGGGACCCAAGCCAAGAAGAGAAGAAGAGAAGAAGAGAAGAAGAAGAGAAGAGAAGCCTAGGAGGGAACAGCTCCTCCTCGACCACCGCCGGAACTCCGCCGAAACACCGCCGGAACTCCGCCGGAACACCGCCGGAACTCCACCGAAGCACCACCAGGCGCCCGAGGGACGCCGGAGCTCTGCCCTACACGGGAGCAGCGTCGGAATACTGCCCGACGCCGGAATTCTACCCGACGCCCGAGTGACGCCGGGTTTCTTTCAAAGTGACGCCAGAATTCTGTTCGACATTCCGAGTGACGTCGGAACTCAGCTTGTCCTTGTAACGGATACTCATTGTAATCTGATCGCCCTTGAAAGCGAGTCAGTCCCCTGTAATCTGCTCAAGTTCTAGTGGAATCATTTCAACTGGGCGTGGCCCCGTGGTTTTTTCCCTTTCCAGGGTTTTCCACGTAAAAATTCTGGTGTTACTTTCTCAATTCTGTTTGTGTGCTGGATATACGTACAACGTTGAGACGGAAAATTAAAATCTATCGCCGCGTATATTTGAGTCCGCAACAGATATGATTTTATAATTTTAGTGAACTATAAATTGTTCAAATCAACTACTAATAATGATTATGCCAAATAAAATTTGATCATCTTATTAGGAGCACAATTGATTTACTTTGCTTCAATTTTTATGTATTTCTATAGTTCCTCTTATGATCTATTACTGATTTTAACTAAAAAGCCCCTCATCTCATCCTAAATAAATATAAAAAATATTTATGTAATTAATAATAAATGTAAAAATATTAAATTTATTTTATTAAAATTTAAATCATAATCATATTCTAATAATTTAAGAAAATGTAAAATATATATATATATATATATATATATTATGTAATTATAATTAGAATATTCTCGCCTAAGGTTTTTTAAAAAAATAGTAGTGTTTCAACCACCTATGTAGATGTTGCTCACGTAGGCTATTTACTGAACCAAAGAAGAGGTTGGATTGATTGGGTCCACACGCTCACCAGACACTGAAGTGATAATCATATGAAATATTTTGGTAAGGTAAATGATAATATATTTGACCGTATGCGCCATAATTTGTACTAAAATGAAAAAAAAAATGTTATGCAATTTAAAAAATTTAAATTATTTTGAGATGAATGAAATGCATAAAATTATTTGAGCTTTAGTTTTTTTATAAATAAATTAATTAAATTAATAAATTGTATTATTTATGTAAAATAAGCTTTTTTATAATTTTTTATTTATATTTGATTTCTAATAAATCTCCAAACCAAATGTTCGGTAATCACATCATTTTCTTAATTAGGCTTCATTGGGCAACTTTCTTACTACTTTAATTTTTAGACTGTTATTTTTCGTTGCTTTCAAAAAAATTATTTGTTAGTAAGTTACGTTTTTGCAACTACTTTTAAAAAAATTATTTTTTCTCTATAACCATATTTACAAAAAGTTGCAAATTATCTTAAACGAACCCTTAGGTTATATTTGGGAAGAAATTATTATGTACTGAGATTGAACGTAGCTTTTTGTCTGGATTCCAATCACCTGAAGACACGTGGATTTTCTCTCTCTTGTACACAGCTTGTGTATAAGAGAGAGAGAGAAAAAGAATCCACGTGTCTTCATCTAATTAGAGACCGAACGACATCCGGAGCTTGTATATAATAATTTCTTTATGTTTAGAGTTTAGGGTTCAATTTTTATAAAAGTGATTGTAAGGCCCAGTTTGTTTGAGCGTTTTTTTGCCTTCTCCGTTTAGAAATAGAAGAATTTTTTTTTGTCAGATATTTGTTTGTGACACTTTTGCAGAAATACTTTTTAGAGAACTGTATTTTTGTATTGTTTTAAAAAGCTTTAGAATATCTCCTTCTCCTTTTGAAAACTCCATTTTCTTAAACAATAATTTTAAGACTGCCTTTTAGAAAAGGAGCAGGACAAGCAAATGAAGCCTGTAAAGTTATAGAGGAGAAAATAACTTTTTTGATAGCTGTTATAAAAGATAAATTTTTCTATTTTTTTAATTAATAAAAAAGATTGATAAAATGAAAATTATAATTCAGAAAACAATAAGAAAGCATTAGTTATCAGATGATTAGTAAAGAAATTAGTTCGGTGTGAGCAGAACTATACGGAATCTAAGCAGATTCGGCCAATCAGAGCCGTTGTTTTTAATTCGGCACGAAGACGCGTGGGATCGTACCGTACGTATAAGAGCAATAGTCATCAATGCGGGTATGTATCGACGGCTGAGATTCCAGTACATGTTACTTTTCACGTGAGAAGATCTAACGGATACTGCTGATGCGATTTCTACAACAGCGAACATTTACGTACACCAAGATACTACCTAATTACAAAATACGTACTTAAAATAATTCTCTGAAAATTTTGTTATTCAGATTAATCTGTGTTAAGTTTTTTTATAAGATCGAAAAAATACTGGATAAAATATTAAACTAATAATTTATAATTATTGCCTCCTGAAAAATTAGTACAGTGGAGAGATATATACTTCATTTGGGACGATTTTTTTTGTTACTTCTTAAAACAGAATTTTAGTAAAAAAATTAAAATTTTTGTACTAAAATTCTGTTTTAAGAAGCCGTCTCGAATGAAGCCATAGACTTTAGCGTCCTAATTTTTTACGATGATCTAACACACACAGATAAGAGAGTAAAGGTGTAGCGTTCACAAGAAACGTTATGATTTTTATGTGAAACCCTAAAAAGGGTGGGAGGGTTCGAGTCAAGTCGGGTATAAATCAAATATTATGACCCATATGATAAATTGGTAGCATTCGGGGGTCAAATCTTAACCCAATCTACTATATTGAATGCATATTGATATATCGCCAAAAAATCATCTTGATCGGGCACGAATCTCGAGGAAAACTCAAGTTGGAAACTTCAAAAATTATTTCGGAGACCATTTAAACTCCGATTTCAGCAAACTTATAGTCGAACTGAGTGTCTCGGAAATACGAATCCAACGACACCAAATTCGACTCAATCCGAGCCCAAGTGAGTCCAAATCAAGTACCCGAAGCGCTGTTGGAAGCATCAAACACCTATTTGAGTTACCAAACGGTCTCCGATTTTGTCAAACTTATAGTCGAATCGAGCGGCTCGACGAGACGAATCCAACGAGCCCAAGATCGTAGAATTCTGATATCATTAAGACCTTCAAATGCTTGATAAACGGTTCACGATCAAGGGATTCAATATCGGCCGTTCATCCGGATCACTCCCTATTTGCCCATAATCCCTCACATATTTACGGGCTATGCCACTCCAGAAAAACTATAAATAGCCCCTCATTTCTCTTAAGAGGGGACCCAAGCCAAGAAGCCAAGAAGCCAAGAAGCCAAGAAGAGAAGAAGAAGAGAAGAGAAGTCTAGGAGGGAACAGCTCCTCCTCGACCACCACCGGAACACCGCCGGAACACCACCGGAGCACCACCTGGTGCCCGAGGGACGCCGGAATTCTGCCCGACGTTAGAATTCTACCCGACGCCCGAGTGACGCCGGACTTCTTTCCAAGTGACGCCGGAATTCTGTCTGACGCCCGAGTGACGTCGGAACTCTGCTTGGCCTTGTAATTGATACTCATTGTATTCTGATCGTCCTGAAGTTAAAGGACGAGTCAGCCTCGTGTATTTCAAACAACACTAGTGGAACTTTTTCAACTGGGCGTGGCCCCGTGGTTTTTCCCTTTTTCAGGGCTTTCCACGTAAAAATCCTAGTGTTTCTTTCACTCTTCTGTTTGTGTGCTGGATATACGTACAACGCTGAGACGGAAATATTAAACTCTATCGCCGCGTATATTTGAGTCCGCAACAGTTTGACGCCGTCTGTGGGAACAAATCCCACTATCCTAAGCACCACTTTGATGGCCAACAGGCGTAGCAATCGCATCTTGGGAGCCTCCCGCTCCAATTCACATCAATCTCGGGATCAGTCTATGAATCATAGACCCCAAGTATCCGCCTCCTTTCATGCTGGGGGGCAAGACGCTATGGGAGAAGGAATTTCAGGACTGTCCATTGAAGACCGCATCAGGAAGATGGAGGAGTCTCAAAACGAGATCCTACAACTCCTGCGAGAGACTCGACAACCGGCACTAGCACCACAGGAACTAGCACCACAGGAGGAGGTTCTTCTCCCTCGAGATCCACCACATGTTGAAGCTGTTCAAATCGAACATCTTAAAGCTGAGATCCCTCTTCCTCCACCCAGGAGGCGTTCGCAGTCACGTCAAGATAACGAACTGGCTGATACAGCAAGTTCTACCCATCCTCCGCACACAGGTCGGCAATCTCTCCTTCCTCAAGACCTCCCTGAGGAGCTAGCCCAACATCACATTGCTGAGCTCCCTCGCAATACCCTACGCCACGAACTGCGACGATTGGTTCGAGAGGAGTTCCCTACAGGAGGAGTAAGGCAACCTCTTCATCAGTGGGACTTCAAGGAGTCGTCACCCCTGACGGAAGCCATTCTTCAACACCCTATTCCAGTTGACTTTAAGCTACCGAGCATCGAATCCTACGACGGGACATCCGACCCATATGAGCATATCGATCATTACAGAACTATCATGCATATCCAGCGAGCATCAGACGCACTCCTTTGCCAGGTTTTCCTTGCCACTCTTAAAGGACAAGTTCGAACATGGTTCTATTCACTTCCAGCCGGAACGATCCCCACATTCGTCAAATTGGCCAAAGTATTTGTCGAACAGTTCGTAGCCAACCGAAGAATTACTAAGGATTCTTGTCATCTCTCTGGGATCCGTCAGAACGAGGGAGAAACATTAAAAGAATATTTTCAACGGTTTTCCACCGAGGCTCGACAGATTTCGGGAGTGGACCCAGAACTGCTCCGAGGGGTCTTCCTTGGAGGCCTTCGTCCTGGTCCTTTCTATTCGGCCCTCATGCGGGACACGGTTCATTCATATGCTGACCTGATCCATCGTGTAGAAGCTCAGATTTCTGCTGATGAAGCCATTAATGCTCATAGAAAGCAATTTGAGCAAACAACTGGAAAGCGTAAGAACGCCCCTACAATAGAGGAATCATTTTCGCAACGAAAGAAAAATTCATCTCCTAGACCCCCAGTACCACAACGCGAGTTCCGACATGAAAAAGAGTATACGCCTCTCATTGCAACTCGAACCAACATACTCATGGCCATTCGAGATAAAGAAAATATCAAGTGGCCTAATTCTTTGAAGCCGAATGTTGGGAACCAGGAGCAATATTGCTATTTCCACCGTAGTCGTGGACACACTACTGAAGCCTATAAGCAACTCAAGGATGAGATCGAGAGGTTGATCCGACAAGGATATATTCGACAGTTCATCCAAAACACACCTGCTCGAGATGAAGCTGGTCCAACTGGGGGGCAAAATCAACAACAACAAAGACAACAGTTGAATAATATTCAGATGGTTGGCGAGATTGAATGACCATGCACTTTGTGTAGTTATATTAGTAATACTACTTGTTATGTGTCATCGTGTATCTCTTCTATGATAAGTAGGATGTCACTCTAATGTCCTTAGTATTTCTACCAAGTCAAATGATGTGGTTGTCCCTATATGTATCTCTTCTGTTGTACAAGGAAATTATTGTATTATCTTACAGTAATATAATGTGTTGTTCGTCCAGTTTTGATATTGTCACTTTCTTTAAAAAGAATGCAACTGACAGTGAAAAACTACTGACAAATATAGTCTTTTTATCTATGATCTGAGAAATACACAGTCTTTATTGCATCTCAATCATTGGAAGATCGATCCCAGGGGGATTCGATCCGACCTCTTCCATATAGGTTAACGTCATCGAGCAGGGCTCTGACATGCAACCTCGGATAGGTCTCACATCCTTGGTGGATTCTCTCGACCTCTTCCATACAGGTTAACGTCGTCGAGCAAAGGCTCCGACATACAACCTCGGATAGGTCTCACATCCTTGGTGGATTCTCTCGACCTCTTCCATACAGGTTAACGTCGTCGAGCAAAGGCTCCGACATACAACCTTGGATATGTCTCACATCCTTGGTGGATTCTCTTGACCTCTTCCATACAGGTTAGCGTCATCGAGCAAGGCTCTAACATACAACCTCGGATAGGTCTCACATCCTTGGTGGATTCTCTCGACCTCTTCCATACAGGTTAGCGTCGTAGAGCAAAGGCTCCGACATACTACCTCGAATAGGTCATATATTCTTGATGGATTCTCTGGACATCTCCTACAGAGATTCTTGGCAGGCAAAAAATCTTCGAAAAAGCATGTTACACAATATATTAACTCATGTTTCAAAGATGCAAAAGTGAGTTTTCAACTTCATATAAATATTATTGAAGTCATATTACGAAAGATTGTACATCTAGGTCACCTTTGTAAGAATGTAAAAAGCAAAAGGTATACTGGTGACATTCATACAAGCTAGTATCATCAAGCAACAAGCAACTTTAACACAGTCAAATGTCCTTGGTGGATTTAAGTGACTTCTCCCTTACTGCACGCAAGCATCTCCTACAACTGCTCCTTCACAGAAAGGACATAACTGGATCATCATCAGACCTCCACTCAGTTGACAGTGTTAGTGTATTGCTAGAATGTTGGCATGTCACACTACTTCGGCCCCTTGATTCAGTAATATCTGATGTTGGCACACTTTAGTATGGATGAATATTGCCTTAACACAATGTTACTGGACGCCCGCCATCATCTGCCTGTCGCCAGACCCTCGTCGAATTTTTACCCAACGTTGTATTTCTGCCAGTTGCGTGACTTGCCTCGGATATCTGCCCGACACCGTACTTCCACTCGACGCAGGACTTCTGTCAGTCGCGGGACTTTCGTCGCACTTCTACCCGACGCCGGACTTCTGGCCGTCGTCGGACTTCAACCCGATGCTGTACTTCTTCCCGTCGTGGGACTTCTGCCCGTTGACGGATTTTCGTCGGAGTTATACCCGACGCCGTAATTCTTCCTGACGTCGGACTTCTGCCCATCGCCGGATGTTTGTTGGGCTTCTACCCGACACCGAATTTCTACCCGTCATAGGACTTCTTCCCGCCAACGGATTTTCGTCGGAGTTCTACCCAACGCCGTACTTCTTCCCGACGCCTGACTTCTGACCATCTTCAGACTCCCTCCGACTAACATCTCACCTCCACATGAAGGAATTAAAAAGAAAAGAAATTTCTAACTCCTGTACAAGAGGAGGGGCGTTGTCTCAAGAAGGGAAAATCACCTACTGAATAACAACGGAATACCTTAACTGTCAGAAAGCCAGAATGAGAGAAAAAAGAGGAAAAACCGCTAACTTCTGTGCAAAAGGAGGAGCGCCGAGTTAAGTAGGGAAAGTCACCTACTCAAAAACAGCGGAAGGCCTCAAAATGCCAGAAACTAGAGGGGAGAATAGAGGAATACTCTAACTTCTGCGCAAAGGGAGGGGCGCCGAGTCAAGTAGGGAAAGTCACCTACTCCAAAACGACGGAAAGCCTCAAAATGCCAAAAGCCAGAGGGAGAAAGGAAGAAGGGGCGAGTTTCTCCTAGGCCCTGGGGATCTATTTATATTATTTTTGAGGGGGGGAGGATTCCAAAATTTTATTAAATTCCCTGAATTTTTTCAAATTTTTCGGAATTTTTTGGGATTTTTTCGGAATTTTTTGGGCCCCGCCACTTAAACAAAACAAAAATAATATTTTTTTTAAAATTAACCGCGCCCCGCGCGGTTCCTCGCGCGGACGCGCCGGTTGGCGCGGGCGGCGGCTGGCCGGCCGGTTCGGCCGCCTACGCGTTCCCGGGCTCCGATTTCGGGCCCGGACGGTCCAAATTCGACGTTTTTGGGGTCCCCGGACACGTTTTTCGACGTTCCGGACTCAATTTTGACACTTTCGGAGCTCAACGGGGCCTCTATGGTTGGGTTCGAGCAAACATTTATTTTTTGGAACGTAATTTTTTGCGATTCGGCCAATGTAAAATATCGGAACAAGTATTTTCGGACTCGTGGAGCTTCAACGTCCGAAAATAGGGAGGCAACTGATATATCGCCAAAAAATCATCTTGATCGGGCACGAATCTCGAGGAAAAACTCAAGTTGGAAACTTCAAAAATTATTTCGGAGACCATTTAAACTCCAATTTCAGCAAACTTATAGTCGAACTGAGTGTCTCGGAAATACGAATCCAACGACACCAAATTCGACTCAATCCGAGCCCAAGTGAGTCCAAATCAAGTACCCGAAGCGCTGTTGGAAGCATCAAACACCTATTTGAGTTACCAAACGGTCTCCGATTTTGGCGAGCTTATAGTCGAATCGAGCGGCTCGACGAGACGAATCCAACGAGCCCAAGATCGTAGAATTCTGATATCATTAAGACCTTCAAATGCTTGATAAACGGTTCACGATCAAGGGATTCAATATCGGCCGTTCATCCGGATCACTCCCTATTTGCCCCTGATCCCTCACATATTTACGGGCTATGCCACTCCAGAAAAACTATAAATAGCCCCTCATTTCTCTTAAGAGGGGACCCAAGCCAAGAAGCCAAGAAGCCAAGAAGCCAAGAAGCCAAGAAGAGAAGAAGAAGAGAAGAGAAGTCTAGGAGGAAACAGCTCCTCCTCGACCACCACCGGAACACCGCCGGAACTCCGCCGGAACACCACCGGAGCACCACCTGGTGCCCGAGGGACGCCGGAATTCTGCCCGACGCTAGAATTCTACCCGACGCCCGAGTGACGCCGGACTTCTTTCCAAGTGACGCCGGAATTCTGTCTGACGCCCGAGTGACGTCGGAACTCTGCTTGGCCTTGTAATTGATACTCATTGTATTCTGATCGTCCTGAAGTTAAAGGACGAGTCAGCCTCGTGTATTTCAAACAACACTAGTGGAACTTTTTCAATTGGGCGTGGCCCCGTGGTTTTTCCCTTTTTCAGGGCTTTCCACGTAAAAATCCTGGTGTTTCTTTCACTCTTCTATTTGTGTGCTAGATATACGTACAACGCTGAGACGGAAATATTAAACTCTATCGCCGCGTATATTTGAGTCCGCAACAAGAATATTACCTTTAAATGCCAAACCAAATGCATTAACACGAAGGGATTCATATCTAATAAGATCCTCATGGGCCAAATTATAAAAATATAGACTTTGATGAATCTGGAAAATCTATAAATAACATAGTTATCATAAACACTTTCTAAGAGCCACTCTTTGATTTCATTTGAGACAGTTTTCTTACTATTTTTTACTGCTTAAAATTTTCTTGAAAGCAGAAAAAAACACTAGCAAAACATTGTCCTAAACTCAGGCTTTGTTTGAAATGGCTTTCTTACTGCTTCTTAAAGCAGTTTTTTAGTACAAAAATTAAAATTTTTGTACTAGAAGCTACTTTAAGAAGCATTAAAAAAGTCATCCCAAGCAAATTCCAAGCCTTTATGTGATTTAAAACCCTAAATTTAGTTAACGCTAATTAAAAGAAACTAAAAACAGTTTGGCCCTTAAAATAATTTTAGGAAGTTATCTATTCATCTTTTCAGTGTTTTTAGATATAAAATTTACACCAATTTTAGTACTTCAGCGTATGAGAATTTTTTTTCTTGTCCCAACAACCTTGATGTATTTCATGAATAGAACACTGTGCCCTCTCTCTCTCTCTCTCTCTCTCTGTCCTTCTCCTTCTTTCTCTTCTCTCCTCATCTCCCTCCCAATCCGTCTACCAGTACATTTTCACCTTCAATTCCCCCTCTCCATATCCATTATACCTTATTTCTACGGCCAACTATCTATGGCCTTCAATGTTTCATAAATTATGAACGTGCAACAAGTAGTCGGTTGGCTGCTCTAATTCAACCAAATTATTATTTTTATACAGCACTTGAAAAGATTTATCTGAACAATGCAATGAACTGTTCTATCATTTCTATAATTATCTTATTTTTTTTATATTTATCACTATTTAGGTGTGTGAATACGACCATGCCAGCCCAAACTGGTTGGGTATCATTCAATTCAACTAATTATGATGAAGATTAGCTTAAAATTTATTAGATTTTTTTTTTGGTAAGATTGGTGCTCTATGTAGTTTGTATTGTACTAATCTCAAAGAGAATTTAATGACTTTCAAGCATATTATGATATAATTTCTTCCATCAAACCTCTCAATAAATGTATGGCTTCCATAGTAGACCTACCAGGCATGAATCCAAATTGATTTTGAGAAACATTAGTATCACGCCGCAGCCTACGCTCCATAACTCGCTCCCATAGTTTTAAAATGTGACACATTAACTTAATTCCTCTATAATTCGCACAATCTTGTGCATCACCTTTATTCTTATAAATAGGAATCAATACACTCATTCTCCACGCATCTGGCATCTTTTTAGTCTTCAAAATATTATTAAAAAGTTTAGTTAGCCAAGAAATTCCTTCATCTCCTAAGCATTTCCACATCTCTATTGGGATATCATCAGGTCCAACAGCTTTTCCACACTTCATTTTCTTTAAAGCCTCTCTAACTTCGGTTTTACTAATACGCCGATAAAAACAGAAATCTTTATTTTCATTTAGGATGCTAAGGTCACTAAAGTCAATTGTATTCCTACAATCTTCATTAAAAAGTTTATCAAAATATCTCATCCACCTTTGTTGAATATCATCTTCTAAGAAAAGTACTTTTTGATCTTCATCCTTAATACACTTCACTTGAATTAAATCCTTACTACTCCTATCTCTTTGTTTGGCTAGCTTATACATATATCTTTCTCCCTCCTTAGTATCTAATCTATTATATAAATCATTAAAAGCTAAAATCTTTGCATCACATATTGCTTTCTTAGAATCCTTACATGCCTCTTTATATCTTTCCCAATTATCAGAATTTTTACATCTAAACCAATTTTTATAACAAATCTTCTTATTTTTTATCTTTTCTTGCACAATTGGATTCCACCACCAGCTATTTTTATTATTAGGGGCTTTTCCCTTTGATACTCCAAACACATCTTTAGCAATGCTTTATGGTGCAGAATGTTGGCCATTAAAAGAGAAGCATAATACTAAGTTATGTGTTGCGGAGATGAGGATGCTTAGGTGGATGAGTGGATTTACTCTTAGAGACAGGATACGAAATGAGCATATACGTGAAAAGGTTGGAGTAGCTCCAGTGGAGGATAAGATTAGAGAGAGTCGCCTTAGATGGTTTGGTCACATAAAACGGCGGCCTTCCGATGACCCAGTTAGGAAAGTAGAGGTATTAGATTTGACTTATGTTAAGAAAGGTAGAGGTAGACCTAAAAAGACTTGGTTAGAAAATATTAGAAATGATCTTTCTCTATTAGATTTAAACGAGAATTTGACTTTGAACCGGACACAATGGAGAAAAAGGATTCATGTTGCCGACCCCACGTAGTGGGACAAAGGCTTGTTATTGTTGTTGTTATTGTTGTTGTGTGTTACTATTCAATAAATGCATGGGCGGAATGGGGCTAGCAGTTCGAGCATATATATACATCATTTTTTATGACATTCTAAATGGTAGACCTCGCCGCTAGCCGAATTTGGAGTGTAAGATAGGCCGATGGCAAATGATTATAAACAAATTACACTAGGGGTGTCAAAATTTGACATGACCTGAAAATCTGATAAAAAAATTTCGGGTTCGAGTCAACCCATTTGGAAAAAAGGGTCAAGTTATAGTTTTCTATTCTGACCCGATTGTAGTTTCGGGTCAACCTAAAACCTGAAAGGAATCTGAAACTGACTCGTTCGTCGTGCAACCATGCCTGTTCTGCTCACGATCGTCTGCTCATCCCACTTGCTATCATCTGCTCCTCCATTGTCGTGCTCGTCCGTCGCGGTTGTGAGTCATCCTCACAGTCTGTTCGTCGCTTGTTCATCCTTCGCACTCTTCTTTGTCCTCGTCCGCTCGCACAGTCCTGCTCATTTGGGTCTAGGTTAGAGGCAGGTCAGGTTCGGGTCTGAGTTTGTGACCCATTTAGTTAATTGGATCTGATCAATTTTGTTTGGACTTGAACCCGAGCCGAAAATCCATCTGACACCCCTAAATTACACTTAAGATTCATTTAGTTGGTTGAAATTAATATATATATATATATATATATATATATATATATATATATATATATATATATATATATATATATATATATATATATAATTTGATTTCATTATTTAATTAAATATGATTATAATTTGATGTAAAATTTAAAAATAATGATTTTATATTCACTATTTTAAAAAAGTAAAATAATTATTTTAAAAATATTTTTTTATCTCATCTAATCGAGTACCGCACGTCTTAAAATCAAAGAAAATACAATCTACAACTACCTGTTTTAATATTAATATTAATAATAATAATAATAATAATAATATTATTATTAATATTATTATCAGAATTATAATATATATGACGTTGACTCATTATCGTCTTGTATATCGTGTATCTATTACACATTAATTTTATGATAATGAGGAATATTACTCCAGCATTAGCATGATTGTGATGTAACTGTAATTTAGTAATATATTTATTTTAGGAATATCATTAGTTGATATCTTGAAAAATAAAAATATTTTCTTTTTTTTATTAATAATAAAGGCATTTATTTCCTGATAAAGCAGAGCTGGACTTATTTATATCCTTCTTTTAATAAATTGCTATGAAAATTCAACTTGGAATTATGAAAGATTGATTACACACGCATGGTGGTTGATATTTCTATAGTTGGTGTACCCAAAAACCTTATAAATAAATACGTGTGGTTGCTTTTATGAGTTTATTATATCTCTCATACTCCATGTGGTCAAAATTTTGCTATTTCACTAATATGATTGATAAATGTTGAAATATGTGTATAAATTTATCTTGAAATTCTGACTGCTCAACAGTAATGAAAAATCTGTATAATTATGCTATGTGTGTGAAAGTGTTTATGTATGTTGAATGTGCTGATGGTTATATGTTTGTGCGATTGAAATTACGTGAAAAAAAGGAATGATTGGTGTTTATTGATGCTCATGTGCATCCGATTAGATGTATAAGGGGGTATGATACTGAATAAATGAATGATGCTACGAACTGAGAGTTATAAGGGTATGATTTTGATGCTTGATGCATTAGGGATCATAAGGATCTGATATTTTTGTGTTATGTACTAAGAGTCATAAGGGTTTAATATTGATGTGTTGTGCACTGGAAGTAAAAAATGTTTGATTTCATATCTGTGAAATGCTTGAGAGATATAAGGGCTTGAGGGGGAGGCTAATCTGATGTGATTGGAGATTGATGAAACATGTTTATTTCTGTTATATGTGAATACGTGTTATTGCTGCTATCTAATTGATATGTTATGTTGATACTGAGCTAAAAATAGTTAAACCTCTGATGCGTGAGATACTTCAATTAGTAACATTATTTTTAACATTATGTTGAAAGTTTATGAATGAATAATATGTTTTATTGTTTTCATGATAATAGAATAATATGTTTATTTACTAATTTGTTTATTATTAAGAATTTAGGTAGGTTTCGTATAAGCCTACTGAGCTATGGTTGGATCATTTTTAGCTTTTCTGCATGTGTTACAGGAAAAGAGAAATGAGTAGATTGAGTAAACATAAATTACATTTTTCTAGTGTTAGGTATTCTTTCTTGTTAGCATATTTCTTTCTGAAAATCATGGTGTATCTATGATGGTTATAAGATGATTCTGCATCATATTGTATTTGTGATGATATTTTGACTATATGGCTTTCTAGAGATATATGAAAAATGTTAATGGATTATTTTTTGTGCTTTAAATCTAATGCGGTATTTTTGTCAATAAATGAAATTAAATTCTTTTCCTTCAAAATAGATCCTGGAAACTATCATGTCACGATCCAACATGATGTAACATATTTGATATACGGGTAATGTCGAGTTGGGTGTGACAATTCCTCGCATGAAGGCACCACCAAAATCATTGCAAATGGTTGCCATATCTAGAGCTATATTCAATAACCATAACACTTGGAGCAATTGGTCATTAAATTGTATCCAAGTTTTGGTCATAATATCCTGACCCAATTTCCATAGCTTATGTAGTTTTGGGATTTATTTTTAGTTGTAAATTTGGCTACTCTTTTATTATAAGATATTATAAAAATAGATATTAAAGGTATGAATCAAAGATGATTATTTAATTAGGGTTCAAATTATTATTAATATGAAATTTAATTGAGCCATAGTTATATAATAATAGTAAAACTTTGAAAATTACTTAACAGTTGTAATAAAATTTCATTAAAAAACATGAGTTTATGATGAAATTTTAGTTTCATCCAAAACTCCATCGAAACTCAACTGAGTATCTTAAATTTTGGTCAAAACAATCAAAATATGACCCATCAACATCGAAATATTAATGAGCTTCAGATTAATTTCAACCAAATTGAATTAAAATTATCAAAATTAAAACCAAATCACAAACACTTAAAACAATATTTTGAAATATTATAGAAGATCATCTCCATTAAGTGGGTTGAATCTATCCAGACCAAATTTTTCTCCGCCCGAGATTCTATTCCTCTTAGTCTTACTCTTTATCAAATGATAAAAAAAGGTTATACCCTGATTTAATATTTTATGATGATATACCTTCATTTAATATTTTGATATGAATAGATTGGCCGTCTACTATCTTTGCGATTGTGCTCAACTTAAATTGTTGAGCTAGAAAATGCTATATAGCAGATTGAATCACATCGACCTAAAGATATTTAGCTGTATTGATAATCACGATCAAATTAACAAGTCAGATGGCAGAATATCAACCCAAATTTAGTCAAAATAAAATCAATTGACCAACAAAAAAAAACAACTTTTGCAAGCAACATTAGATAGAATAGAGACATTTAGTCAAAATTTTGCCCAAAATGTCATTTGATTAGGTAGACTAAACTTGTAATATCAAACTCTAAATGTTACCCAAATTCAATAACCCATAAGCTTAGGTCAAACTGATTATCCTACACATGCCTAAGTCATATATAGTTGGGCTGGTTGGCTAGGGATTAGGTCTACATTGCAAATGAAAAGTCAACAACTCAACAATCAAATGATTAATATTGTTGTATGTAGCTTGTTGCTTTGTAGATTGGACATTAGGAGGGGATGGGAATGGTTTTATGTGTTATTTTATTCAATGGGTGTTTGGACCAAGCAAGCATGATTGTGAGTTGTCATGTGGATTAAATTTTAATAAATTGGGGCCCACATGTCATTAATATAACATATGGAATCATAATAGGGCCAATTAACATTCATACTTAGATTGACTAAGCCTTAGTTGTTAGCTTATGCAGGTTTCTTACATGTGAAAGATATTAGGTGATGTTGAATTGTTTTTTATTTTTTTATTTTTATGAGTTTGATTATTTAATCTTTCTCGCACTATCTCTTTCTCTCTCTCTAGATTGTAGACTTTGTATTTTAATAATTTATAATGTCCCAATTTGGTATGATTATTCCATTTATTTAGTCTTAATTAAATAAATAACTACTATAATATAATATCAAAGAAGTTTAGTTTAAGTTCCCTAAATTTCATGATAGAAGTCCCGTATCTGAGTTTTGCTCTTATAATTAGGGGTGTAAATGAGTCGAGCCAAGCTCAAGTCACCCCTGGCTTGAGTTTGAGCCTGAGTTTACTTCTTGGAGTTCAAGTCTGCTCACGAGTCGACTCATTTGTTTTGGATATTTAGGTCAATTAAGGAAAACTCATGCACACATCACATATGCAAGGCTCGAACCTAAGACCTTTTAGGCTTCATTTGGGACGACTTTTTTGCATCTTTTTAAAACAGCTTTCTAGTACAAAAAAATTTTGTACTAAAAAGTTGTCTTAAAAAACAGCAAGCAAGCCGTCCCAAACGAAATCTTAATTGATAGTCAAAACTCCCAACGAACAGATCAAGAAGAGTTGCGTATATAAGATTGTTTTCAATCTATAAGGTTTTTTTAAATGGGATAGAATTTTGTCCACTAATTATTGATAAATTTAAGAATACAAATAATAAGACCATTTTAAAAACACAATATGGTAAAATTAATTGTTTTTTTTTTAGTCTCATATATGCCGTTCTCTTTTTTTTTTTTTACAAGTTTGGATAAACGTATATGAAGATCGTTGACAATCGATCATATCGCAATTAATTAAAAATGACATTTAATGTTATCCTAATTATTAATATTATTCATATTGCCATATTAATTATGCTATTAATTAACATAATTAAAAATGATTTTTTATTTATAGAAGGTGATGCCTCTTCATCAAAGAACAAGTCTCTTCACGAAGAGACAAAGCTGTCGCTATTTTGATGCCAGTTAACATTCATATGACATTATATTAATTTTAATTTAATTTGAAAGTTTTGGGTTTGTTTTATTCAAATTAATCACATTCAATAATTTCATAAATATTAATTTTTATGATGAGAATTTGAGTGAAATGGAAAGGAAATTTTTAATTATCTTACAAACTATTTGATTTCATATGGATAAATTTTAAAAAGGAGCATCATATAAAACTATATAAGTAAAAAAAAATTAATTAGAAGAAAATTTTAAAAGGAGCTAAAACATTAAAAACAGGGGTATCTACCCGCTGCCACCTCCTTAGGAGGTGCTTGGCGGTGTAACTAATCCCTCAGCTGACCTAGAAGAGGCACCACTCCAGAAACCTTCTGGCCCGCCCTTGATTGAACCCCACTTAAGAGACACTGGCGCTCGAGGGGATTCGAGCACATGTTGGGGGTTCCCAACCGCACTTGCCCACAAACCAAACTAACCAACGGTGGGTTAATTAGCAACTTCACAATACTATTTGAGAAGTGTTGTACGGAAAAATCTTAATTAAAATTAATTAATCAGATTTAAACTCAAATTAGTAAGTATTTTGCTGCTGGTGTAGGTTAAGCCTATAAAGGACTCATTAAAATAAGCCATGCCCATCAGCTATGAGAGCTTTAGACTTCTTCATTTATTGCTGCTACAATCTTTTTCTCTGCCCACTGCAAAAGGAGAAAAGCAGAGAACAGAGATTGGGGTTGGGGCTATAGTCTCTGCAGCTTAGCTTGCAATTTATGTTCTCCACATAAAACACTTTTGAAAATTTAAATGGCTTATTTGTTAAGTTACTTTCACTATGGAAAAAGCAATAGTTGCTTTCTAGGAAGAGATAATTATAAAAAAAATTATTAAAATATTAATCTAATTTATAATTTTATTTGCTTATTAAGGGTCCCTTTCATCTATCATCATTAATTATAAAAGGGAATTGTTTTTTTTTTATTTGTAAAATTAATGTATTTCAATATATTTTTATGTGACATTCATATTTATCAAATAATGTTCTTATGATTTATTTAGATAGCGAGCATAGAAAAATAATTAATGATATATAATTGGTGGTGAAGAAAACTCATTTATTGAGTGATTTTTTATTTGTTATTCTGAGGTTTTATTTGGAATAGCTTTCTTATTGCTTTTTGAAATAGCTTTTTAATATAAAAATTATTTGAATTAGAACTTTTTGTACTAAAAAGCTAATTTAGAAAACAGTATAAATGCCATCCCAAACGAAGCTTAAACGATAAGTTAGTGATGTATGTAAAATTTTTTTTTATAATTGAGAAATTAAGTGTAAGGAAAATTTAAAATATTTCATAATGATATAAGAAATTATGATATATAACTAATTTCAAGATTGGGCATCAATAATTTTTTTATTTTTTGACATCCTCAACTCTTTTTCTTAAATAAATTTTATAATCAAAAAGAAAATTTCTACCAATTGAGTTGTAGCCAAAATAAAGTGATGGCTGGGCCACATGATATTTAACATAAAATAATGTTAAAATTTTTTTGCTTAGTATATTATTATTGTAATGTGATAACATATATTTTTTTGAAGGACGAGGTGTGTATAAAAAGAGTTTGTCATTCTAGCATGAGAACATATAAATAAGTTATAAACAACTCATATTAGACTTGGCATTTTTTACGTGAAAAACTTGTGAATGAAAAAAATCATGGGATCTTAGCCAGCCAAAATGTTACAAATAATGTACTTCCCCTTGATAATATAATACATTAATACAATATCATAAACATGAATTATGAAAGATAGTTTTCATTAGGGGTGTAAAAATTGATCAACGGGTTGGGATTGGGTCCTACTTGAAATTGATCTAACTGGAATTCGATCAACCCGAACCCGACCAATTTAATAAAAGGGTAAAAAATGTGGACCCGAACCCGACCCGCTAGTAACCCGAATGAATCAATGTCTACACATACCATCCAACTATTCTATATCAATATCATAATCACATGTTCAATATATCTCGTAATTGGTAACAATGAATCAGTAAATAATAATAGTATCAATGAATTAGTATCAATATAAGTATTAGTGAATTAACAATAGTATCATCGATAGCAGTAACATTAAAGAAATACATTAATAGTAATATTAGACCCGTACAATAATAGTTAATTAATGTAATAACAGTAAAGTCATACAGTAATAATAAATCAATAACATGAATTTCAGTAAACACACTAAACAAGTAAGGAGTTCTGGCTTGCACGGTATTTTTTCAGTAGTTAGTAAGTCAATAACCGTTGGCTTAGTAAATAAAGTCGTTACTCGTCACTCTTTGTCCGTCGGCATAATAATAACTCTTTATAACTCCTAATCAGTGAATCACATGAAATTAGTGGAGGATAACACCAACTTACAATATTTAAAGGAAGTCCGTCGGCCTACCATCCTGTATAGATTAGTCAGCCTTCAACCAACATCAATAATTCACCAGTCTTTATTTATTTTCATATATTATTATCATCACAGTTGTTGCGGACTTAAATATACGCGGCGATAGAATTTAAATTTCCGTCTCAGCGTTGTACGTATATCCATCACACAAACAGAATCGAAATAGTAACACCAGGATTTTTACGTGGAAAACCCTGGAAAGGGAAAAAACCACGGGGCCGTGCCCAGTTGAAAGAGTTCCACTAGTGTTGTTTGAAATACAAGGCTGATTCGTCCTTTAAATTCAGGACGATCAGATTACAACGAGTATCAGTTACAAGGACAGGCAGAGTTCCGACGTCACTCGGGGTGTCGAGCAGAATTCCGGCGTCACTTGGAGAGAAGTCCGGCGTCACTCGGGCGTCGGGTAGGATTCCGGCGTCACTTGGAGAGAAGTCCGGCGTCACTCGGGCGTCGGGTAGAATTCCGGCGTCGGGCAGAATTTCGACGTTGCTCCTGTGTTGGGCAGAGCTTTGGCGTCCCTCGGGCCCCTAGTGGTGCTTCGGTGGTGATCCGGCGGTGTTCCGGCGGAGTTCCGGCGGTGTTCCGGCGGTGGTCGAGGAGGAGCTATTCCCTCCTAGGCTTCTCTTCTCTTCTTCTTCTTTTCTTCTCTTCTTCTTCTTTTCTTCTCTTCTTGGCTTGGGTCCCCTCTTAAGAGAAATGAGGGGCTATTTATAGTTTTTCTGGAGTGGCATAGCCCGTAAATAGATGAAGGATCATGGGCAAATAGGGAGTGATCCGGATGAACGGCTGATATTGAATCCATTGATCATGAACCGTTTATTGAGCATTTGAAGGTCTTAATGGTATCAGAATTCTACGATCTTGGGCTCGTTGGATTCGTCTCGTCGAGCCGCTCGATTCGACTATAAGCTCGTCAAAATCGGAGACCGTTTGGTAACTCAAATAACTGTTTGATGCTTCCAACAGCGCTTCGGGTACTTGATTTGGACTCGTTTGAGCTCGGATTGAGTCGAATTTGGTGTTGTTGGATTCATATTTCCGAGACGCTCAGTTCGACTATAAGCTTGCTGAAATCGGAGTTTAAATGGTCTCCGAATTAATTTTTGAAGTTTCCGACTTGAGTTTTTCCTCGAGATTCGTGCCCGATCAAGATAATTTTTTGGCGATATATCAGTTGCCCCCCTATTTTCGGACGTCGAAGCTCCATGAGTCCGAAAATACTTTCTCCGGTATTTTACGTTGGCCGAATCGCAAAAAATTGCGTTCCAGAAATTAAATGTTTGCTCGAACTTGATCATAGAGGCCCCGTTGAGCTCCGAAAGTGTCAAAATTGAGTCCGGAACGTCGAAAAACGTGTCCGGGGACCCCAAAAACGTCCAATTTGGACCGTCTGGGCTCGAAATCGGAGCCCGGCAACGCGTAGGCGGCCGAACCGGCCGGCCGGCCGCCGGCAGCCGCCACCGGCGGCGCCCGCGCGGGCGCGCGGGCAAGGGGCGCGCCCCTTGGCGCGCTCCAGCAGTTACCCTTTTCATTTTTTTTTTGTGGGGCCCACAGGGATTAAAAACTCCCAAAAATCCGAAAAAATTCCAAAAAATTCCGAAAAAATTTCGAAAAATTTAGAAAAATTCGAAATTCCTTCTAGAAGCCTCCTCCCTCCAATTTTCAAACATTTTCCCCCTCTTTTTTTAATTTTTCCCTCTCTTTCTCTCCCTTTTTTATCCTATAAATACCCCCCTTGGGGTAATGAAAATTTGCACCGCATTCTCCTCTTCCCCTGGCCTTCTAGCTTTTGGCATTCTGAGGCTTTCCGCCGTTTTTAAGTAGGTGATTTTCCCTACTTGATTCGGCGCCCCTCCTTTTGCACAGAAGTTAGCGGTTTTCCCTCTTTTTTCTCTCATTCTGGCTTTCTGACAGTTGAGGCATTCCGTTGTTATTCAGTAGGTGATTTTCCCTACTTGAGACAACGCCCCTCCTCTTGTACAGGAGATAGAAATTTCTCTCTTCTCTCCTCTAGTTTCTGGCATTTTGAGGCCTTCCGCTGTTTTTGAGTAGGTGACTTTCCCTACTTGACTCGACGCCCCTCCCTTTGCGCAGAAGTTAGAGTTTCTCTCCTTTAAGAGATCATGTGGAGGTGAGATGTTAGTCGGAGGGAGTCTGACGGCGGTCAGCGGCCGGGTGGTGGTCCGACGAAGGTCGGGCTGAAGTTCGATGGCGGTCCACGACAGGGCGGTGGTCCGACGAAGGTCGGGATGAAGTCCGGCGGCGATCAGCGGCCGGGTGGAAGTTCGGCGGCGGGAAGAAGTACGGCGTCGGGTAGAACTCCGACGAAAATCTGTCGGCCATAAGAAGTCCCACGACGGGTAGAAATTTGGTGTTGGGTAGAAGCCCGACAAACATATGACGACAGGCAAAAGTCCGATGTCACGTAAAAGTACAGCGTCAGGTAGATATCCGACGGGGGTCTGACGACTGGCAGAAGTCCGACGTTGGGTAGCATTTTAGCGTCGAGTTGAAGTCCGACGAGGGTCTGACGACGTGTAGAAGTCCTCCAACGGGAGGAAGCTCAGCATCGAATAGAATTTCGATGTTAGTTTGTTGATGATGGACGATCGGGTGGAAGTCTGTTGGCAGTCAACGACCAAGTTGGGAGCATAAGGAGAGAGTTCAACGGTGCTGCTATCAGCAGTTGAACGAGAAGCCGATGATGGCTGATATGAAGTAAAGGACCGCCGGCAGATATCCGACGAAGGGTTGATAATGGCGGGTGTCCAGTGATATTGTGTTAAGGCAATATTCATCCATACTGAAGTGTGCCAACATCAGATATTACTGGATCAAGGGGCCGAAGGAGGGTGATATGCCAACATTTTGGCAATACATTAACACCGAGTGGAGATCCGATGATGATCCAGTTATGTCCTTTCTTTGAAGGAGCAGTTGTAGGAGATGCTTGCGTGCAGTAAGGGAGAAGTCACTTAAATCCACCAAGGATATTTGACTGTGTTAAAGTTGCTTATTGCTTGATGATACTAGTTTGTACGGATGACGCCAATGTACTTTTCAATTTCAACTTCTAGTGAGAATAAATGTACACCTGAATCTGGATTTATGTAACTCCAATGATATTGTATATGAAATGAGGATTTGTCCCCTAGAGGGACCTGAATTGTTATTGCATCTGTAAGACATGCTTTGTGCTTTTGATGTATTATTAGTCTGAACGAATGTGAGAGACATCCTTTTAGGATGTTTGACATATTTGAGACTGTAGGTCAAAGCCCTTGCTTGATGACGTTAACATGTATGAAAAAGGTCGAGAGAATCCACCAAGGATGTGAGACCTATCCGAGGTTGTATGTCGGAGCCTTTGCTCGACGACGTTAACCTGTATGGAAGAGGTCGGGAGAATCCACCAAGGATGTGAGACCTATCCGAGGTTGTATGTCGGAGCCTTTGCTCGACGACGTTAACCTGTATGGAAGAGGTCGAGAGAATCCACCAAGGATGTGAGACCTATCCGAGGTTGTATGTCGGAGCCTTTGCTCGACGACGTTAACCTGTATGGAAGAGGTCGGGAGAATCCACCAAGGATGTGAGACCTGTCCGAGGTTGTATGTCGGAGCCTTTGCTCGACGACGTTAACCTGTATGGAAGAGGCCGGATCGAATCCCCCTGGGATCGATCTTCCAGTGATTGAGAAGTAATAAAGACTGCATATTTCTCGAATCAAGGATAAAGAGACTATATTTGTCAGTAGTTTTTCACTGTCATTTGTATTCTTTTTAAAGAAAGAGACAATATCAAAACTGGACGAACAACACATTATATTACTGTAAGACAATAATTCCCTTGTACAACAGAAGAGATACATATAGGGACAATCACATCATTTGACTTGGTAGAAATACTAAGGATATTAGAGTGACATCCTACTAATCATAGAAGAGATACATGGTGACACATGACAAGTAGTATTACTAACACAAAGGTTCAAGTTGCAGCATTACTCAATCTCACCAACCATTTGAATATTATTCAATGGTTGTCTTTGTTGTTGTTGATTTTGCCCCCCAGTGGGGCGAGCTTCTTCTCGGGTAGGTGGGTTCCCAATAAACTGTCGAAGATAGCCCTGGCAGATAAGTCTTTCAATCTCATCCTTAAGTTGCCAACACGCTTCAGTAGAGTGGCCACGACTACGATGAAAGTGACAGTACTGATCTTGATTTCCTGTATTTGGCTTCGAAGGATGCGGCCATTTCACTTTGTCCTGATCTTGAATCGCCATTAACACATTTGCTCGAGATGTGTTGAGCGGAGTGTACTCTTTCTCCTGCCGAGGTTCTCGTTGTGGTAATGGGGGCCTAGGAGGTAGATTGTTATTCCCTTACTTTTTCCATTGTAAGGAAGAATTATCCATCCCAGGAGCACCTTTGCGCTTCCCATTTGTCTGCTCGAACTGCTTTCTGTGAGCATTTATGGCTTCATCTGCGGAGATTTGTGCCTCCACACGATGAATCAGGTCGGCATACGAAGGGACCGTGTCTCGCATAAGTGCTGAGTAGAAGGGGCCCGGACGAAGCCCTCCGAGGAAAACGCCTCTAAGTAACTCGGGATCTACTCCCGGAATTTGACGAGCTTCAGTAGAAAATCTCTTGAAGTATTCCTTGAGGGACTCACTTTCATTCTGACGGATCCCCGAGACCTTAGTAATTCTCCGATTGGCGACAAATTGTTCGACGAACACTTTTGCCAATTTGACGAACATTGGAATGGTTCCGGCTGGAAGCGAATAGAACCATGTTCGAGCTTGTCCTTTGAGGGTGGCAGGAAAGACCTGACAGAGGAGCGCGTCTGAGGCTCGTTGGATATGCATAATTGTTCGATAATGATCGATATGCTGGTATGGGTCAGTTGTCCCGTCATAGGGGTCGATGTTCGGTAGTTTGAATCCTGTCGGAATAGGGTGTTGAAGAATAGCTTCCGTCAGGGGTGACGAATCCTGGAAGTCCCACTGATGAAGAGGTTGCCTTACGCCTCCTGTAGGGAACTCCTCTCGAACCAATCGTCGCAGTTCGTGGCGTAGGGTATTACGAGGGAGCTCAGCAATGTGATGTTGGGCTAGCTCCTCAGGGAGGTCTTGAGGAAGGAGAGATTGCCGACCTGTGTGCGGAGGATGGGTAGAACTTGCTGTATCAGCCAGTTCGTTATCTTGATGTGACTGCGAACGCCTCCTGGGTGGAGGAAGAGGAATCTCAGCTTGAAGATGTTCGATTTGAACAGCTTCAACACGTGGCGGATCTCGAGGGAGAAGAACCTCCTCCTGAGGTGCTAGGGTCGGTTGTCGAGTCTCTCGCAGGAGGTGTAGGATCTCGTTTTGAGATTCTTCCATCTTTCGGATTCGCTCCTCCAAAGAAGGCCCTGAGGTTCCTTCTCCAGCAATGTGTTGCCCCCCAGGAAGAAAGGAGGCAGAAACTTGATGTCCATGATTTATAGACTGGTTTCTGGATTGGGGAGAGTGGGAGCGGGAGGCTCCTATGAGGCGATTGCTACGCCTATTGACCATCGTAGCAATACTTGAAGTTGTGGGATAAGTTTCCCACAGACGGCGCCAAACTGTTGCGGACTTAAATATACGCGGCGATAGAATTTAAATTTCCGTCTCAGCGTTGTACGTATATCCAGCACACAAACAGAATCGAAATAGTAACACCAGGATTTTTACGTGGAAAACCCTGGAAAGGGAAAAAACCACGGGGCCGTGCCCAGTTGAAAGAGTTCCACTAGTGTTGTTTGAAATACAAGGCTGATTCGTCCTTTAAATTCAGGACGATCAGATTACAACGAGTATCAGTTACAAGGACAGGCAGAGTTCCGACGTCACTCGGGGTGTCGAGCAGAATTCCGGCGTCACTTGGAGAGAAGTCCGGCGTCACTTGGAGAGAAGTCCGGCGTCACTCGGGCGTCGGGTAGGATTCCGGCGTCACTTGGAGAGAAGTCCGGCGTCACTCGGGCGTCGGGCAGAATTCCGACGTTGCTCCTGTGTTGGGCAGAGCTTTGGCGTCCCTCGGGCCCCTGGTGGTGCTTCGGTGGTGATCCGGCGGTGTTCCGACGGAGTTCCGGCGGTGTTCCGGCGGTGGTCGAGGAGGAGCTATTCCCTCCTAGGCTTCTCTTCTCTTCTTCTTCTTTTCTTCTCTTCTTCTTCTTTTCTTCTCTTCTTGGCTTGGGTCCCCTCTTAAGAGAAATGAGGGGCTATTTATAGTTTTTCTGGAGTGGCATAGCCCGTAAATAGATGAAGGATCATGGGCAAATAAGGAGTGATCCGGATGAACGGTCGATATTGAATCCATTGATCATGAACCGTTTATTGAGCATTTGAAGGTCTTAATGGTATCAGAATTCTACGATCTTGGGCTCGTTGGATTCGTCTCGTCGAGCCGCTCGATTCGACTATAAGCTCGTCAAAATCGGAGACCATTTGGTAACTCAAATAACTGTTTGATGCTTCCAACAGCGCTTCGGGTACTTGATTTGGACTCGTTTGAGCTCGGATTGAGTCGAATTTGGTGTTGTTGGATTCGTATTTCCGAGACGCTCAGTTCGACTATAAGCTTGCTGAAATCGGAGTTTAAATGGTCTCCGAATTAATTTTTGAAGTTTCCGACTTGAGTTTTTCCTCGAGATTCGTGCCCGATCAAGATAATTTTTTGGCGATATATCAACAGTATTATAATAGTAATTTACTTATTCAGCTTATGTTTAGTTCCATGATCCACTGATTGATAGCATGTTTTAGTGAAGATTGAAATCTTCATGGATCGCTTTAGATTTTATGAAGATGATAAAAATCTAAAACTTTCCCTTATTCTTTTGCAATATAATAATAGAATTATTACTTGTTTATATTTAGATGATGGTGATGTGAACTTGATAATAATGACTTTCTTTCATACTAATAATAGTAGCATAATAGTTTTCAAAAATAGAAAACTTCCCATAAATTGATGATGATTATATTCTTTCAATAAATGGATGTTATGCCTAATATTGTTTATATATTTGTATTATGGTGATTAATTCATTGCGTGAACATAACTCTATATACTAAATACCTCAAAACTCTTATTATATTAACAAGTTAGGCTCCTATTGCAAAATATAAGATGTATACCATAACCTTCTTATTTTGCATCACTTCCTCTCCTAATAAAATTCAAGTTAAATTATAACTATTGTGATCTCTTCATCGCCATGCAAGTGTAAGGCAAATTATACAATTAAAATGTTATTTAGTTAAATACTTTCTATCCTCGATTTCCAACTCAACTTGGATTAGTTAATTTTACTTGAGACTAGCTAACTCTTCTTAAGAGTCACATAATCTTCTTATTATATAAGTAATTCACTTAGATAATAAAGAAGTAATTCATTTAGATAACTCTTAAAGTGCTTCACTTCTATTATTAACATACTCAACTACCTAAGTGTTATCCTCTTAAATAATGATTGCGTACATCTAAACAGATGCACATCAGTCAACATGTAGGGCACTTCTCACCCTTTAATCACCATGTTGCATATAATAATTGATATATGACACTTAATCCTTTATGCCTGACACTCAAACCTATTTCTGACTACTTGATGTACAATTTCATAAATATATGAATTTATATTTTTATTGCCATTGGATCCTCTCTCCGCCTCTCTTTCTCTCTCTCTCTCCCCCTCAGAGGACCTTGATAAAATTATTTATATTTTTATTTTTTTTAGTTTTTTTATGTATGCATTTTTTTTTTTGAAATAATAGAAGACAACTAAAATGAGGCTTACGTAGTGTATGTAGGCCCCAAGACTAAACCACTTTTACTTTATCTTTGACTTTTTTTTTTCTCTTCCTACTTAGTGCTTTCTTGTTTTGATCATTATCAATGCTTGAGTATCATTTCATTTTATAGTTTTAAAATTTCAAATAGTTATAGTTTAGGCACTCTTCATTTATGCTTTTTTCAAATCTAATAGTTGATTGATGATGTGTAGTAGAGAAGAGGATTTCAAAAAGGAAGATAATTAGCCAAGTTAAGATACTTCTTGATGGTTCAAAAAGGAAGATAATTTGTCAAGCTAAGATACTTCTTGATGGGGGGATAAATAGCAAGGAGAAAACATTAAGAGATAATGAGATATTCATCTCACTACCATTAGAACAATTTCAACAATAAAAAAAATATATAATCATCTATCTTGATTGTAATGATAAGAAATACAACTTAGTTGGATAAAATATTTTAAAGTTGAATTTATAAGTCTCAACTAGGGACTCTTTTTTTCTTTAAAATTCTAAATGAAGCCTGCTTATAGTGAGGAGGATGAGATAGGGTATTCCAATTTATGGTGACATATTAGCACATGATGATGGGGAATGAAGTTTTCGAGGAAAAATACATGTGTATCAAGTTGGATGGACAATGAAGTACACATGTTAAGATCATGTTAGGTGGCAAGACTATCACTTGTTAGGTTATGTGTATAGAAAGCTACTTGGGGCGAAATAGAAGTGTTTGTTGTTAGACTATAACAAATTATATGCATGTGCATGTTTAAGTAAACAGAATTGGTCATGTGACAGGCTATTAGTTAATAAGCGTGGTTAATCCCACATATTATGGTGATCATATGATAGATAAGCTAGTTATTAGGCCATTATATTGATTATCCAAGCACTGATAAATAATTGAGCTAGTCAACGATAATGGACAAGACATGGGTAAGCTTGATAGCAAGGAGACAAAGAGAAGGCTTCTCATTCAATATGAGTTTGTTGGTCAAGTTAGTGTTCGATAGGATGTTGTGGGCTAAGTTGAGGAAAACCAAGTAGTTACAGGTGGATTAATAAGGCCCTAATGATTGCCATGACTTGGATTTTTCTTCATGACACATGAATGTGTTAAAGTGAAACTAGCAAGTTAAAGTTTTATGTTTGATTGGCTAGACACGACAAGCCTTCCTTATAGTACCCTGCTTTTTTTAATTATAATATAAGTATTGAGAGCCAAAGAATTCATATTGTTCTTATGGCAAAGTGATTAGATGTCGCTCATTCTCAATGGCTATGAGCCTTCTTAAGATACTAACATTTAAGTGAGTCTAATGCAATGAGTAGAGATTCCACATGGCTCCATCACATAGCGATCATCAATATGCCACATTATTCTTAGTGACCATTCATATTTAAAGACCTTTGTTATAGCTACAAGATACTAACATTTAAGTAAGTCCAACGCCATGAGTAGAGATTCCACATGGCTCCATCACAGAGCAATCATCAATATGCCTCATTATTCTTAGTGACCATTCATATTTAATGACCTTCATTATAGCTACAATATTAGACTTAAGTAATTTTTAGTCAATTCATTGACCACACATGACTTAAAAAGGCAAGCCCAAGGTTGATATCTTGAAATATGATTCAAATCAATTCAAATTACAATACGCACATATATATAATTAGATTAATATATGTATTTATCATAATATATTTTTCACCGTCCATGATAATATTTTCATTGCTAAAATTTAGAATAAGTAAATGTAATAATTTATCTACTCTTAAAATTAATGATTTAAATATGTGAAGGATGGTGAATGATGTGAGAGGGTAAATGCCAATATCCTTCTAAATAGATAATAACACACACACACACACACATATATATATATATATATATATATATATATATATATATATATATATATATATATATATATATATATATATATATATCCCTATTTTGACTTGAATTAAAACTAAATTTTAACAACAAAAAAAACATGTAATTATGCATAAATAATTTTGATTCAATTCGAATGAGTGGTTGACCTAGGATCAATATGTGATCCTCACATCTTAGATTTGAGAGAAATCCTCTTATATAATAGTTCATAAAACTAAAGCATGACAATTAAGACTTTGTTTGGGATTGCTTTCTTATTGCTTCTTAAAACAGCTTTTTAGTACTAAATTTTTTTTACAAGAAAGCTGCTTTAAGAAGCAGCAAAAAAGTTGTCCCAAACGAAGCTTAAGTTCAATATTATGAAAATTTTGCCTTCCTAAATGTGCGATAAATTAAATCTCCCTCTATTCCTTCAAAGTCCAATTTCGCCATTTACTTGGACTAATTTTGATTTTCGAGAGAACCAATTATTTTAAGTCAAGCCAACTCTACCCAAATTAAAATTTGAATTCGAGTCAATTTTCAATTAAATTTAGCTAAAAAAATTTTAATTCTTGTTAAACTTGACTCATTCAAATTCACCATGATGCCATGCTTATTAGTCTCCCATCCAAAAAATTAATATAAGTTATCATAAACTTTACATGACAATATAAGTTTTTATTATTTTAATGCACATGCTTATAACATAGGAGAATTATTTTTAAATATAAGAATAAAGTTTTTTTAGTTTATGAGATATTCCTTTTATGGTATAATCAATTAATTAGCAAGGTACATAATATGAATTAATATAATAAAAAATGATGCAGTAATATTTAAAACTAAGATGATGCATACATAAATATAAATATTTTTTATATAAAAGTATGTTGGCTAATTAGTATAAATATACCCAACTCATAAACCCTCCAAAAAGTGTACTTGTGATTTTTTATTTCAAATTATTCATATTTATAAATTTAATTATATTTAAAATAATTATGCATGGGTAAATTGTTAAGAATTTGATCAAACTAAAAAAATGATATAAAATAAAAAAATTTAAGGATTTATATATTTAAAATATAAATATCAGTATATGATAAAAAATCAGTGAAAGTTAAAAAACTAATTTGTCATACATATTTGTATTATTGACCTTTTGGTGTTTGTCGATCATAAAAGATGATGAGATAATGATGCAGCCAACAGCCAATAACAAATGCTCCATACCAACCTACAGCGCATAGAGGGAGGGAGTCACATTATAGAAAGCAAGAGAGAGAGAACGAGAACAAAAGGAGCGAGGTGGAGTGCGGGAGAGAGAGAGAAAGGGAGGTTTCCTCTTTCCTCCGCTTCGTATATCTGTAGTTTAGCTTTTCTCTTTTACCTTCCGTGATCAATGTTCCTGCCCCAGATTGAGGAAAAAAACTAACTCGGCTTCTCTGCTATTTAACTTATTATTGGCTTCTCTACTATTCTTTGGAAAGTCCAAAAAAGGTATAATTTTGATGAGTTGTAGGGGCTGAACAGAGATAACGAGGGGAGAGGGAGAGCAAGAGGGTGAAGAGTTATTCAAAAATCCAAAGAAAGGCAGTGCCATCCTTTTCTGCCCCCCTCTGAGGGAATTCCTGTGGCTTCTGTGCCCACTGTGGAGTGGGTTCTCTAAAAGGTGTGGTCTTGATGATTTATTTGGCTGAAGGCATAAAAGAAACATGGAGAGTAGGGAATAGTTAGAAGGATTAGCTCAGGGAAGCTTTCACCGCTACAGTGTTCTTCTTCCCCCTTCTTATGATAAACCAAAAAAGTCTTTCTTGCAGGTTTTATGAAGTGGGTTTCTTCAGCAAGTTTCTCTTTGATGAGTTCTTCGGGGTTTGCCGGCTTCTTCTTCTATATTTCTCAGATATTTGTGGTTAGCATGGTGCGGAGTAAGAGTTTATGTTCTAATGGAGTTGGAAGATCAAAGGCATGTGGTGGGTTTGGAAGGTGGAGGGTGAGGTTACTGCCTCTATTGGTTTTTGGTTGTATTGTTGGATCCTTATGGGTTTTCTTCGAAGTTCAAAAAGACGGGATTTTGAGATGGGAGGAGAAGGTTATTAGGGTTTTGTGGGAAGAAAAGATTCAACTTTTTCGGGAGCAGTTCAATCTCAGCAAGAGCAAGCTTCAGTCTATGGCCATGTTCTTCTCCTCAGCAGATCAGGTATTGGTTCCAAGTTTTAAGCGATTTCAACTTATTTGAAACTGAAAAAGAGTCTGCTTATTATTGATTCGGTCGATTTATTTCGGTTTCCTTGAGATGATGCTCTTGTGCCGCAAGTTTTCTTTAGCTTGTTATTAAACGCTATTAGTTTGAAGTAGATATGGGAGTTGGTACTTGGTACCTATCTATCATTGTTTTTTTCTTGGATTCTTCCTTCCTCCTTTTGTTTATTGCGATTTGACCGCAAAGGCTTGTTCTCCCTTTCTATCATTGTCTGTTTTTGGTCTAAATTAATGGTAGAAGTCTTCTATGTTTGTATGAATCATATATTTTTGTCCAACAACGACAAAGATTTACACAAGCTGCTTTGCATTTTCGTGTTATGGGCATAAGGCCTGCTTAATGAGGGGGAAGCTCGTGGGGACCATGTAGTTTGTTTGGTTTCTTCCATTCAGCAGTAACTTATTACAACAAGCACGTGTCTATGATTTTAAGTTATATGTCCTTTTGCTAATCGGTTCCCTGTAGATGCTGTGGAAAAATGGGACACACAATTGGGTCTATTCGGACTTTCTTGCTTGTGGGTTGATGAGGGTCTATTCTTGTTTTGTCTTCCTTCTCGTCGTTTCCAGCTCAAATGTTGAAGTATCGTGTGTTACCTTTTGCCTAATGATTAAGCGGGTCTTAGGTGACTTGCACAAACCCCTAATGGAATGAACGCCGGTCATCAATGAAGCTTAATGGGAGAATCACAATGATATGAGAACCCGTTAACACAAATGGATTGTTACCATGTTGCAATGTGAGGCTTGCTGCATGTTTGAGATGTTTCTATGGAGACTAAACAAGTAAGGAGATCAGTAATGTAGAGAGGCCAGTCAGGTAGAAATCCTGCTTGTCAAGGCATGTTAGTTCATTATTCTCTGTACACACAAGAAGTTTTCTGCTTGTCTTTATCATTTGCAAGCAAAACCTTTGTGCTTTTTCATCATTTTTAAGATTGGGATGAGTTAGGGGGTTGCTTGGATTTGTACATTACTTAACTGAGCCTTCTTCGTTCTTTAGCAAGGGCAAGGTGTTGTTTGTACAAGTCCAAGTTAGTAAGTTTAATATTTTAGGTTGAATCATGTTTTAATTCAGTTTTCTATTGAACTCTTTGCTGATGAAGTGATCACTTTCGACAGTTCTTCCATGTGGCACTTGTGGTGTGGGTCACCTTCATCTAAGTTTTGGATTTGCCAAAAATTGTAACAAAACTTTGGACCAGCCTCTGTGAAGCCGGCTTAAAGTGATTCTAAATTGGATGGATGAAAGACTTTGGAATCAATTAGAATTTTTTTATGACAAAAGTGATGTAGCTCCATCCTTTTAATGTGTTTATGCCAATAAGAGGATTGATTGAGTTTTCTTAATGTAGGAAACTCTTATCTATATTTTGCTTTCTACCTGTTTGCTACAAAAACCACAGTTTGTTATAGCACCTGTGATTACTAAAATGGTTATGATCGCCGCTAGTTGATACTTTGCTAGAGTGCCTGTGGTTGTTAGAGTGTGTGTTGTTTTTGTAGTACCGGAGTGGAGAGGAAGAGATAGAAAATCTTTTGTGAGAGTAAGAATTTATTTCTATTGTTGGAAACAATCTATTTATTTGCAAACTATGAATAATAATTAATTTAGAATTGACCTAATCTCATCCTACTAATTATTTAGGAATAACCTTATTTTTTTAAAACTAACTCTATAAAAGAAGAAAATTCAAATTAAAATTCAAAAGACAAACTCATCCAAAACAAGTTCGAAATTCAAAAGTTATCTTCGTCATGATGTCCTTATGGCTATCCAACAGTCCAAATTTCTGCAACTTGACCTTGATAATCAAATATCCAATGGAAAATTTGTCTTTACCCATAAACTTTTGATAACTTGGTCTTTCTATCCATGCAACAGTCCATAACCTTTTGATAACCTTGATAATCTTTTATAGTACATTGTTTAAATAAGATCCTCCCAGATCTCAACTACTATTTTAGCTCATTTGCTCCTGCAAATGAGAGCATTTTCTGATATCTCTTAGTTGTGTTCTTTCTTTTCTTACTTATAGCCTTAGGCTTTTCTATTTTGCTGTGATGGTTCATCCTTTTGAACAAATCATGGATCAACAACTCAGATGATATTTTCTTCTGCTTTTCATCATAAAATGAGCTTATAAACCCTTATTGAATCCCCGAGTCATGTGATCTTCTCCATCTGTGAAATAATATACTGACTAAATGCATAGTTTTATCCTCCCGTTATATGTTTAAATTTTGCTGTCTTCTATAGAAGATAGCATCCTCATCCCATAGATCTAGATCGCTTAGAATTACATGACATGCATCTAGTGAGCAATGTCATAAAGTATCTCATCAATAAAATCTTTCTAGTGATTATCTGATTGAAACCAACTCAAATAATAGAGTTAAATACTGATTATCTACTAACCCCACTTTGTCAAACAAAGCTATAAATGTAAGGTTCTTATCACTACATGATCCAAAATGGCATCTGCAATGGTAGATTTCATTTGAAACTTAAGGTGGAACAATTCTACCCCAACTTCTTCACTGTATGTGCATGTAACATCAAGGATAATACAAATTCTACCTTTATCACATGTAGTAGTAATGATGGTCTCTTTCCTTTTGCCTTCTCATTTTGGACTTTTTTTCTTAAATAAATTTCATTAATTCTTAGGTTTGTGCCTTGGCATTTGGTAGTAACGACATAGTGACCTACTATCTTGCTTCTCTACAGCTAAAGTTTAATCTTCTACTATTTTACAATTGTTTGCTTAGATTATTGTCCAATGAAAAGAGTCTTATTTCTTTCCTGGAGTGACATAGCTTTTGTGCGAGCTTCAAAGCTTTTAGGAACTAGAAAAGACTTCAATTTTAGGTGAAGGCTTTCATGAAGCCTTATTGCAAACATTATATTCATATTTAAATTTGTCAAGAATTTACTAGCATTTTTCCACTTTACTCACTAGAACAATTGATTATTCTGTACAAATTAACTTTAAACTTTTTTGTTGAACATTCTAGCAATAATTATTAGCTACATTGTTATGGCAATGCATTTTAATTTTGAACAGATATCCAAACCTACTTGAGGAGCATAAGCTTTTATAATATTAGCATACTTGTCAATGGCGCAAAATGGGGCGCGCCATGGCGTACGGTGTGGCACAGCACACCTACGACGCCAGTTGGCCTGCGCCAGTTGCACTATGTGTGCGCAATAGTGTACGAAGCGCAATTTGAATTTTAGGGATTTTTAAATATAATTATAAATATTTTTAATATTTATATATTTTAATTTCTAAAACAATGTAATAATTAATTTTAAAATTATTTAATATGATTAAAATAGTTTAGTTATATTTTATTAGACTTTATTTAGATTCTTCTGCCCTAACCCTCACGAACGAAGGCTGTTGTATCCCGAACGCTTTAATGCTCGCGAAGGAAGTGAGTTCGTTTGATTCCACCGCCCTCTCCTTCGTCTAATTCCGCTCCTTTGTCCGTCTGATTCTTCCTTCATGTGATTTCGTTGGTTTGATACGACCGCAGTTTAGTGTTCCTCCGTCTAATTCCGTCGCCCTCCTTTCTTTGTCTGGTTTCGCTGTCGTCTCCTTGGTTGCTAGTTACGACTCACAACACCTCGTTGTCGTCTCCTCGATGAAGGCTTCAAATTGGAAGTCACGAAGGAGGTTCATTGTAAGGTAACGATCTCCAATATGCTTCTTATTCCTTCAGTCGTATCTTTTAACCCATCATTGCTAAATCAACAATCTTTTTTCTTTCCAAATGTCAATAGTAATTCATAGGTATCTAAAGTGTAAATGTCATCCTGAACTTGGCCTTATGTGCCATTTCCAGAACGCATCTTCCCCATGGAATCTCTCAGAACTCTTATCAATCATTGTGTCTCTTCCTGTAAAGTTAACTTAGTTTTTTCCATTAAATTTCGATCCAAGCAGGCTTTTGGGAAGTAGCAATCATGTTATTGTCAGCAGGCAAGTAGGATTTGAATGGTGCTTTCTATTTTTTCGGTTTGGGGAATGGTATTGCAATTATTTTAGTAGAAATTTTTGACGAACTTGAAGCTCACTTTAATGGTTAGACTTTGGACCATAAACATATTCAACCAAGCCTTACTCAATTTGATTGATACTCTAAAATAGAATACATATAATGATTTGTATAATTATTTTTTATTTTGTGCCGTGTTCAAAACGGCATACGCCGCGCCGTGCGCTATGCGCCATAGCTCCACTAGGAACTTTGCATCGTGATGCGTCATTCCTCGTTGACAAGTATGAATATTAATAATCTTAGCATCAACAATAATTTTTAAAACTATATTTCTATCTCGAATTCTATTATTTTTTACAACATTATCTTTTGAACTTTTATCTATAATCACATCTACACCATTTTTCTAGTACGAATCCTACCAGAATGCCATAGTTTAAATTCTAAACTATTAATCTCCTTAACCATCTTTCCAACCCATTTAGTTTCCTGAATGTAAAGAATATTTATCTTCCTATGAATCATAATATCTTTTCAATTTCATTAATTTGCTTGTAAAGGAACTTATATTCAAAGTTCTTATACTAATTCTAATTTCACGGACTAGCTTCTTTACTCACATCTGTCCATGATATGGGAAACCTTACCTATTTAACACTGCATATGGGCGACGGTGCAACAGCCCTTGCACACTTCTCGCTGTATTCAAGCCATACAGTGCGTCACTTCTAGGGAATACCCTAGTATTAACACAATATAGTAAATAGTTCATGTCATGATTATTTGATAAGTTTTACGCTGGTTATCGACAATCTAACGCAACTAGGGATGAAACCGAGTTAAGCTGACTCGTGAGCTGGCTCGGGCTCAACTCGTTAATGAGCTCACGAGTCGAGCTTATCAAGCTCATGAGTAGAGCTCGAGCAGAACTTCAAGCTCGTTGTATAATCGAGCTTAAGTTCGATCCAACCAAAGCTCGGCTCGATTGCTCACGAGCCGGCTCGGATGCCTAGAGGGAACCCGAAATATAGGCGGGATTCGGGGCAAAATGTGAAATGTCGGGCTGGAACTTGAGATCGGATGCGGGACAGAGTTCGAACGCAGTCGGTCATGCGTCGCGGGAGTTTAGACTTCGGATGCTGAGGTCAGAGGGATAGAGGTCGGACGCTGTCACGAAGGGACGGCGGGCGTGCTGGGACGCGGATGCCTGGCTGAACTCGAGCTCGGATGCTGGAGTCAGCGAGACAGAGCTCGGATGCGGGCACGGCGGGACGGCTAGAGCGGACGCAACGAAGCTCAAATGAGCCTCTCGATGAGCGCATTTGAATGGCACGAGCTGAGTTCGAGCTTGGCTTCTGAGCTCGACTCAAGTTCAAGCTCGAGATTTGGCTCGCGAGTCAAGCTCGAGTTAGGCCTGACTCGAGCTCGACTCGACTCGTTTGCACCCCTAACGCATCCCTTAACTTTTCTTATCCAGGATTTAGGACCGGGCAACGACAGTGTTGTTCTATAACATGTTCATTGATGTAAAAAAAAAAGGCCTGTAGTATTTGTGTTTCTAAGATTATTTTAAGAGACTTGTTGTGTACAAACATTTTTCTTTATATTAATGTAATATGAAGTTATTATGACCTAACAATGTCTTTAAAATCAAGTCACGCTTTAGGTCATCCATTTGTTATATCCTGACATTTTTGGAGAAGGTTGTACCACCAAGGCCATGATTGAGACCATACAAAGACTCAATGGACATTGCAGTAAGTTTTGAGGTGATGAGCCACATATATTAAGATCAGGTTGTGATGAGTCACCATCTGCAAGATTTTAGTAGGTCACTCTACCATTGATAAGTTCTTTGCAGGATTGGTCATCGTCGAGGAGTTTAGGGTTAAACGCCGCATGAGATGTTCGTGTGATAAGCCATTTATGATGAGATCTAAGCCCTATATGAGTGAACAAGTTTTGGTATGGAATTGGATTAAATTTGCATTTGAGTGCAAACTAATTCTAGTGTGGACTTGATTACATCAAATTGAGGGCATTCAGTTTAGTTCAGGGGTCCCAAGGTCATGTCTAAATGAATAAAGTAGATATGGGAAGGGACATGGTAGTGTGGGGAAGGGGGGAGGGCTTATTGTGGCTATGACGATGGTGGTTGGTAGGTTACAACGCAAAAAACTTGACAACAACAAGATATGAGATGTTATTAATAATCTTTGATTGATGAGCCACAAATAATGAAATAGTCATGATGAGTCATGCTACTTGTTATGGGTAGGACATTAGACTAACCTGTCGTTGAGGATAGGCTTCCAAGTAGGAGTTTGAGTGAAATTATTACAACAACAATATCAAGTCTTTATCTCACTACATGAGGGCTACATTAATCCTTTTCTCTATTGTGTCCTATTAATAGTCAATTTCTCATTTAAATCTAATAGAACAAAGATCATTTCTAATATTTTCTAACCAAGTCTTTTTAGTTCTACCCACCTTTCTTAACATAGGCTAAATCTAATATATATACTCTCCTAACTGGATCATTAGAAGGCCGACGTTTTATGTGACCAAACCATCTAAGGCAACTCTCTGTAATCTTATGTGCCACTTGATCTATTCCAACCTTTTCATGTATATGCTCGTTTAATATTTTTTCTCTAAGAGTAAAGCCACTCATCCACCTGAGCTTCCTAATATCTGTAACACTTAACTTAATTTTATGTTTCTCTTTTAATGGCCAACATTCTGCACCATAAAGTATTGCAGGTCTCAGCACCATCTTATATAATTTTTCCTTAAGTTCGAGGAGTACTTTTCTATCACACAACAAGCCTGATGCATTCCTTCATTTTAACCATCCAACTTAAATTCTACTAATAATATCCCCATCTATTTCACCATCACTCTAGACAATAGACCCGAGATATCTAAACCGTGTACTCTTATTAGTGACTTGATTGCCCAAAGTCACAATCCTCCCACTAGATCTATTACTACTAAAAGTATACTCCATATATTCGATTTTAGATCTACTCAAATAAAAACCTTTAGACTCTAAGGTTGACCTCGATAATTCAAGTTTACCTTTAACTCCCTCTCTAGTCTTATCAACAAGAATAATATCATCAACAAAAAACATACACCAGGGTACATCCTCTTGCCAATGTCTCGAAAGAACATCCATAACTAAAGCAAAAAGATATGAGCTTAAAGTTGATCCTTGATGTAATCGAACTGAAATAGTAAAATACTTGGTCAAACCACCTTGTGTTTGAACACAAGTACCAGCTCCTACATATATATCCTTAATGACTCGAGTATAAGCATTATTAATCACTTTGTTTTCTAAAACTCTCCATAGCACTTTTCTTGGAACTTTATCATAATGTTATCTCTAAATCAATAAATATCATTTGTAGATCCTTTTTATTTCCTCTATACTCCTCCATCAAAGCTCTCAATAAATGTATAGCTTTCATAGTAGATCTACCCTGCATGAATCCAAATTGACGATGAGAATTTTGTATGAAGGCCAATGAATGGATCTTGACATGGTCTTCCATTATGATGAGATTTATAAACCAAGGGCCTCTAATGATGAGGATGATGATGAGATCTTGGCACAATCTGCTACCGTGATAAGATCTATGCACCAATGAGCCTCTAATGATGATATATGGGCACAATGGGCCGTTAGCAACAAGATCAAGATGCCACCAACGATGACATTGCATTTGATAGCCATGAGATTTATATTCATCCATTTAAAGATTAAGAAATTTTGATGATACCATTTTAAATGACTCAGGAGCATTGGTCAAGTTATCTTCTTTAAGCAAGATCATGGGTTTGAATTATCTAAATAATCTTTCTTCAATGCATGGGTAAGGTTTCATGCATCACCACATTAAAATATGTACCGAATGGCTAAATTTGTAGGAGTTCAGAGCTTCATTCACTGCATACTTCTTTCTATCATAATAAACATCCTTATATATCCTGGTTGAACATGTCATTGTCTTGCGGATAAAACCAATCATGCCTTAAATTCGTTAAGGCAAGTGAAATATTTTGCTCTATTAGAGCATGCAAAGTTTATCATCACGAGCTCTTACCCAGACATGCTTTCAATGTTTGGAGAAATATGCCTATTGACTGCATTTCACATGCTTCAAAAGTTTTGTCCACCAAGATCCAGAATACCCGCATTCAGCAGCAAACCACAAAGATAAGTTATTTCCTTTGAGCATCATGGCTTAATTCCAGCAGCTTACAGTTCAGATTAGTTCAAATAATCACCACTTACTAACAAAACTGAAGTATCCTCATAAAAAACCATGACTTTTTTTAGACAATGCTGTAAAGCACCAAAGGTCCTTGAGATCTCCAGTTCCAGTTCCTAGTCATTGTCTCATCATCAAGTTTTTCCCAGTAATTCATTTTTATGCTATTTTTTGCCTATTTTTTTCATAATATAAAGTATAATATTACATTTTTTTCTTTGTAACCGTTTTAGACTTTGTCATCACGATTAGCCTTGTCTCAACTATAACTCTTTCACATTGTAAGAAAAGTTAAACTGCTTTCTGCTTGACCAAAAGATATGTCTTTCAACCATCAACTACCATAGTAGAGAGGCAGATGCTTCTACTGATAGCTATTGATTAAAATTGGTGTGTGTTAGGCTTGACGTTGAATGAAAATTTTTAGTATCAAGAATTTATTCAGATTTTCAGCAACATTTTAAGTGTTGTTTAATGTTTTTTTTCTTAATATGCATTCTATTTTATTATTAAAAAATTTAGAATGGCATATTGAGAGAGAAAGGATTCACATAGCCGACCCTACGTAGTGTGATATAGGCTTGATGACCTACATAGTGTGATATAGGCTTGCTGTTGTGGTTGTGCCATTCTAATTTATTTTGTATTGTGTATGCTAAGGGACACATTTTCTATGTTAAGCCATAGAGAAGTTTGGCTGATGGGATAATTTGACAAATTTGTCAATAATTAAATTTCTTTTGCAGGACTGTGCAAGCATTTTAAACTCGAGAGTAACAGCAAACTGCAACGGAGAACAGAATCAAAACCTCCCTAAGCTTTTGATAATTTGTTTTGTTATAATGGGCATGGTACTTAGTTCCATAGTAGTGCCTGTTTATAGAAATTTGTTCAATCTTTCGAATAAGCTGTTGCACCAGCAGCAATATGAGCCGCATAACCTGAAGGCAGGAGGTAGATGGCGTAAGAGAATTCTATTTATGGGAATCTTTCTTGGAATGTCAGTCTCTGTGTGGATTTATTTCAGCATGAACGCAACCATTGTTGCAAGAAGAAAGGAGACTCTTACAAATATGTGTGATGAGAGAGCTAGAATGTTACAAGATCAGTTCAATGTGAGCTTGAACCATGTCAATGCATTAGCTATTCTGATATCAACTTTTCACCATGGAAAGAACCCTTCTGCCATTGATCAGGTGCCTCTGCCGATTAAACTTCTGATATTTTTTTTTTCAGTGTTTTGGTTAATGAATTCGAAATAGTGATTTTACTATTTGTGATTCCTTTTCTATACTATTCGGTAATTATTTTTAATAAGTTGGTTTGTTTATTTTTCTCTAGGACTGCATTTTGTAGTTGCTGCATTTGGCATCATACCTATTTGCTGGTGTGTGGATTGTAGCTAGAATTGGAAGTGTTTGGTAGAAGTTTATGATGCAATACCAGATAACCCAGAGAACCGGCGGCACATCTCATGCTTCATAACAAACTGCATATTCCCACTACCTTTACGTACTATTTTCTGTTATTAGTTTCGGCATAAACTTTTACAATCTTTTTCCTTTTTTTTCACAAATATAGTATTATGCAGTATCTGAAATTACATATAGGGGGACAGTAGAGAAAGCTAGGGTGATCTCTCTTTTTACAAAGAAATACAAATCCCAGAATACAGAGGTATTCTTCTATCCATTCCCCTGTTTGCTTGCTATCACTTGTGCATTTTTCTTCTTCCAGGTTATACCGATCTTGTTAGAGGACAACAGTTGGTATCAGAGCCATCACCTGGAGGAAAAATGATGGACAGAGGCAAGGAACCTGCGACAGAGGAAGTTCGGACCCTTGAAATGCTGTGGGCAAACCAAGAAAGCGTCCATTGTAGGATTGACGAGGTTGCGGCCGACGTGCAGCGGCTGACTGTGGAGATTCGCCGTGAGTTCAATCTCATTCGGGCGAGACCAACGTACCAAGATCGTCATCGGGAAGAGGCAAGAGTAAATCGGCCAATTCCCAGGAGGAGGGTTGACGGTGAGCGCAATGGACGACACCTCCAGATAAACCCGCAAGATCAGTCCGACTCGGAGGAAGACCCACTTCCTGTGCGAGGTTTTAGTCAGCGGTATTCCAGTGGAGAGGAGGTGGATGATCGGTATGTGCAGGCTATCACCGAAACCTAAGACCCCAACAATACAGGCAGCCTTCCGGTGAATTCAAGGTGAAAATGGATATTCCGTTTTTTGACGGACATCTCCATATTGAAGATTTCCTTGATTGGGAGAAGGCAGTAGAGAATTTTTTTGATTATATGGAAATTGACCCAGAGAAGCAAGTTAAATATGTGGCATGTCGATTAAAGGGCGGAGCTAGCGCTTGGTGGGAGCAAACGTTGCAGTCGCGACGAAGAGAAGGTCGGGACCGTGTCCGCACTTGGGCACGAATGAAACAGTTGTTGCGAACTCAATTTTTGCCTACCGATTTTGAACAGATACTGTACATGAGGTACCAACACTGTGCTCAAGGCACAAGATCAGTAAGCGAATACACTGAAGAATTCAATAGATTAAGTGCAAGGAATGATCTCAATGAGTCCGCCAATCAGTTGGTAGCTCGATACATTGGAGGCCTCAAGGACAGTATACAAGATCAACTGGAATTGAATTCCGTTTGGTCTATGCCACAAGCCGTGAATTTAGCCATGAAAATTGAAATGCAACAGAGTCGCAAATCTAAAACTCCTTATTATCGGAGGCATTGGCAAGAGCCAACTACAGCAACTAATAAAATTAGTTCACAGCCAGTGATGAGGCCCTCACCGAAGGATAACCCAACCGTTCAAGCTGCAGGTTCTTCGGGCGTCGGAGTAGAAGGAAAAGTTATGCAGAAGCAGAAGACCACTAGTAGTTCTAATCCATATGCGAGGCCCTCCACACTCAAATGTTTTCACTGTTTTCAAACTGGACACAAGTCTAATGAGTGTCCCCAAAGACAGCAAGTGCAATTAGCAGAACTTGAAGAAGCATTAGAACAGGAAGATACGGAAGCAGATAAAGATGAGGAGGCCGAAGATGTACAAGCCGACGAGGGGGACCCGTTCATTGGGGTCATGCAAAAATTACTCTTGGCACCACGCCAAAATATCATGTCTCAACGCCACGCTATTTTTAAAACCCGGTGCACTATAGGCGGCAAGGTATGCGATCTACTAATTGATAGCGGATGTACTGAAAATATCATTTCTAGAGCTGTCGTTCAGGGATTACAGTTAAAAATGACCAAACATCCGCTACCGTACAAGATCAGTTGGGTCAAGAAGGGAATGGAGATCTTGGTCACGGAGTCTTGCCGTGTGACCTTTTCTATAGGCAAGCATTATTCATGCGAAGTCTTATGTGATGTCCTGGAGATGGACGTGTGCCATTTGATTTTGGACCGACCATGGCAATTTGATGTGGGAGTTCACTATGATGGCCGGGCAAATGTGTATTCCCTTGACTGGAAAGGGCGGAAGTTAAGATTGTTACCGGGAGTACCCGGTGCGTCTACACTGGGTAGAGAGCAACCCAAACATTCAGCTATCCATGTGGTCTCAGGAACAAAACTAGTGCAAGACTGGCAAGAACATGCTCCTATGTTTGCTTTAATTGTCACGGAATTGAATCACTGTCTCCCATTGCAACATCTTCCTGTTGAAGTTTCAGAACTTCTGGAGCAATACCGTGATGTTATACCTGAAGAGCTACCCGCAGAATTGCCTCCGCTACGGAATATTCAACACCAGATTGATTTTATACCCGGTGCCACGTTGCCGAATTTGCCCCATTATCGGCTCAACCCAAAGGAGCAAGTGATATTGCAGGAATTGATCGATGAATTATTGAGGAAGCAGCTAATACAAATTAGTCTCAGCCCGTGCGCCGTGCCTGCATTGTTGGTACCAAAGAAAGATGGTAATTGGCGAATGTGCATCGATAGCCGAGCTGTTAATAAAATCACTGTCAAATACCGATTTCCCATGCTTCGCATAGATGAGTTGCTGGATCAGCTCACTGGATCATCAGTATTCTCCAAACTGGATTTGAGAAGTGGCTACCATCAGATTCGTATCCGACCGGGGTGACGAATGGAAGACGGCTTTCAAGACACCCCGGGGGCTATTTGAGTGGAAGGTAATGCCGTTTGGGTTATGTAATGCACCTTCGACGTTTATGCGGATGATGAATGAGGTCTTGAAACCTTTTTTAGGAAAATTCTGCATCGTTTATTTTGACGATATTTTGGTATATAGCTCAGATCGGCCACAACACCTTCAGCATCTCAAAATTCTGTTCGAGATTTTGAGGGAACAAAAATTATACGTCAATTTGCCAAAATGTGAGTTGGTCACTTCAAAGGTTAAGTTTCTCGGCTTTATTGTCTCAGATGTGGGCATCCATGTGGATCCGCAGAAGATATCAGCTATCAAGGATTGGCCCCAACCGAAGTCCTTCTTTGAGGTGCGAAGCTTCCATGGCTTGGCCAATTTTTATAGGCGGTTTATTAAAAACTTCAGCCTCATCATGACCCCTATTAATGAATGCCTAAAATTCAAGTCATTCAAATGGGATATCGAGCAACAGCAAAGCTTTGAAGCTATTAAGGAAGCACTTACTACCGCGCCCGTTTTGGCACTCCCTAGTTTTGACAAATCGTTCACTGTGGACACCGACGCTTCATCCATCGGTATCGGAGCAGTACTATCGCAAATGGGTAAGCCTATCGCATTTTTTAGCGAGAAACTATGTCCTGCTCGACAGAAATGGGCGGCTTACGAGCAAGAATTATATGCAGTCATCCGGGCACTAAAACAGTGGGAATCATATCTATTACATCAAGATTTCATTTTGTGTAGTGATAATAAAGCTTTGCAATTCATAAATACTCAAAAAAATATTAATCGAATGCATGCTAGGTGGCTTGTATTTTTGCAGCGCTTTTCTTTCACCTTGAAACACAAGCCGGGAGTAGAGAATCGAGTAGCCGACACACTCAGCCGAAGGGCTACGCTACTCACAAAGTTACAAACTGAGCTCGTGGGGCTTGAGCATTTGAAAGATTTATATGAGGAAGATGCAGATTTTGGAGTGGTATGGGGACATTGCCAAGAAACCCCACAATATGAAGATTATGCAATTAGACATGGGTTTCTCTTTAAGCAGAATTTATTCTGTGTCCCTATTTCTTCATGGAGGCAACACCTCATTCGGGAAATCCATGGTGGCGGACTGGCGGCGCACCTTGGACGGGATAATACTCTCCAGCAATTACAGTCGCGATTCTTTTGGCCAAGGTTGCGACGTGATACTCTTCGCTTTGTGGATAGTTGCCCCATTTGCCAAACTTACAAAGGCGGAGCCCAAAATACTGGATTATATATGCCGCTACCGGTGCCCAATTCCATTTGGGAGGATTTGAGCATGGACTTTGTTCTCGGGTTACCACGAACCAGGCGGGGCAACGATTCAATTATGGTGGTCGTCGACAGATTCTCCAAAATGAGCCATTTCATTCCCTGTAAGAAAACCTCCAACGCCATGAATATTGCTAACATTTTCTTTAATGAAGTTGTTCGTTTGCATGGATTGCCAAGGAGCATCACTTCAAATCGAGATGTCAAGTTCATAAGCCATTTTTGGCGCGAACTCTGGAAACGACTCGGCACCGACTTGAGATTCAGTTCAGCTTATCACCCCCAATCGGACGGACAGACGGAAGTTGTGAACCGGACGTTGGGCAACATGCTTAGATGTTTAGTTCAAGAACAGCCTAAACATTGGGAAGAAGTCTTGTCTAGAGCTGAATTTGCTTATAATGCAATGACAAATCGCTCTACCGGAAAGGCACCATTTAATATAGTATACACAAAGGCTCCTAACACTGTTATAGACATCTCCATACTCCCAAATTGCAAGTCTCCTGCGGCTGCTTCATTCACAGAGGATTACTCCAAAATGCTAGCTGAAGTTCGGCAACAGATTATCAACTCAAATCAACGTTATAAAGAAGCCGCGGACGCCCACCGAAGGGAACGCTTATTTCAGGTTGGCGATTTGGTCATGGTTCGTCTCCGACGCGAACGTTTCCCACTCGGAACCTACTCCAAACTAGCCCGACGCAAGCTCGGTCCGGTACCTATTATTGCCAAAATTAATGACAATGCATATACTGTAGAATTGCCTGTGGATTGCAATACATCTTCAACCTTCAACGTGTCAGATATTTCACTTTACAAGCCCCCAGACGATGCACTTGTCTCAATCAGCTCGTCAGAGTCGAGCTCTTCTGAAGCCGGGGAGGACTGATGCAATACCAGATAACCCAGAGAATCGGCGGCACATCTCATGCTTCATAACAAACTGCATATTCCCACTACCTTTACGTACTATTTTCTGTTATTAGTTTCGGCATAAACTTTTACAACCTTTTTCTTTTTTTTTCACAAATATAGTATTATGCAGTATCTGAAATTACATATAGGGGGACAGTAGAGAAAGCTAGGGTGATCTCTCTTTTTACAAAGAAATACAAATCCCAGAATACAGAGGTATTCTTCTATCCATTCCCCTGTTTGCTTGCTATCACTTGTGCGTTTTTCTTCTTCCAGGTTATACCGATCTTGTTAGAGGACAACAGTTTAGATGGCTAACTCAAAATGTGGAGATCTCTAATTTGTAAACTTAATGTGCTTGAATAATCAATTAATGCATGTGATGCAATGGGAGGCATATACTATAGTATTTGGTCATAAGTGATTGTATTTTTTTTGTATTATATCATGCTAATTATTATTGGTTGAAATATCATTTGTCATTTAGGATTAGCTTAATTTTTAAAAATTTATTTCAAGAGTAGCTTTATCATTTTAAATGTGGCTTATTATTATAAAAAGTATCAAAGATCATGTAATTCAGATAGTTTATGATGGAACAAAGGAAACAATTTTTTCTGGCATCCCCTCTAGGAGCACGTTTCCTCCCTTGTTTCTAGCCCGAGGCTCCTCTTCCTCTTTCTCTCTATGCTTGGCTAATACTCCTCTTCCTCTCTTTTGGGACATTCATTCATCTCTTCTTCTTTTGAACTCCCTGCTTTTTCATCTCCACCCGATTCTGCTGTACTCAATAATCAAAATATCAAAAGCTCACCAAGATCTTCGCTACCGCTTCCCCACTCGTCATCATAATGATTGGCTAATACTCAACGCGTTAATATCCTTGTTTTGGTGACATTTTTTATCATCTAAATTGTAGTAAGGTTCACACTATACCTTAACTCTTTTTTTTTCACTTCAACTGCAATATTTAAAATACATATTGACTTTCTCTTCATCTTTCTTGCAGAAAACCTTTGCAGAGTATACAGCAAGAACTGCATTTGAACGCCCATTGACTAGCGGTGTAGCATATGCTTTAAAAGTTTTACATTCTGAGAGAGAACAATTTGAAAAGGAACATGGATGGAGCATAAAGAAAATGGAAACTGAGGATCAGTCTCCTGTTAAAGATGATTACGCTCCTGAGAAACTTGACCCTTCACCTGCTCAAGAGGAATATGCACCTGTCATCTTCACTCAAGAAACGGTATCACACATTGTGTCAGTTGATATGATGTCTGGAAGGTAAGCTTAGGCTTATATAAAGGTTTTTTTCAATTATGTTACCAAAATAGAATAACATATTGCATACAATAGTCATGAAATTTTATAATTCTAAATCTTATTTTATTTCCCCTTTCGCCAGGAAGATCATGACAATATATTAAGAGCCAGGGCATCGGGCAAGGGCGTTCTAACGTCTCCATTTAAGCTTCTTAAATCAAATAAACTTGGGGTGGTTCTCACATTTGCTGTATATAAAAATGACCTTCCCCTGCTTCTACGGCTCAAGAGCGTATTGATGCTACCGTAGGGTTAGTTGTTGTTGTGCCTTTTCTTAATTAGTTCATATATTTAGACTTCATTTAGGACGGCTTTCTTACTGCTTTTTAAAGCAGTTTTTTAATACAAAAATTTTAATTTTTGTATTAAAAAGTTGTTTTAAAAAGCAATAAGAAAGTCATCCCAAACGAAGCCTTAGTTTTAGTAATTCTAATATTTCTTGTATTGAATTTGTCAGGTATCTTGGTGCTTCATTTGATATTGCTTCTTTGGTAGAGAGAGACTTCTTCAGCAGCTTGCAAGCAAGCAAACTATCATCGTTAATGTATATGACACCACTAACTCATCCGCTTCTATAAAGATGTATGGTCCAGATGATGTTTCTGGTAGAGATGATGTGCATATTAGTTATGTTGATTTTGGCGATCCGACAAGAAGACATGCGATGCATTGCAGGTAGGCATTAATTACCATGTTGCCGCTATGTTGAAAAGCATGGAAGTTGAAATTTCCTTATTTGGAACCTTTATAATCTGTTCAGATTCAAGCATGAACCTCCACCTCCATGGTCAGCTATAACAACATCATTAGGTGTTGCTGTGATTGTTTTGCTCGTTGGGCACATATTTAATGCTGCCATTAATCGCATTGAGAAGGTAGAAGATGATTATCGCGAAATGAAAGAGCTGAAAGTTCGGGCAGAAGCTGCCGATGTGGCAAAATCTCAGGTGATATTTTGTTCTTGCTATGAAAATATCGCAAAGGGAAAATGAGTTTACAAGACTCTCTTTTACATCTTCGCCAAGTAAACAACATATTTTCTGCTAGAATATTTCAAGGGATCTTGCTTTTTATTCGTCATTTCACTATTAACTGGCGTGATCACTGTCATCATTCATGTCCTAGTACTAATATTTTTTATTTATTTCTTGTAGTTTTTGGCGACTGTTTCACACGAAATTAGAACTCCAATGAATGGTGTCTTAGGTCTGTTGCTTCATATTGATGTTTTTTTTGTGTGCTTTGTTTGTATTACTTAAAATTCATGTAAGGATGATCAAGTTTTGGTTCAATTTCAGGTATGTTGCAGATGCTTCTGGACACAGATCTTGATTCAACACAGCAGGATTTTGCTATGACTGCTCAGGCGAGTGGGAAGGCCTTAATTTCCTTAATAAATGAGGTTCTTGATCAGGCTAAGATAGAATCTGGTAGGCTTGAGCTTGAGGCTGTACCCTTTGATGTTCGCGCTGTTTTGGATAATGTTTTGTCTCTATTTTCTGACAAATCGCAAGCCAAAGGCATCGAGGTAAACCTGATGTGCTCAGTTTTGAATTTGCTGATCTCTATTGCCATCCCATTTTTGATGATATTTAATATAAGGTTTTATTTCTCTCTTTTATTTTTGTCTCTGTAGCTGGCAGTTTACATTTCCAATCAGGTGCCAGAAGTTCTTATAGGAGACCCTTGGCGTTTCAGACAAGTTATTACAAATCTTGTTGGGAATTCTGTGAAGGTTTGCTATTTGTTTTTCTTGCTTCATGTTATTTGTTAGTTTGTCCTTTTGCTATAACATTATGGTATTACCTTATTTATTATGAAATTTATAATGATATTTTGTTTTTATAATGTTTAAGCATTGAGCTTATGCATGAATTTCACCAAAGTTCCTTATATCTTTGCATGAGCTGTACAATATTTCATTATGGCATGGAATTCAAACTAGTCTCCGTTTGGTTTGAAGGAATTGAAAGAGAGGAAATGAAGAGGGAATGGAGATTAAAATGATAGAATAGTGTAGAAATTAGTTCTCATCCACTTATTTGGATGGAGATTGAAATGATCATTTTTTTGTTTGGATTGAATGAGAATTTTTTGACTCTTAACAGTGCTCAATGGAGAAAAAAGGATTCATATAGCCGACCCAATATAGTTGGATAAAGGCTTGATGTTGTTGTTGTTGTTGATTGAAGGAATAACTAATAAATTGAAGAAATTGAGTACAACCTGATGTTTTTAAAACTTTAATTTTACTTCAGATTTGTTGGGTTTAAGCAAAGATGTAATAATCATCATTAGCCTTATCCCAATATGTGGGTATGTGTCCTCCCTTTTTTTATTCGTTCCTACTGAGTGTTGTTTGAGGAGTTAAGCTTATACTTCGCAAATTATTTTGTACAACTTTTATTCATATATTCTTAGGTTTTTCCCCCATTTGTCTAATGTGCATATTTTCTACTCTTAATTGTATATGTTCAAATCAATCAAGTCTACTTTTGATTATCTTATCTTTAATAAATGTCAATCCAACCATTCCTTCATTTATCCAAAGTTTTTCTTGAAGGGACATGGAAGCCCTTGCTCTCTCCTTGGAAAATAGTAAGCATTCCACATGACCTTTTACTCTTTGGCTAGTCCTTAGATTTTGTTTTGAAAAAGAAGGTTCTAGTTCAAAATATAGTATAGCCCAATTTGTGTTGTTTAGCCACTTGAATGATATCGTCCTATTTCCAACATGATTGTTATGCAACTTATGTTGACCTTCTGAACCTAGTAGTGCGCAATTCATCGGGCACAAAAGTTCTACAGGAGGATTCCATGCTTTCCAAAATGTTTTAAAATGACGTAAAGGCTCACTTGTAAACTATATATATGATATGATACAAATAATGCCATATGCACATTTCTAACTCTTACACGATTTTTTACAATTTCGTTACTGAAAATTCGTTTGTTTATATTTGCAGTTTACAGAAGAAGGGCATATCTTTGTTTCAGTTCATCTAATTGAGGAAATGAAGAGGAGTTGTGATGTTGACAACCATGTGTGTAGGAAAGGGCATGATCTAGTTGAGAATGGCATGGATCTTTTGCATAATACATTAAGTGGTTTTCATGTGGTAGACAGGTGCAAAAGTTGGGAGAATTTCAGAATGTTCGAGTCCAATACTGAAGCTACTGATGTAATTAACATACTGATTACAGTTGAGGACACTGGTGTTGGAATTCCTCTAGATGCTCAGAATCATATTTTTATGCCTTTCATGCAGGCTGATAGTTCTACTTCCCGGATGTACGGTGGGACAGGCATTGGATTGAGCATAAGTAAATGCTTGGTGGATCTAATGGGTGGGGAAATAGGGTTTGTAAGTGAACCAGGTGTTGGAAGTTCATTTTCATTCACTGCTGTGTTCAGGGAAGGGTGGAAGAATTCCGTTGATATGAAAAGGCAGCAATCAGAAATAACTGTGTCGGATTTCCGAGGAATGACAGGACTGGTTGTTGATGGGAGGAGCATCCGTGCTGATGTTACAAAGTATCACTTGCAGAGATTAGGAATAGAAGTGGAAGTTGCCACAAATCCAGAATCTGCACTCTCCAAGATATTGGATGCTTGCAGCCCAAGGTGAGATTTCTTTGGTCATTGTGCATAGGGGTGTTAAAAAACTATATGTTTGTGAATATCTTATATTGGCTCGATAGCTATCATATTCGGTTTGTTTGTTTAGCCAAAGAGCTTAGCTTTAACAAGATATTTTCAGCTTTTTTGCTAAACGAGATGAACATAAGCAACAGCAAGCTCGCTTATATTTGGCTTGATAAAAGTTCAGTGTGTGTATATTTACATAATAATAATTATACAAATGAGTATGCTATGCACAATTTTACTTAAAAAATTTGAATGTACCATAAAATTATGTATTATGAAAGACAAAAATCTTTTTTCATACAATCACCACCATCAATTAAGATTTTGATGCAGTTAATGGTAATTGATTTGCTTGTTGCTTGTGTTTCATGTGTGTTTCTCTTGATAATAATTGAGCTAAAAATAAACCAAAATTTTCATCTCATTAAAAAATTTGAGCTCGTTTGTATTCGGCTTAATAGTTAGCGAACTGAATTAAGAATACCCTGGCTCGGTCAAGTTCAGCTTGTTTGCATCCTTAAGTGCACACCGCCGTTTAGTTTGTTATGCCATCATTTTCTTTTTCTTTTATCTTTATTCATGGACATTTAAGAAGCTGATTTGCAAGATTTTC